>VDFB02193867.1:579566506-579637931 GCA_007258455.2 Sequoia sempervirens | reverse complement strand
TACAATATCAGATTTTTGCAAACAAATAGATGTTGGAAAGTTAATTCCAAAAACTATCCACTTGGTTTTTCCTGATTTTGTCCCAAGTACTTGTTATTTTAGTTTGAAGTCAGTTTTTCTGTTTTGACTTGTACTTCGGATATCTTGCAAAATATGGGGATCATTTTCTATGCTACAATGGTGCCAATTTTACATGTTTTGATCTTTAATTTGTATACGAGGAGTCTATCATTGTAAAATCATGGGTTTTTTTCAATTCATCCTTTTGTAATCAGCTTGAACAAAGGGAACTATAATTCTTGGGAAAACAACATCCTCAGACATTTCAGGTGCCTTCATCTCTTGCCACACCTCTATGAACGTGTCCTTGAACTAGGGGCACATTTTCAGAAGCAAGCATGGGTTATCAAGAATGATCATGTCCTTGGATTCATTGGTAGGAGTGTCATCTCTTTCTCTCCTATGGAGATGTCTATTGTACATTGGTGACAAAAGTAGTCCTTGGGGCGATGTGTTGAATGATGAATCCTCCTTCCCTTCTCTTGTAAGAGATTTATTTGTTTATACGTTGGATTTCTCACATAGCCTTGTAGTCGGAACCCATCATTTATGCGTCATTGCATTTTATCATTCTCCCTAAGTTGCACTTAAGAGGGGTGTTGGTGTGAACATGGTATATTACCTATACAGTTTTTTATTGGGTCCTACTCACACTTACATATTTAAGTTTACTTAAGCCATTTACTTTTTTCGTTTCATATCATAAGATTAAGACACTTGTCATGAAGGTATAACAAGGGCCATCATTGTATATTGTACCAGTTTCATTTTGCATCTAATGAATTCTCTAGCTTCATAGCAATTCCATTGCTTCTCTCTTATGTGGAATGTTGTTTTGGTTGCAGTTGATCCTTGGGCCACTGTGGATTTGATCATCAACTCTTACATTTCTTGTGGTATATCATCATTTATTTACCTAGGGAATCATCCTCTCATGGACATAGCCCATTCTTCCTGGTTTTTCTAATTTTATTTGTGGTAATTTTTCTCACCATCTCGAAAGGAGTTTGAGTATGATTTTTGATGGCAGTCCTTTACTTTGACAGATGACTCCACTTCTCCCAATGATGTCTGATGTAATAAGTGAAAGCAACAGTACATGCATTTAAGTTTGCCATGGATGTGGGGAGAAATGAACTTAATGCTGATCATTGCACTGACAAGCAGTGCTCATTTCTTGATTATTTTCTCCTTTTTTCTTTGGCCCGTCTTAATTTGATGGTCTCTGGTTTCTGGATCTCTTTAGCCCCACTCTCTTTGAATAGTCCATTTTGATTACTGTATTACTCTAGCCCGTGTGGTTCCCATCTCTGTTTCTGAGGTATCTGAAGTTGCCTCAGTGACTAAGAAGCAAGCTCACAAGGATAGTTGATTCTTATAACAAGTGGCTACACATACTTGGCAAACCTAAGTTCATGCGATTGTCTAAAGAACAGCAGAAAATATTGGAGGGGGAAGTTATAAACTCTGTATATATTAAGAGATTGGGAATGTCCCTGCTAAGAATGACAAAGTTATTTTGGAGGCCAACCTGCATTCAAAGGATTATGTGAACCCTAGTTATACTCAGAAGCGGGATCAGATTCTCCAGAATGTAACTGCAGTGAATATAGCTGCCAAGAATGTAGCTTTGACAACACAAAGGCTTGTCGAAAATAAACTTTGATCAACATCTCACCAGTGGGATTCATCCAATATGTGGGTGAACCTTTCAACAACTGAGTAGAGTTTCAGTCTGAATATCTTGGCCCATTTGCAGAACTTAAGGCCTGGGTGAAGAATGTCATGGAATGAAACTCTAGGCATTGCTCTTTTACTCTGCACCACAGTTGTGGTAGGACAGAGAGGCACTGGTAATGTTTGTCTTACAGTTTAATCCAGACCTGATATGCAGGCACTTAGGGGTTAGCTCAACAACCATCCTCTTAAAAGATGCAAGAGTAGAAAGATTGGGAGAATTTCTAAACATAGCAAATGGCAAGAGATCGGCATTTAAAAGATGATAGAGCATCTTAAGCACTATCCCTGCTTGAAGCATGTAAGTTGAGCAGTTGTTTTTGGTGTGGTGGATATTATTAAAAGCAACTTCTGTAACAATTTCAATATCAGATTCCAACAAGCTCAGGTGCATACGTAAGAATCTTGCCCTTCTTATTCTGAATGTTGCATTTTTGAAAGGCATCTATACCAATCCCTTCCCCAAACAAGAAATGAATAGACCTGATATAAATTATAGTCCTGTTGATAAGGTAGATTTTTTAAGAAAATGTATTATCCAGAAGC
Source organism: Sequoia sempervirens (assembly GCA_007258455.2). NCBI lineage: Eukaryota > Viridiplantae > Streptophyta > Pinopsida > Cupressales > Cupressaceae > Sequoia > Sequoia sempervirens. The sequence continues at coordinate 579,635,588 of VDFB02193867.1, read as the reverse complement.
TGCAAATAATACCCCTACACTAATTCAAGAGCTCAAAAGGCTCAAGTACCACTCTACACCATATCCCTAAAATGATGTATGCTGAAAATAGAGCCAAAGATAGGGAGATTGTGGAGATGGAAACCCTAAATATGTTTTATATGTTTACCATTCACGTTCACCTCTTAACTAAAGATAAATTTCAATCCCTGCAATAATTTACTTGAATAGAAAGATCAAAGATATAGAACGAACACATTTCCATCTTGCCCTGAATCTAATATGTGCCAAGAGATTTCTAAAAGTCTTGAGGTGCCAATATGACCACAATGTAAGTGTAAAAACATAGGAATTTGTGCTTCTGGAATTGCTTAAGACAATTTTTACCACATATCAGTTCCATAGAAATGTCACAAATTTAAAAATATCTAATTAATAACATAATACAGAAGTTCCAGTTAAGAGAACGTGTTGAGATGGAATATCACAAATTAGTAATAATTGTAAGCCAAGGTATACTTACAAGCCAATCCAGACTACGAAATCTCCAATTATTTGCAAATAATCTGTTATGTAGGAATATCCCCACATTGATAATATTTTTTTGTCAAGATAGGCTTACGAGGTATAATATGCACCAAAAATCTTTGTCACTGTGCAACCACAACTTTTGAGGTGTAAGCCACCAGATTGATGTGTTATCATTAATAATTGAGCTATGTTTTTGTTGATGTTATTAGCAGCGTCAGGCTACTTCTTCCAGGTCCACACGATTAAAGACAATTCAAATGCTAGCCTAACGGCTATTTGAATTGTGATTATTATATTCGATACCTTGCCCTTGGCCGACTTGAGATGATTTGATGAGACACATCTTTTGTAGACATTTAATATTTGTTTATGAGGAGGCACGATCTTCTATGGAGGCCAACCTTGCACTTATTGGAAACACGTCCTTTCATATTGGGCTGACTATTGGATTTGAAGAGGCAAAACTTCCCTCTCCTCTTGTATATATGCTCGATTGGTGATCACTCCATTCATCAATTTCATTCATTGTTCTTGCATTACTACTTGGCACAAATTTGTTCAAGGCAAATTGTGATATCTTAATTCATCATTGTTGAAGGCTGTTGATCAGCAATTTGTCTCTATATATACTTCTATGTGCATCATAAGTTGGTGCTTGTGCATAGGCCTTTATATCGGCCTCTTGTAAGGAGATCATCATTGTGATATTTCAATATAGAAGTGATATATTGTTGCTGGGTTTTTCTCCCTCAAGTGGAGGGTTTTCCCAGGGTATCTACTGTGTTCTTGTGTAAATTTTGAATTAATTTTCTGTGTCCTTAATCTGATCATAAAACTAACATGGTATCAGAGCAGGTTTGAAGAAGATCGTGATCAGATTTCTTATAACAATGATACTCTTTTCACTCCTTCTCTTCGTTGTCCATCTTTATCCATTAGTCAAAATGGTGAATGGTCATAAGATTGAGGATAGACTCGAGGGAGCTTCAAATTTTCCATCATGGAGGTTCAAAATCATGTTCACCTTGGAAGAGAATGATTCGGCTCAGTTTGCGGAGACCAAAGCTCCCGAACCAGAGGAGGAAGAAGAGAAGTGGAGGAAGAAAGACATAAAGGCAAAGAAGATGTTGGTTGATTCCGTTAAAGATCATATTGTTCCGATTGTCTCCAAGTTGAAGACAGCAAGGGGCATGTTCAAAACTTTGGAGGACATGTACGAAATCAACAACACCAGCCAGGCACTTGCACTAAAGCAACAACTACACCATGTGAAGATGGCGAAAGAAGAAACAGTGATTGCCTATTTCATGAGAATTTCAAAATTGAGAGATCAGCTCTGTACAATTGGTCATGTTGATGATAAGGACTTGACCATGCTTGCTCTCAATGGTCTTCCTTCATCATGGGAGTCCTACATTCAAGGAATTAGTGCAAGATCCAAACTTCCTAAGATCGATTGTTTGAGGGCTGATTGCATTCAAGAGGAGTCAAGATTGGTGGCTAGAGGCGTTGGTCAAAGTTCAACTAATGAAGATATTCATGTTCTTGCCTCCCACTCTTCGAAGAAGAAAGGAAAAGATGGGAAGAAAGGATTCTTCAAGAGGAATCGAGATAAAGGAAATGATAGTGCTCATGCATTCAAGAAGAAGAGAGACTTATCCAAAGTCCAATGCTTTAGGTGTGACTAGTATGGTCACTTTGCTAAGCATTGTCCATCTAGGCCTAAGCAACAGGCCACCATTGCAGATGTTGATGATGCCTCTCGTCAAAAAGACTCTTGTCAATACTTGTTCTATTCGGCATTGTCAAGCAATGTACCCACCAACACCAACACTTGACTGATTGACGGTGGGGCATCTCGAAACATCACTAGATTTAGGGAGCATTTATCAAACTTGGTGGAGAGAGACTACACTGAACAAGTAATTATTGGAGATGATGCTAGCTACTCGGTGAAAGGGATTGGTACCTCTACTCTGCATTTGGATTCCGGCATTACACTATAGTTATGTGATGTCCTTTATGTTCTAGGAATCAAGCGTAATCTTATCTCCATTTCAGCTTTAGAAGATAAAGGATATCAAGTTGCCTTCTCCAAAGGCAAAGTACTTGTGTGGACAAAGAATTCCAACTTCAAGACTGCTCAAGTAATTGGTGTTAGACATGAGAACCTCTATAGACTATGCACTCGTCCACTTCAGGCATTAATTCATGATTCTTCAACCTTGTGTGATCTTTGGCATCGAAGATTGGATCATCTTCATTTCCGAGCTCTACCTATCATGGAGAAGATGGTTAAGGGCCTTCCAAAGTTCAACCAGGAGCATGAAGGTACTTGCAAAGGCTGTGCAATGGGTAAGAATACAAAAGCTCCATTTCATAGTAGAGAAAGTAAATCTAAATGTATTCTAGATCTCATTCATTATGATTTATGTGGTCCAATGTTTGTTCATTCTTCGAGTGGTTTCTTTTATTACATTCTTTTTACTGATGACTGCTCTAGAAAGACTTGGATTTATTTTTTGAAAACTAAAGAGTTTGAGGAAGTGTTAGAAAGGTTCAAGGAGTTCAAAGCTCAGGTAGAGAACCTTTCCGGGAAAAGAATCAAAGTCCTAAGATCTGATAATGGAGGAGATAACACTTCTAGCAGCTTTCGAAATTTCTGTGTTGAAGCTAGGATTAAGAGGGAGTTATGTGTTCCCTATAATCCTCAACAAAACGGTGTTGCAAAGGGAAAGAACAGATTGATCGTGGAAGTGGCAAAAGCCATGATCCATGACTAGGATCTGCAAACCTTCCAATGGGCAGAAGCTTCTAGGACTACAGTCTGTGTTCAGAATAGAAATCCTCACAAAATCTTGGAGAACACGACTCTTGAAGAAGCCTTTACTAGAAAGAAGCCAGAGGTGAGTCATTTAAGGATCTTTGGATGTCTAGTTTATGTTCATATTCCAAAGGAAAAGAGAACAAAGTTGGAGCCTTCTGGCAAGAAGGGAATATTTGTGGGCTACAGTGAGACATCAAAAGCCTACAAGATATACATTCCAAGTCAGAAGTTGATCAAGATCAGTAGGGATGTCACATTTGAGGAAGATGTTGCATTCAGGAGATCCAAGGGTGCTCATATGGAGATTGATAATGAAGAGTCTCCTCAGGATATGGAAGTTGACCATACTCCTGAGATTCAGAGGGAGATTTCAGATCCAAAGGAAGATATTGATCCAATTGAGCCCTTGGAACCTACTAATGGGCCTACCGATATTGTGATTGGAAGAAAAAGACCTCTATGGGCTAGGCAAACAATGCAAGACGCAGAAAGGTTTGCAGCTAATAGAGGTACCTTCAGAGAAAGCAAAAGGCCACATAAGTTCTTCAGTTATTGCTTTGATGAGTCAAATTATTGAGTCTGAGCCTTCCAGTGTTGAGGAAGCTTCCAGTCAACAAGTTTGGAGAGATGCTATGACAAAGGAGTACCATTCAATTCTCAAGAATGATGTTTGGGACATTGTCCCTAGACCCGAAGGCAAATCTGTGGTATCTTCAAAATGGCTCTTCAAGATCAAGCATGTAGCTGATGGGAGCATTGAGAAATACAAGGCAAGATTCGTGGCTCGAGGTTTTTCACAAAAAGAGGGAGTTGACTATGAAGAAACATTCGCTCTTGTTGCTCGCTATACTTCTGTCAGAACCATCATTGCCATTGTTGCATCTAGAGGATGGAAGATTCATCAGATGGAAGTGAAGACAGTTTTTCTGAATGATGTGATCGAGGAAGAAGTTTATATCAAGCAACCTGATGGATTCAAGGTACATGGGAAGGAGTCTCATGTTTGCAGGCTGAAGAAGGCCTTGTATGGTCTTAAGTAGGCTCCTCGGGCATGGTACGAAAGGATTGATCATTACTTGTCAAGCATGGGCTTCTCTAAGAATGATGTTCACTCAAATCTGTACTTTAAGGTAATTGATAGTGAAGCATTGATTTTGGTTTTGTATGTTGATGATTTGATTCTTACTAGAGAAGAGCACCTAATCTTCAAATGTAAGAAGGAGTTGGCTTCTGAGTTTGAGATGAAGGACCTTGGGCTCATGCATTACTTCCTTGGCTTAGAAGTTTGCCAGAAGCCAGAAGAGATGATTCTAAGTCAAGGGAAGTACACCATTGACATACTTAAGAGGTTTGGCATGATGGATTGCAAATCCATGTCTACACCTATGGAGACCAACCTACATAAGTTGAAGGAGGCTGCAGCTAGTCGGAGCTTGATGGATCTCTGATATGCAGGCGGTTGATTGGATCCGTGATGTATCTAGTTAACACTAGGCCGAGGTATATATGTTATGTGAGTGCACTTAGTCGATTCATGTGTGAGCAGAAGCGGATACATCTTGTTGCAGCAAAACATATCGAGATACTACGTAGCTTACTGAGTTGGATATAAGGTTGAGAATATTCTTAGTGTGGATACGAAGTTACATAGCTCCTTGATTCTGATTAGGCAGAGGCCATTACTAATGAAAAACATCTCTGGATGTTGCTTTGAGTTTGGGATCTCTGCTATGATTTCCCTGAACGTTAGGAAGCAATCATTTGTAGCATTGAGTACAATGAAGTATATTGCAGCTGTATGGCTTCGAGGCAATGAGGCCGTATAGCTCCTTGCGAGGATTGTTTGAACCAATGGAACCTACTATCATTCATTGTGATAACTTGAGCTATGTGAAGCTTTCTATCAATCGTGTTTTCATGATAGAACCAAGCATGTTGAATCAAATACCATTATATCAAGATATGGTGGTAAAGGAAGCTATACGGTTGGTATATCAGCACTAATGAGCAAGCGGCAAACATTCTCGCAAGCCTCTCTCCAAGATAAAGTTTGTGTACTTCGAGATAAGCGGTATGTTTGGAGAATATCTGATATGGCGAAGGAGTCTTAGTATCAGTGATCCTCTTTAATGAGTTCTCTGTGAGAGAAGTTCGAGGCGAAATCCCTTGTTAATGCATTCTTCTCTGCAACAGAAGTTTGAGGTGAAAGTCCTTGTTCCACCCTCTGGGAAAGCCATGGTGGATGTCATGTGTGTGACTCCATGACAGCATCACGTGAGAGAGTTTGTGATGATTTTCTTGTACTTGTGTTCCACCCTCTGGGAGAGCCATGGTGAAAGTCATGTTGAGGTGACAACATCACACAAGTGATGAACACTTGTACATACCAAACATGGCTGTAGCCATTATGGTTGATATCATGTTGAGCTGATATTTGATATCACAATGAGGTGATATCTCTCTTTTCCACATATGGTTGTAGCCATGGTGGTAGACAGCACGATGAGGTGATATGTCTTGTGCAATTGGAAGTATCATCCCTAGCTGAGAGGGGGTGTTGATGTTATTAGCAACGTCGGGCTGCTTCTCCCAGGTCCGCGAGATTGAAGACAATTCAAATGCTAGCCTAACAGCTATTTGAATTGTGATTATTATATTTGATACCTTGCTCTTGGCCGCCTTGAGATGATTTGAAGAGACACGTCTTTTGTAGATATTTAATATTTGTTTAAGAGGAGGCACAATCTTTTATGGAGGCCGACCTTGCACTTATTGGAAACACGTCCTTTCATATTGGGCCGACTATTAGATTTGAAGAGGCACGACTTCCCTCTCCTCTTGTATATATGCTCGATTGGTGATCACTCCATTCATCGATTTCATTCATTGTTCTTGCATTACTACTTGGCACGAATTTGTTCAAGGCAGATTGTGATATCTTAATTCATCATTGTTGAAGGCTGTTGATCAGCGATTTGTCTCTATATATATTTCTGTGTGCATCATAAGTTGGTGCTTGTGCATAGGCCTTTATATCGGCCTCTTGTAAGGAGATCATCATTGTGATATTTCAATATATAAGTGATATATTGTTGCTGGGTTTTTCTCCCTCGAGTGGAGGGTTTTCCCAGGGTATCTGCTGTGTTCTTGTGTAAATTTTGAATTAATTTTCTGTGTCCTTAATCTGATCATAAAACTAACAGTTCTAACATTTAATTTGTGGTGGGACTGGCACCTCAATGCTTTCGGATAACTCTATGCGCATTTTAGATCTACCTTACAATAGATTTGTGCTAGTAAGATCTTAGGTATTGTGGTTTGCTAATTATTTTAATTGCTAAAACCTAATTTTATATATTATTTTTCTACTTTCTATTTTTTGTGAAATGTAAAATTTTGTATCAGGTATTGTTTGTGTTTGCTAGGTATAAAATTTTACTAATTTATTAATCATGATATACAAAGTACTGATTCACTAATTGCTAGTTTCTAAATAAGGGTTTGCAGAATTCTAAATTACTAAATTAGTATTTGCTATTTTCCGATCACAAACCTAATACCCAATTAGCAAAACCTTAATACTCAATTAAGGTATTGGTTTCTTAATTCTTAAACAAGGATTAGCTAAAATGGGGTTTCCTATGAGATCTCTAACTAAAGAAGTAAGCAACATTTTGGCTTTGCATAAAGAATGGTGTCCCTGAAGGGATAAAGGTTGAAATTTTTTAACTTGTGAGCAAGAAGACAAGAACTAGTTGAGTAAGAGGAAGACAAATGTTCCTGATACTTCAGATGATGAAGAGGAGCCTGGCATACCTCAAGAGGTGTTTTCAGGAATAGCCAAATCCCCAGTATAGTTCTTTGGCTGAGGCCTGGTAGAATTTATTTCATAGGAAAACGTTGAGCTTCAGAGCGTATCTTACATTGCGTATCTTTCAGGTGCATACATTTGGTTGTGGTCTGGAGAATGCTGACTACATATATGGTTGGGACCAGTTTGTTTCTAATCGGCAGGAAAGTCAGCCCTTTTGTGTGCATGGGTTCCTCTTTCCCTGTGGCAGTTTTATCATCTCTTTAATAGTCATTTGATTAGGAATTCTGACAAAATTTCATTCAGTTGTAATGACATTTGGTAAACTGTCTAGCAAAAACACTTTGTCTTGTTTTTACAATCTTGATACTCGACCTGGGATAGATTAAGTCATGATATAGAAGCTGACTTTTAAAGTGACTTTTCTCTTCTATGGTATAGAATTTTGTCTTTTGCTTGAAAAAGAAAGAACATTTCTAAATAAAATACCATGAATTAGCTATAACATGCATTATATTAGAAGAAATATGATATATAAATCAAATATGCAAGCCTTATGTCCTCGCTTACTATTGAATATTTCATAAATCCAACAAACCTGTTTCAAGTAGATCCAGTTGTACGAAAGCCCCAAAATTCCTAGTCTTTAGACACAACAAACCTTAAATCGTGGATCAAAAATGATCTTCGGCAATTCCTTTTCCCATTTTGAAAATGGCGCCACTCCTTTCTCTTTAAGCATTTCCTGCACATATTTGCATAATGTCAATGTTTGTTCTAAAAAATACAAGCAAAAATGGAAAATAAAACCAATGTTGATATGGCTTGAAAAGCAAACTGGAAAACAAACTCATTGGATCAATAATCTAAATTTTGCACTGAAATTTTACAATGCTACATGGAAATGAGTGTGCAATCAAATATGATAAGTATGCTAGACCTTTTGGCCTCTTTAGAATCATAAAACAATTTGGACTTTAGTAATGCAATTTGAAAATGACAGGCAACACTTTAAGAAAATTGTAATCGGGATATATGAGTAACAACAAAAATAGTTCCAAGCCTTACACAAAACTGTAACAGTATTAATTAACATTTAAGAGTAACACAGCCCTTTTTTATGTCTTCAATTTTGAAATAAAAAATTTCTAGTTGATTAAAATCACTTAAATGATCAGTTGTCTTAATGGAGTAAGATTGTCTTATAAAAATGAGGGATGAGTTCAACTAATGACATTAACAACAAGAAATTTCCACAGTCCACGATATCAATATACATAGATTTCTGGTTTTGACTGTGTAACATTTTTTAACATCAAAAAAAAATGTTACACAGTCAAAACCAGAAATCTATGTAAACTAATGACATGTCAAACCCTTCTAGATACTAACATAATCATATGATCACTTTGCTACACTGTGGATACCTCTTAGTAAAGATCCGAAAATTAGATTGCAATAAAGGCTAGGTAACCATAGTCTACCATGATATGGTAATAAAGGAAAGATTGTTGGAAACAGAAACATCAATCATATACCCAAAAAGTGCCTATGTCATGGGCTTATTAACCAAATATAAACATCCGGCAAGTAATGCCAAAATTGCAAAGCAATAACCAAGATATTGAACATCGTATTTCCTCAGGTATGATATGCCATCATTTGTTAAATTTGTAATTACTGGATTATCATTAAGTTGTTGTCTTTAACAAAATCAAGTATGTTTTATAGTCCTTTAGCTCAGCAAAGGAAAAATATCCAATTTTAGAACAACAAAAAAATTGTAGAAGTCATTCACTTAAGCCCTTCTGGAAAACTAAAGAAGAAATTTGTACCCAGGTTCTCCAGAATGGCTTTGGCAAACTATCTAATTATCATGATACGAAGAAATTTCAAAACACTTGGTAATTCTATCCTAATGCTAAACAACATTGCATAAATCACACAATATATTAAGTTTTAAGATTTTACCCTATTCACAGGGGATAATTTTTAAGCTTTTAGCATTTAGTGTTTTATTTTATATAAGTTTTAAGATTTTAATTTTTTTTTAGGTTTTAAAATTACTCGTTATTTTTTTTTTAAAAAAGAAGGGTAAACATTGTTTGACCCGGAGTTATGAATTGGCGAGGTCACAAATGGTTACCTTATCCCCAACATAAACACTCAGAAATAACACCACAATAGGTTTTGAACCTTGGTGGCAAAACCAACACCACCACATTTCAACCATCACAGTATGCCAATACCAGAATTTACTTGTTAGTTATACATATAGATTTTGGATTTAATTATTTTTAGCTTTTCTTTTTAAATGTTCTAATATTTAAGTTTCATTTAGTTTTATTACTATCAAATTTAAAAACATTACAATTTAGATTGATTACTTTAAATTTTAAAACTAAGTTAATTTTATATTCACTTTTTTTTTAGTTTTAAGTTTTTATTTTATAAATTTACTTTGATTTCAAAGCATTCATATAGTGTATTTCAAATCGGATTCTATTTTAAATTTTTAAATTTTCATTTTAGTCTTTTAGATGTTTTTTATTTTTTTGGGTTCATTATCCATTAAAAATTGTTTAAAATGGACCAGACTTATCACTTATGAAATTGTTAAAATAAAAATTATAGTCCTAAAGTATTGTTATTTTTATTTAGCTTTTTAGGATATAGTAAAATTGATTTCTAAATTTAAATTTTAGTCAACATTTTGTGGGAGACATTTTAGGGCACTTAAATAAAGGTGAAAGCTCATTTTTTTCACACAAAGGGAACAGGTGTTGAGCCTTGCCTGAATAACAAAGAATGGTATGAAGATATTTGATCCATAAGAATCAAAAACTAAAAGACTAAAGATGATCAGTATGAAGTATCCAATCAGTGATCAGCAACAAAAGCCTCACGGTTTTATCCATGTGAAAAACTGCCAGTTTACAACAAGAGGCAGTTCTGAAACAGCTGCAGTGGAAACAAAACTGCCACCTGATGACAATCGACTGCTTCATCACAACTGGCCAAGTCTGGAATTTGAAACAAAATGTCAACTCTTCCACTTCTAATTCCATATGAAGGTCCTTTTAGTGCACCAGAGGAATGTTCCAGCAGCTATATAAAGGGGTGGAGAGCATGGGTTTGATTATTGGAGCCTTGAGTGACTTTTGTAAAGATCAAAGGAAGAGAAATCAGCCATTCATACTGTTCATAGTCAATTTGTGAGCTTGACAGTGAGGATAAAAGCAATCTAAGTTGCATCCACATCCTGTACTTGTTATTGAGATTAATAACAAGGTAGTTAAGCATTTGCTGCTAACAAGCTTGTTTTTCCCCTTGGGGGTTATCCAGGATAAATTGTTGTGTCCATGGTGATATCCTTTCATTTTCAGTCTTTAAATTCTCTGTCTTGAGGTCCATTTACTCCTCTTAAGTGTTGTCATTTGTTTAGACAAATAGAACAGATATCTAATTCATGTTATAATGAATTCTTCACTATTAGGGATCAAGAAAGGGTTGAAGGTAAAGTGCATCATTTTAGTTCTCATGCTTCAACAACTGTAGTCAGCCTAAAAGAGAAACCAGAGAATCAGAGACATGTTTTCTAGAGATGTGACATAGGCATCGCAAGATATATGGCCAAGGAAAGTGTAGTTTCATTATGAAGACTTGGTGGATTATGTTTTCAAGTGGTCAAGGTGATTCTTATATTGCAAAAACCTTCTATGATATGTTTGCGAAGAAAGACGCACTGGAGTGATGGTGGAGCCACAGAGATGAAGCACCCGATTGCTGTCATTTCCAATATGATTACTCCCAAGTAACCAATTCTTCAACTTTTGAAACAAATTTGAGTACTTACAGTCTCATTCATTTATTAAAAGGAGTCAATTCTCTCTTGTATAGACCCAGGGTACAAGACCATCCTATCAACAAAATGGAATCAAATTCCACCAAATAGAGCACCTGTGCCCTTGGAGGATGAGGTGGTTTTGGTGAATAGCCTTAAATCATAGCCACCAGAACACAGTGGTACCGGTACGGGAATGGTGATGCCAATAAGGGTACAAAAGTGAATGAATAAAGAGACGGCTAGATTACATGTAAATGTAGTCACCAGAAATTGCGGATACAAGGATGGGTACACAATCTACATTCCAATAATGGTGTTTCTTGGCAACTATGGACTCAATGATTTACCCCAGTTCAATTGCCTATAGAGGAACCTAATATTAAAAGCAAAGTGTGTCTGGAGAGCATCCTAACAAATTTGACTGACGGATTAGTTAATGTGGGAGTTGAGGCTATTCTATTGGATGAGATATGATTCACATTTATAATTTATCTTTTTTTGTTTCTATCTGTCAGCATTCCGATATGTAGTATTTACTCTTGATTCAAGAGTCTTAACACTATATTGGTCTTTAAGTGTTATAGCATATATACTTAAATCAATCATATCATGATAATAATCAAATACCCAACATAATTAATCAAATTGCTCTTATTGACCTCTATTTATGCACTTCCCAATATTTGTTTTTAATTTTTTCAAGCATTTCATTCTTTTTAAGTTCCAGAGCCACAGTGTTACTAATACTTTTCTAAATTAAAATTATATGACATTTTTTTTTCCAGTCCTAAAGCAACCATGCCCCTTTTTGTCTTTTAAATTGTATACAGTTACCAAACCCCATCTCCTGGCAACCATGCATAACACAGATTGAAATGTTTCAAAGAAAATATTATGATTTCAAAAGTCTCATTTGATCATGTCAATGCCTTGGACCTTGATTAAATAGAAGATTACATAAAACCAGATGCATTATAATAAAAAAGTAAAAAGCGCACCTGACATCCTTGCAGATTAGGATTAAAAGAAAAATATATTATTACCTTAAACTGCAAAATCCGCTCTTCCTTTGTTGGTCCACTGTCTTCATCTTCACTATCTGATGAAGAATCTGATAAATTGCCCTCTGCTACAGTACCTTTCAGCTTTTCTTTGTTACTCTCCAATGGTTGGTTCTTCCCACTAGTTTCAACAATTGTACTGCCATTCACATTTGATATTCCAGACACGGATCCAGTATTGGAAATAGATGACACAGTCACCGGTGCCCCAGAATCTTGTAGTTTCTTCTTGATCAGATCTAAAGCAGTTGACCCCAATGCCATTGTTGAGCCCTTATGTCCAATTGACTCACGCCCACCTGTGGTAGCAGCAGGTACAGTTAAACTGAAAGATATGGGACCTTTCTCAGCTAAATTTGAAATTTGCCCAGAATTTGCAGTTGCTTTAGCAGATGCCTCCTGTAGTTGCTTTTTGCGTAGTTCTGCAACTTCTGGAGGTACTTGCCAGCTTGTAGCCTGCATATATGATAAACAATATGTATTAAAATCTAAAATACAAAGAAATGGTAACAGAACATTTACATGCTTAACAGCAAGGGCAAGAAAAGCTATCTTCATACAGGTTCTAGAGAGATCTGCACTCAAGCTGAAATCATATTCTGATAATTCTAGTCAGTTAAGATATTTTACAGCTACAATTAAACAAGATCATCAGAACAGAATCCACCAGGGGCATCAACAAAATTTGAAGAATGTTATAATTTTATACAAGGGACATATATTGCTCCGTATTATTTGCATTATGAAGCTTTTTGGACAAAAAGCCAAGACCAGCCATATGTCATATAAGACCAACTAGAATCCCAATAACATTCACAAGGCACAAGCTGAACATTCTTGTCACTGGAAGATGTTCTCTGTATTCTATCACAGATTGCATATCACGTGACTATTTACAATTGTATGATGCATCAGACATAAGAGAAAATAAATTCTAGTTTTGTACTCCTAAATTAGATAACAGCATCAACAATATAATGGCCTCTTCAGACAGCCTCGAAATGAAGTGCCATATTTTTATTTCATGTATTTTTCCAAGAGGGAGATTGATTCAAATTCCTTGTAAAAGGTGTCTCCTGGGCATAACCTTCTAGGAGTTGCTTTGGAGAATTGTAGATGCCTAGGAAGATGATTTCGAGGTACTGTTGTGGTGACATATCTATTCAGAAAAAAATGTGGCACCATAGAGGCCACATAATGTATATCACTTTAAAGTTCAAAAAAGTACTTTGCTCAAATTATGGCTCAGCCTAAAAGACAGCGTATAGTCGACAGAATGACTATATGGGGAAATCACAGTAGTGATATCATGTTGAAAGCATATGTATGAGGGGATCAACAAAGATCAAGGTGACAATCATTCCATATGTTATCCATCAATTAATCCTTTGTACGCTAAATTTCATATGGCATTTCAACAAGTTAATTTTCGGCTGTAGAGGATGTGTTGATACTTCTACACATGTCAAGACGCAAAATTAGACGTGAAGCTCATTCTATCCATCTGTAGTTGTACATCTTGATACGTTTCATATTAGTGCCTGAGATCTTGCAGCAATTGGAAGATGAATCATTTCATCTTTCCTTCCACTATTCTTCTCTCTTGCAACAAATAATAAGTATGAAGATAAAAACTGACTTCGAATTAGTGATTGAAACTATGGGAATTTAGAAGAGTAATGTTAGGGAAGCGAGGGAAGCTTGAAAGGAAGTAAGGGCAGCTTGTAAGAAAGATCAAAAGTCAAGAACTGTAGACTGTGTTTGTAATTTGAAATTGAAAATGAAGTGTAAAAGGATGGTTTACTTATGAAGCTTTTCCAAGTACATTATGTATTTTCACTATCTGGAAACTTAATGAAGAATGTCATATTTTTCATTTTGAATGTGCTTGAAATTATGCTTCCGTCTTTGCACTCTGATATGCTTCACTTGAGTCCTTGACCCTCAACCATGCCATCAGTAAGGGAGAGAGGAAAAAAATTAAAATAAAGGTAGAACAACTAATTAACCACTTCTACAATACCCAATATAACTATAAATGCTAAAAGATCAACAAGAGATATCTACTAAGAATAAAGTGGTAATGATGTGAAGATAAAATGTGATTCCTTTCTACATATTTGGGAAACTCTTTTCACAAAACAGGTAGAAAGTAATCCCTCAACCCAAAGCCATGGATATTGTCCCTACAATTCAGTTTCATAAATCTTCAAAGAAAATATGCAGCTGAATTAAGAATGCTTTCAAAAACTTAATGAAACAAATCCTGTTGACTGTCTTTCACATAAAGCACATTCATGAAGAAACAAAATACACATGGAATACATATCATGGGAAATTGGGAGCTTAACACAGAAACAAGATATTAAGTTTCAATAAAACCAGAATCAAGAAGATACACATTGTTCAAAAAACAAGAAAAGCCTTTTGCATCAACAGTAAAGAAGAGTAAGTTGTATTAAGTGCGACATTTCATATCTAGATTCTGATAAACAATCTAGCCAATGGACATTAACAAAACATACCCCATTTAGTGCTTCATATACATCTCATGAGGAAACACACAAACATTGCAAAGTCGATCACATGTTGTATTTCATAAACATGGGATTTAACATAACCTATAACTCCAATCTCATTTAGAACAAGAAACGTGGGATATTTTCAAAATTTTGAAGTACTAATCTAAAAGTATGGCATTAACTTATATTACTCACTCAATGAATGGTTGATATTTTTCCTGTGACACTGAAAGGAGAAACGGAAGATACCTACTACCAGCCTACTACAATAATCCATGAAACATGTTGAAATGCCATCTGAATGAAATTAACAAATTTTGTAACCTAGGAAAAGCGAGAAATGTATCCAAGGGATTCTATACAAGCACAAGAAATAATATGCTATAAAAATTTACAATTGGTTCCATTTTAGCACATCATTAACAAGTTTAATTTCTGATAATCCAGCTGCCTATGTTCTGAAATCCTCTACAGTTTACAGCTGTTTGAAATGAAAAATTGTTTTTATTAAGCACTAGTTTTACATGACATATTGCTGTTGCAGAGCTTTGAAATATCTACCAAGGATAATGATTAAAGACAGTTTGCAATACTAGCAATTAGATAATTCCTACAATAACATTAATGATTAATGTAATCCGGTGTCTCTCCTCTTGATATCTGCTTAGAGTAACATATAAGACATGTCAAATAATGCAGGATCAAGAATATCTCTCAATGTCAAAATTCCCTTACAAAAGAACATCATGAACTTTTTGCTTAGCTGGGGAGGCAACATTGAAAATAGATATATTTCTCAAGGTCTTAGCAGTTTCATCGCTTACCAGATCCATATACGTATAACTGTCCTTTCGTAAAAAATACCACGAGGCATAAATCAGAGGCACTCCTAGCACCAGCCTCTTGCATATGGTTCTTAAGACAGAATTCAAGTAGGAGGTCAAAAAGTCAAGATTAAGATATATAGTATGTATAGAATATGTTCTTACGATAGGTAAATGGTGAATTAAAAAATGAGGATATATAACTTGTTTATATTTTATGAATATGCTATAACATGATTTGAATGACTGATCTCCTGCAGGTTGCAGGCTAACATTAAAAATAAGCAAGAAAGCAAGATTATCATTAAATTGTTTCCCTAAAAACAAACTCATAAATGAGAGAAAAGAGGATAAGAGAAAAAGAACAAGGGAAATCAAATTCACAAACATCAAGAAAATATGAAACAGTTAACAAATCAGAACAACAATGCATAAAGGTACCTGACTTTTGGTGTTGTAGTAGTATTTTTTCCCATCATTTGTGCTCACCAGTGCCCAGTCTGTACCAGTCAACTTCTCCCTGTTGAGAAAGCACACCCACAATGATCAGCAACCATAACAACTGATTAAAGACGTAACAGAGATACTAAGACAACATAAATTAACATATTCAATTAATACCATCTTGTCATGACCCTATAAATGCTACTTGATAATTATGATAATTAAACCCCATAATTTGAATGCTGGAAATGACTGAATCATTAATATGATATTATGATTATTGTTTATGAATGTCTACTATGACTTATTGAATGGATAATTCTGACATGCAAAAGTTGGTAATTTAAATGTGATTATTATTAATATATGGAGCAGATACAACTAATATTTTTGTAAGTCATTGGTTTTCAGGAACCAAGAAGGAAGGCTGATAGGTAGACAAGATGAATGATTCAAACAAATTCTTAGTCCTAATTCAAATAATTTGGGCCTATAACCATATGTGCGGTTATATGGTGTGCTCCAGTATGATGTGGATGCATGTGTGTATGTGTGTACGTGTGTGCTTTAAGTGGGTTAGAAGTGGGATGTGGTAAGGTATAATTAAATAATTGCATTGTTTTAATTTTATTTCCTATTATTGTGAGGCTTAATTAATAAGTTGATATTTAAAATATAGTCTTTTTAAGACATGCTTTATTTTTAGGATGAATAATTAAATTAGTTGATGCTTAAAGCATAGTTACAAGACTTGGACTTGTGCAGACTCAGCAAGCTGATTTTTTATTTGGACTCATACTCGATGCAATCTCAACAAAGACAAATTGAAAAAATCATGATATATAGAGATTTTTAATTATTTAAAGCTTGTATCATGCACCCTTCAATAAATAAACTTTAAAGACACAATAAGCAAATCACATAGAAGCTACTTTGATCACATACACAAGTATATATCAATCACAAGCATAAAAGTGGATTTCAGCTGAAAGAAACAACATTTTTAAATATATGAATATTGTCGAGTGTTTAAGGTGTACAAAACTAATGGATTATGATATTCATGGCATCAAAAACAAAAATCACAATATGGAGCCATGAACTATGGTTGAAAGGAGGTTGTATACCTCAGCCCAGCATTACTAGCTCTATGTGGAGTCATGAGCTTGTATCTCAAACAAGTTTGTAAATGCTACTGCAACCTTATGAGCATTGCTTAGAATAGGGTTTAACTTAGCAAACTAGAAGTATAATTTAAATACTAGGAATTAAATTGAGAAAAGGTTGAAAAATAAAAAATGTTGCTCTTCCATCCAACATGGCCCAAAAAGATTTTAATTTTTCATAATTTATCACTTTTAACCATCCTCCAAAAGTCATCCAAACCCTTCCAAAAACACTTGACTTTCATGCTTTTACTTTTAAGCATTTTCATTTTTTTATGGTTTTTCTTCCTGGTTTCCATAGCCATGGCCAAGTCTACCCATCGGGAGCCGCCAAGTACCCGAGTCACAAGCCCTCACACCTCAATTCAACCTCCTCATCTCGAACTTGCCAAAGTCTTGGCTAGTCCTAGCAAGTCTTGTAACACTAGTTTAAAGTAAACTATTATCTTTTTAATTCATGTTGCTTTATTTGTATTTAAATATTGCAATGAAGTTTTATTTCTCATTAATACAAGATTTAAATAAACGCAAAGGCGGAAAATAAATATAAATAAAAGAAAGTACAATTCAAATTAGAATTCAAAAGAAACAGATAAGTTGAAACTAAAATAATAAAACAGAAAAGGAAATGCCAGTGAATTAAAAAAGGAAAACATTAAAAAGATAAGGGCGTACATTCAATACATGTACAAGCAGTAACAATGAAGATTTAAACGCTCTTCAAGAATTAAATGCGAAGAAAGGTGATTGATTGTTTTGCAGGGAGGTGCTGCTAGATTCCTGAATAATTCTGCAAGCTTGCAAGAGGTGCATTAAGACTTACAAAAGAGAGTTCTTCTAATCAAGGTTGGAGTTCTTTTATGTGATTATTAATTTATATAAAAACTTTCATAATTAGTTATAAATATAGTAAGAGGAAATATACTATAGAAGTAGTAATAAACACAAGTAGTAGAAAATGCCAGTGAATTAAAAAAGGAAAACATTAAAAAGATAAGGGCGTACATTCAATACATGTACAAGCAGTAACAATGAAGATTTAAACGCTCTTCAAGAATTAAATGCGAAGAAAGGTGATTGATTGTTTTGCAGGGAGGTGCTGCTAGATTCCTGAATAATTCTGCAAGCTTGCAAGAGGTGCATTAAGACTTACAAAAGAGAGTTCTTCTAATCAAGGTTGGAGTTCTTTTATGTGATTATTAATTTATATAAAAACTTTCATAATTAGTTATAAATATAGTAAGAGGAAATATACTATAGAAGTAGTAATAAAAATGCTGTAGTTTATTTTAGTAAAGAATATCCATATGAAGAAGCATGTAGGTTGTAGATCATTTACTAAACAGAGGGAATAGTAAAGTCAACGGATATGGTTGTAGCCTTGTAGGAAAGAATAAATGTTGTAAATATTCTTTCAAGGTTACAGTTATTTAAAGAGAAAGAGAAATTAAATAGTCAATTATAGTTAGATTTCCAACACAGTAGAATATCATGTTCATAGAAATGGTATTAATGAGACTCATGATATGCAAAGACCCTAAATGCATGTTTAAACCTGAAGCTTAAATGAAAAGAAAACAATGGATTTGCTATTAATATCAGATTTAGAATAGAATTTGAAATCTGAAATAATAGAGCGAATGATTTGAAAACTAATGATAGAGATTTTTAAAAACGATTTAGTTTAGGGTTTGCTTATTTGGGAACATATGTAAAGTTGATAAAGGAATATGAAAAGGTTATGTCGCTAAAGTGGTTCCATGGTATTATCAATGTTATACTTGAGAAATATAGGTTCAAACCTAGAATGTTCATTTGAGTTGTGTAGTATTTGAATCATGTAAGCCAAACAGTCAAACAATGAATCTTGAGTTGGATTGAATGCAGAGTATGATTTTCTTAGTGTATAAAAAACTAGTTATAGTTGGGACAGTGTCAATATGACGATTCCAGAAAAATGGATCAAATCTGCATGTGTGGAAATGACCAAGTAAAATCTGCAACTGTAGAAGTGACCTCAGAATTGCAGAAATCACCCAGAAAGATAGAAACCTAAGTCTGGGAAATTTGTTTTTTGTACAATAACAGTCTGTAATTTCTGTTTCATGCTTTGGGAAATATAAGAGAAAGACTGGTACTTGATAGCATCTAGAAAACTGTGTAATTCTTGTAGAACCAGTTTACATCAATCAGTGACTGATATGGCAGGGAGTCAGCAGGATAAATCATAAAACTGATTACCGGACTGGGTGAACAAAGACTTAAAAGTTAAATGATTAAAACAAGAGTTTTAGACTTTAGAGGTTGGAGCAAAACAAATTTACAGGGGACTTTATAGGATTCTTATACACAATGTGGCCAATTTTCAAGCGGAAATACTTTTCTAGTCAAAAGTTATGGAATTATCCTCTTACAAACCATGTTTCTGGGTTTATTTGAAAAATCTTACAAATTTTACACTTCATTTTGATGGCATTTTATAAAGATTTTGAACTATTCAGCAAGTTTGCAAGTTGAAGAACCCACCAAAACCTTGATACTCCCCTTTAGCAGCAATTTTGCAAGTTTAAGAACTTTCCCAAAAGCATAAATACACTTTTATCTACATTTTTTCAATTCACTAAACCTTCAAATCACTAAAATGCATTATTGTCAAAGCTTTTCGAGTTCAAGAACCTTCTAAACCCCCAAAATATTACTTTTTTTGATAGCTTCACAGTTCGATGAACCAAGCAAACCCCTGGCACTTCACTTGTCAGCAATTCTCAAGATTTTGAACTATTCAAGGAATTCAATAGTCCAAGAACTCCCCAAACCTTTGAAAAATGAAGGAATTTGTTGAAAAGATTGTGACTTCGTGATTTCTCTAAACAGCTTCGAAAGAAGCTGCCATGACTAAAAGATATGCAAGTGAAAAGCGAGAGTTCCACGGCTTATTTCGGCATCTCCTATGCATGTGCTACCAACACATAATGAAAAACGAATTGTTGTCAAGTAATATAGTTGTAGAAATGTTAAATTCATAAAGGCATGTTAACTATAATGTGGTCCCGTGGCCATAATAGTTGTAGGTTGTAGCACAAAAAGGAATTGTTGAACCAGCTTTAGAAACTTTCAAAGCAAATGCAATCAACAAGTGTTAAGGCTAAATTCCACAACTTTCACCATTTTCCTCCCTACCCTTTCCAAAAGGGGAACTATAGAATAGCATATGGCCATCCATCAAAATGAAATGGAAGACATTTTTGTCAAAAACTATGGATGGAAATACTCTAGTAGAAATGTATACAAAATGTCAAAGAATAGACAAGGTATGTAAATTGTTTGACAAAATGCTTCGAAGAAATGTTGTCTCGTGGATTGCAATACTTGCAAGATATGCTCGCAAGGAGGCACTTATCTTGTATTCTTGACTACAGCAAGAAAATAATATCAAGCAAGACTATTAAACCTTTGCTAGTGTTCTTCAAGTATGTGCCAGTGTAACAACTATTGAAAGAGCATGGCCATGGCTCAAAGGCACTTCACCTCATTGAATTGATGCAAAATGCACGTATAAGACCAGCCGCAATTACCTTTGTGGGTGTTTTAGGTACTTGTAACCATCAAGGTCTTGTGGATAAAGGTAGGTTATACTTTGATTCTATGAGACAAAAGCATAACATTATTTATAACATATATGTGAAATGAAGCAAACTTCCTACTCAAAAGGAGGAATTTCATGCTGAAGCGGTTTTAACATTTCTTCAAGGATTCAATATAGAAGAAGAGGGCTATTCTTTAGATATAGATGATGAAATTTTATCATCAATGTGGCCAAAAAAATTAGGGAAAGGATCAGACAAGCAATTTAATATAGAAAATTTGTCTACAAATAGAGATATGATTGATTAATTTCAGTGAGAAAGTGTCTTAACAATTGTCTTGCGAAGCAGTGGGAACATAAACAGGCCAATGCCTTCTCTCTTCTCCATGAACAAATTAATATTTTGAACAAGCAAAAGCAATAAGCTAAACTTAAGGAACTCAACATTTTGGAGGAGCATATGTTTGAAGCAGATAACTGTGTTGTTGCTACAACTATATGGGTTTGGTGACTAATATTGTTACTCATAACATCTTTTTGAGCGTGTTTTGAAAGAAAAACGCATTAAGCATGTTGTTTTGAACTAATGGGTGTAAGGGGGCCTTGATTATCACCAAGGCACTTTTATACAAAGGAATTAATCAGATTGATGGCTCAACAAGCCATATTATTGCAATAGGAATAAGTACTTCACATGAGTATAGTCCTCCTAATACTCCAAGGTTTATATAAGGTTGCAGATGCTGCATAAAGTGGTATCAATCCACAGACGTGATTGTAGCTTTGAATCTTTGTGTGGAAGCATTCAGAGTGGATTTAAGAGTGAAAGCACTATTGATAATCTGAAAATCCATATGGGGCAGGATTGTAAGCCTCTTCACTCTCTACTCAGAATTATGAGCAAAAACTAAAAAGTAATGGCTCTGTTATATCTGTAAACCAGGTCAAGGCCAGTATCACACGTCTGCAAGGTAGAAAGAAACAATGCAAATGAAGGCATCACGAAATCAAAAGACCATGGAGGAGACAAATTCATTCTCGTCTCTTGAAAGTGCCATGAAGTTTCTTTCTTTCTCTCCTTACTCTTTCTAATTTGTTATTACTTTTTGAAAAGTGACTTTAGTCACTCATTGTAACTTAGGTTAGAAAGTAAGTCTTATTTATGGAAAATTAAAGTAAAATATAACCAAAATAAGGGTTCTCTTAAATTATTACTTTTCAAGAAGTAGGTTTTAATTAGTTATAGGCTGGGAAAACTATAAATACAATGATTTCCAATGTATAAGGGTTCAGTTCTGCTCTTCTGAAAACAGAGGATTTCCATACCATAGAAAAGGAAAAAAGTAGAAGAGCTCTTCTATTGGATTTGAATAAAAAGGTAATACGACAGGTCATAGAGCCAAGGTATTCCTTTTTTGTGCTGTTTGTTATCCGTATGTTTAATATGCAACCTCTCTTCAAAAAAATCTGTAATGTATGGAATTCACAGCTTTTTCTCATGCAATTGGGATAAAATTATTGGCAGTTATCTGATCATAGAGTTATGAAAGTCCTATGTAAATGTATCTCTCGTATGTTAAATTGCATTTCTTTATAAAACCCTAGTTGCATGCCCTCTTTTAGAATGTTCTTTCTTGGGGAAGGGGTCTCAGTATTAATTATTTTTCCTTGTGAATTTTCAGTCATTTTTCTCATTTATGTTTTTCTTTCCATTTACGTTTCAGTTTGGTTGTCTTTCTTGCTTTCTGTTGGAATGCTTTTCACTGCACGTTTGGTGAGTCACATCAAAATTGCTGTGACAAATCTATATACCAACACTTCTACATGTCTATTTATGATATTTTAAACTTTTCTGATCTCTGTGCTATCTGCATTTCACCTTGATGTCTCCTAACATGTGCATAGGTACCTTTCGAGGTTCAACCCTGGTAGGTAATTTTTTATTCTCTAGTTAGTTCTTAGCATGTACTCTGTTTTTGAAGTTTATTTTGGGGCTCCCCTATGTTCTTATAACTGTATGTGCTTTTTGAGTCTCACTGATCTACCTTGATCATTTGTGCATATTAATATTGATTTGTCCTTTCTTTCATGTAGCCAAAGCTGAAAGTTTATGATTGCAATGCAAATTTAATATAATTAGTAGTACTACCTACTTTTGGGTGTCAAAAGATGTTTTCTGAACACAGAAAAACCAACCCTGACAAAAATACTTGTGTGGTTCTCAAAATTGTCAAACTCAAATGCAATAAGCATGGCATTGCCTAACTGTGGGATCTAGGGATCACTCTGAGAATTACACACTTGTCATGACAATTTATCCAAATGTATCAATCAAAGATTCAAAGCCCCCTGAACTGGTGTTAACATTCATTCCGAGAAGCAGAGGTTGGGAAAATGTTGGCCATGGCCATTCTCTTCCCTGTTGTAGTACTTGAATAATGATGATTTTGCACAATATGGGACCAAAAGTGATAGCCTCCATTTGCTTGATAGAATTGCAGATTCAAAATATTCAAACTCAAGAAGTCACTGGTTGAGGTGAAAAAATTCAGAATAGAATGCATTGCAGTAAATGTGTATTAATAAATCAAATTCACTAATATTTGCAAACCCCGAATCACGCATTACAGTAAACATAATGCTTTTTGAGAATACAATTCCATGACAAACACTTGACAAGAATTCAAGCGGAAAAAATTACCATGAAACTGGTGTTGGTTGCAAAGTGAGCTTTCCTGCCTGCAAAAAGTAGAAAACAGTTATTCACAGACAATTATACTGATATATTTATAAGCAACTTTTTGTAAAACTATTAATTCTAAGAGAAAAGTGCATGCTTTATATATACACCTCTCCTCTGAATCCAAGGGGTTTCTCATATGTTGATTCCCCTGTAAGGGCATTGTAATAATAAACTGCCCCAGACTCAGTTTTGTGTGCAGTCCAGGAATCTGCTTCAACATTTTTTAAAATCTGGTCCTCCTTATTTGTTGGTTCGCTACCTTGTTTTTCCTTATCCAGCAAAAAAGGCTTTGAAGGAGCCAGTTGTGCAACTGAATTATTGCTATTCATCTGATTCGGTGTCTCCTGACGCTGAGGTTGCAAAGCTGACGGACTGACACCAGGTGGTGGATGTTCTCCAAAGTTGCTTGATGGTTGCCCACTTACAGCTTTTGCTGGGGATGCTCCAGGAGGTCCGGGAGGAGTTGTGCCAGGAGGTTGGGATGCAGTAGGAACAGAAGCCTGAGGTATGCCCACAGGTCGCGGTGGTTGAGGAAAGGGTCCTGAAAATCCACCTGGATACGGTACATATGGGGGACGATGCAGTCCAGCAAATTGTGGAGGATGCAACCATGTAGCTTGTGGAGGTGGGCCCAGAGGTGGACCTGGTGTATATATCTGATAGGGTACCGGTTGTACATGTTGTGAGCAGTTACTTACAACTGGAGCTGGTGTAACAGAACCAGATGTGGCTGTCGCTGCTCTGGGAGCTGAAGTGGCACCATCAGCACTACTAGCAGGTGTGGCCTGATTTTGGGTTAAGGTTGAAGTAGCAGAAACAGAAATTCCTGGAGGCCCTGGTGGACCAGATGGACCAGAATTTAAGGTTGATGCAGAAGAAGCAGAAATTCCTGGAGGCCCTGATGGAGCAGATGGACATGGTGGGGTGGCAGAAACAGGAATTCCTGGAGGCCCTGGTCCAGCAGATGGACCAGGTGGTATTAAGATTGATGTAGCAGAAAGAGTTATTCCCGGGGGCCCTGGCGGACCGGGTGGAGTTAAGGTTGATGTAGTAGAAACAGGAATTCCTGGAGGCCCTGGTCCAGCACACAGACCAGGTGGAGGGGGCGGAGGTGGGTGCCAGCGAAATGCTGTATAGGTATTGGAAGCTGCTATAGGATTTGGGGCATGCATTGGAGGAGGAACTAGAACATGTGATGGTGCATACACAGGCATTGATGTAGACTGAGCTGATGACGATCCTGGTGTTGCAGGCGCCCCAACTTGTACCGATGATGTTCCTGATGCAGGTGGCCCAACTTGTACCATTCCTGTCGAGGTAACCTGCGAAAATTATAAATACTTTCAATCACGGTGAAAAGAGAATCTCTATTAACATTCAAGAAGCAGCTAATCATGCCAATTACAATAGAAACACAAGAACTGTGGCTATACCATCCCAGAAGATTGAGATTGGTGGGGACTTTCTGAACCAGGGCTGGGATGTGAAGCTCCATTATATGAGAATTGTGTTGCAGGAGATGAAGGATATCCTGGAGGAACAGTGAAAGTAGGCCGAGGTGGCAGGCGTGGTGAATTTATTTGTGTACCAGGAGGTCCCCAAGAACTTGGAGGTGGCACAACTTGAGACTGTCCTGGAACTGGAGGTTGAGATTGAGGAGATGCCACAGTTGCTGGCGTGGCAAAAGGCCCTCCTTGTGCCATTCCTGTAGAGTTGGCCTGCCCAAGAAAAGGAAAACAAAAAAAACTTCAATGTAAACCAATCAAAGTTGCAAATGTTTGTGAGATAACAGAATACATAAAATTAAACATAAAAAATGGAATATTTTTGAATTTCAAGCTTACATGAGTAGAAGACACAGAGTGCTGAGGACTTCCAGTGCTGCCACTGGCTACTGATGTTCCACTATAAGAAAAGGTAGGAGCAGATGATGGAGGATATCCTGGAACATTAGGAACAGAAAATGTAGTTTGAGGCAGTGCTTGGGTTTGGCTTGGCAGTGTATTAGGTGATGGCCAGGAACTTGGAGGCCCTGAGACAGTAGATTGTCCTGAAACAGGAGGCTGGGAAGGTACCCCAGTAGCTGAAGATTGAATAGGCTGTGATGACCAGGCCTGTGTCTCCATAAGATCCTGGTTAATGAAACAGCATTAGGACATTGTAAACAAAAAAGGTATTACAAATATGACTTCACTATTGACAAACAAGCACTCAAATTTTCCAAGTCCATGATGTGTACTACATTTGATAAAAATCAAAATAGTCAACACGCATGTAAGAGGTCAAAAAAAAACTACACACAATATGAGTCCTTGTGAAAGCTTCCATTCATTGATATACATTCTAGTGCAATGATTTGTCTACTAAAAATATGTTTTATATTTACTTTGATGATTATTAAGTGAACTGTAATAAATGAGAAATCTACTTTCCTTAAGAATTTTGAATTTTTTCAATTTTTAATTCAGCAAGTCCTTGAGTACTTACTGAATATGAATTGCACTCTTACTCTTTGGATTTCCAACACAGTGACTAAACCAAGTCAAGTCATATCTATATTTCTATTTAAATTTGCAGTAAGCTGTCCAGTGCAAGTTGTTTGGATTGAAAACAAATTAGCAGAGTTGCCAAATACTTCCCCTCCTGTCTGGATACACGTATCCACAAATCAAATACTGGATACATATATCCAGGTATCAGATACAGAAGCCATACTCCTGGTTATAGCATGGTCAATGTATCCAGAAATATCTATATACAAGCCTATATTTGTACCATATTTGATATGTCTCAATGAGGCACCATGCTGTCATGTGCCATATCCAGTTTAGGTTTTACGAAAAACATTCAAAATTTGAAAAAAAACATTACATAAAAAGATATTGTTCAAAAACACACATTTGTATGTATGTATGTACATACCATAGTAGGTAAACTTGCCAGGACACGAGAGTTAAAATCTTAAACTTGCATGCCAAGTCTCTGTCAAGTCTAAAACAACTCACTGAGTTACAGACACAGACTCACCTGTGTAAAAAAAAGGAATTAGAAAATCATGGCACTAAAACATTCAAACAATTCATTTTTTGGATCATTGGGTCTTCCAATGGTGTAAAATCAAGCTGAGCAGAGTGGTTGGAAAGCAATTTGAAGATTGAATCAAGTTTGAGTGAAATTGAGTAATCATAAGTTTTTTTCCAAGTTTTTGCCAAGTTCTGAGTCCACAACCAAAACTTTGGGACTGCAAAGTCCAAATTATCCAACTATAATATATATGTCTGTATGTATTATGTATGTATGTGTATATTCACTATATATTTTAAGTTATGTAATGAGTACACGTGTGTGTGTGTGTGTCACTACAGGCTCAAATAAAATATAACAAAAAATATTATAAACTAAAATATAAAAAACCAAAACTAAATATATAAATAAATATTTTTAAAGTTTTATATATATGCATGTGTGTCTATCACTAAATGCTCAAATACAATATAACAAAAAAGATATTATAAACTAAAACATAAAAAACCAAAATACATATATAAATAAATATTTTTAAAGTTATGTTCTATGCCCTTAGATATGTAAATAAGTAAATATAAATTATATTTTAAGCATTATAATTGCCATATCTTGTCATATCAGCAATATCTATATCGGGAGATCTTCATAACCAATATCTATATTTATTAGATGTCTCACTTTTGTGCATAGAAAGTCTTGAAATTCATGGATGATTACGGACTCAAGACTACACTAAATCAAATTACATTTGATCTTTTGTATCTGCTCATATAGAGTTTTAAGTCTAAACGAACAAGCACCCCTATAGTGTTACATCCCATCCCTGAATTACTATTTACTATTCACTTTAATTTGAATGCAATATGAATTTGAACTATGATGTTCGTAAAGTGAATGTGATGGAATTATGGAATATGCAATGTTGAATGCAATGGAATTTTATGAAATGAAATTGGATAATGTGATGTACATGATTTGATGAAAATGACTAACTACATGTTTTTGACTACCAAGTGGATGACTGGATTGGATATTGCACCTCCAGTGGATGAGGGGGAGTATCACCCAGGAGAAGGGAGTGGACAAAGAACCCAATTTTAAAAACCATCTGAGCTCGTCAAAGTGAGCCTAGGGCAGGTTTGAGGTGTCAATCCGTGTAAGTTAGACCTTGTTTACGTTATGAGGTATTTAACTTGAGTCAAGTTTTAGGAAATCCCTTCAAGGAGAATTAGGATTTGGGTGTACTCTTGCATTGCAAAACGAGTACTTACATTTATATATAATACGAATAGTTATAATGATAGAATTGTCTATTGTTTACGAAATTGATGATATGAGTTGTTTTTCGATATTTATGCTTTTGCGGTATGTACCTATGTTTATATGTTTGGATATGTGTACATGTGGAAGCCTAGGATATGTACCTATGTATACACCTATACAGAAAATCATATTTCTAGTATAAGTGTATATGTAAGTAGGTATGCTAATGCTAACTAATGTATACAAATATTTAAATATATAAATATAAGTAAAGTTATTAATTCTTGGCAAAAGCTATTAAGAATAAATAAAGTTGTTATGTCAATTTTTAGGAGATTAAAAGGCTTTCATAGTGGCGTCATATATTAAGTTGTAAATGGTAACTACGTTGCTATAAATCTGCCCCATACAACTAGCAACGTAAGCCTGGTCAAAGGCAGAAATTGTATGCTAAATAGTAGGGATCTGTTACAGCTCTATTAAAGGGCGCCAAACTCCACTTTTTCTGTTGACAAAGTCAAATTTGTTAGATAATTCTATAACAGAATTTGGGCAGATATTTTTGAAGTAAATGATAATCTAAATGGGGAATTTGTGGACAACTATTGTCCACTACGAAATAGCCCTTAAATGTGAACTGATTTGATATAAATAATCTCTTATTGGGTCGACTATTTGCATAAGAATTTTCAACATGCTTTGAAGAGTTTCTAGAAGCACTGAAATACTTTAATTGTGTGACTGCTGCTGGGAGTGGTGGAGAACTTTTTGGAGGTTTCAACTGTTTTCATTTACTGTTTCTAAACCGACCTCATTAAGTTGGTTGGTAGTGGCTAAAGGTGGTTATTCCTCTCCTTTTTCTATTTAAACTGCTGTTGTATATTGTGTTGAGGTTACACACAAGAAAAGTCAGAGACGCCATTGCTGTGATTATTTAGTTCTCAAAAGATAGAGTGATAGGGGTTGAATAGCCATCAAAAGGAGGACTGCATGTATGCTTGGGATTGAAAGAATAAGCATTGAGGTTAGAGAAACCATTTTTGAAGTTGCTATACATATTCTGGGCTGAAACAGATCGTTTTCTGAGCATCTTAGCAGGCATGTTTCTAATTTTCAAATGCTATTTTCTGAGTCTCTTTTTCCTTGCTTGAAATACAATTTGATGGCTCCCTTGTTTTCTGAGTT
Organism: Sequoia sempervirens; assembly: GCA_007258455.2. Classification (NCBI taxonomy): domain Eukaryota; kingdom Viridiplantae; phylum Streptophyta; class Pinopsida; order Cupressales; family Cupressaceae; genus Sequoia; species Sequoia sempervirens. The sequence continues at coordinate 579,606,772 of VDFB02193867.1, read as the reverse complement.
TTCTTGATGAACCTTGTAAGGTAGAGAACTGAATTTCTGAGAAATAGGAATTAAGTTTTGAGCAGCATAGTCTCTTCTTTTTCCTTTTAAAAATCTGTGAACAGTATTTAGAACAAGGATTACTAAAAGGGGCTAAGACCCAATATTACATTTGAGAGTGTTATACAGTTTATTGAATGGATTCTTGAGTAAAAATACAAAACTGCTTGCATTTAAAAATAAAAGACTGCTTGCATGAAAATTTGTTGGGGTTGGAGCACCACAGACAGATTGCTCACTAACTGATCATAACTGTTCACCAGTGAGCCCCTTATTTAATAAGGCACTGAATGCTGTTCGTCATAAATAAATTTAAATTACTGGGTTAGTACATGCAAGGGAAAGTATTTTCTAGTTGTATAGATACTATAAGTTCATAAGAACGTAAAGCTTAAATGCTAAGACAAAGAAAGACAAAGAATATGTCAGGTTGGTGACATTGAAGTCCCATATTAAGAGTTAAACCATTATGGAGGCAGTGTGAGACTGTCTTGAACGAGAATATGGGTTGGTTTTAAAAGGCAGAAGCCTTAAATCCTGAAGTTGCTAACTTTGCAACCAAAATGTCATAATTTACTTATGAGTTCAGAAGTTATCCAGTTCACAAACACCTTAGTGGGTGTGGATTAATGGAATCACTTTAGGTGAAAAACTTTAATGAATACAATTCTTAAATTAGTAGAACTAGCTGGTGTACAGATGATATTAGCCTACTAAGTATGACTACAATGTTACAATGAAAGGCCAGAACTTAAAGATAGTTATATTCCTATTTGGAAGATTTAACCTTTACTATGGGGGAAATTATTATATGAATCAGTATACCTTATGATGACCAGATAGGTCAAGATTTGATTATCCATTATATTGTAAGGGCAGTAGCTCTCAAGGGTTATGGTAAGGATTTAAACAAGAGGTTGTAGCCAAGACTCAAGTGGTTAAAAAACGAAAGTAACTTGAGTGTTTGAGTCAGAAATTACTATCAACTCAGATGTGTTGTTACTTAGTGAGACTTCATATTCTAAGAAAGGATTCCACAGTGGAACTATACATTGAACATCTGAGATTATAACATGAGGAAGGAATCTTCAATTCAAGAATAATATTTATTGTTTATATAAGATGAACATTTTGTCAATACTGTTTGCTGTGACCAAGAGGATCTAGTCAAAGACCGTGGGTCATCAGTACCTACTACTAATGCTTAAAATGGGAGAGCAAAAACTCCCATGGTACTATGAGAGACTAGAGTAAGTGGCAATTGCTAAGTCCCAAGAAGTTGTGAGAATGTAACTTAGGTATTCTAGGTCAGTAAAGTATAACCAGTCGAGCCATTTATTGACTTTGTAAGTAAAGAACCATAACATGTAGCGGTTGCCAAAGCCCAAGTTGTTACATGGATGTAGCATGGGTGTTCTAAGGTAAGGACTTAACAAACCTAGATGACTTATAATTGAACAAGGTACAGTACTATGCTCGCAATTGACAGGCGTCAAGGAGCAGTACCACACTTGGAAGGAACATTAGTCAAAGAGCACTATAAAGCTCGAGATTGACAGGTGCATAGGAGTATGCCTTAAATAAAGATATTTCCTTATAAAATGAAAACGTTACATCCATAGAACCCCTTTAGTTTTCTATTGGCTGAGTATTAGGTCAAATAAGTCTCCAAGTCAAGTAGGGTGGGTGAACATACGACTTCGCTCAAAGTAAGCAGCGAATGTTCATTGAACAAAAAACAACTTTGGCCAAAGTGGGTGCACGAGTCATTGCATGCACGTGTCGGTTCATCGTGTCCAAATACTTAACGCAATCAGAGTTGTCTATCATAGTTGGAGGTCATCCATCGTTGATAGACGATATTGGTAAGTAGATCAAAAACATCAAAGCTCGGATGGCTTTAATTAGGGGGTTCCTAACCACTCCCTTTGCTAAAGGGCGGGGCCACTTCCAGTAAGGAAGGTGTGCAGGAGACCGCTTAAGTCTGTGGTTGGAGGTAACGCACTTGGGTGATGCTCTCCCTCCGTAGTTGACCAGCCATGTCTTGGAAGATATAAAGATTGAAAGCATCCAGATAAGGATCTCTAACTCTAAACTCTATTACTTTGAAAAGAAATTGTGATATGCACTTTCAAGGTTGAATGGTTGATATGAAATCATTTATGTATATTCATGTTTATTTCATTTATACAAATGAAACTTAAGATTTAGAAGAAATTTTATTTTACTTAATTTTGGGAATGAATTATATTTACAAAGTAGATGAAAATTACCATGTAATTTCCTTGTGTTAAGGTTGTGGTTGTTACATATAGAATATACATGGCAGAAGATTTCAAGTCCATGGATGTAGTGTTTCAGAAGTCATGACTAAAGGAAGACATAGCACACTTTATATACCACAATTGACTCATTTTCCTGCATCTAGATTTCAAAGGTTAGAGAACCTTGCAAACTTGAGGGGCCAAGTTAATCTTGACCAAGTGACATGTTCATGTCCGTTAAATTTAGAGTTTGTAGGTTTAGTTTAAGATATAAGTAAGCCAAATGTCACATAATTCAAAGAACCAATAAGCTAGAATATACTAGCTCCCTCATGTCTAGGCATACATTTGATTCACGTTCAAAGTGGTCCACAAACCCGGATGTCCTAATTAAATCAGATTAACTAGTAAACTCATGTCTAAGCATGGTTTAAATAATTACGTTTTTTAATTCTTCGAGACAAGGAACACATGTCAATTCTCAGGTGAAACCAATTTATTAAAGGCTATGCAAATAAATCTGAGTAATAAATCTGAATTAATTACATGTCACTAATTTGACTATGATCTTGTGATTGAATGTTAACTCTAAGAAAAGATTAAACTTAACAGGGTAGTTTGCCAAAGGAAGATAGACATGGCGCTGTCAAAATGGTTTATATCAAATGATTTTCATGTATTTGCTTGACTTGTCTTGAATTATAAGTTCATGACACCAAAACATGATGTATAAACCATAGATGGCATACTTAGCAAGTACTGGCCATTTTATTCTATTGGCGAGTAACTCACCAAAAAACTTGCAAAACATTTCTATTGACTTTTTGGTGAGTAACTCACCAAGTTTATGGTGTGAAAACTAAAAAAACTCGCCTAACGCGGCAAGGACATGGGTCATGCCTAAGATGGACGTGGGTCGTGCCTAAGATGCAGCAAAAACACCAAAAACCAGTGATTTTTTGGCTTATAAAAGCAACCGCACCCCTCTCACTTCCTCACACAGCACTCTTGCATACATTTGAGCTAATTGCAAGGATTTTTAAGTAAATTTAAAGGGCAAATTTGAAGAATTTCAAGTGCAAGTTAGTAAAAAAAATTGATTTTTTGTTTTTTGCAAGAATTTAAATTGATTTTAGTTACTAAAATCTAGCACGTAGATTGTAAAAAATTCATAATTTCCTAATATTTAGTAATATTTACAAATTATTTACTTCCAAAAAATTGGATTTATGAACATTTTTTGTTCACTTATATTTTATATAAAATCATTGTTTTTTTGTATAAATGAATTATTCTTCTGATTTTGGAATAAAATCAATAGGTTATATTAAATTTATGCTGATTTATATTAATTTATACTGGTTTATACTAATTTATGCTAAATTTATTGAGATTTATAACAATTTATGTTGAGTTTATGCTAATTTTTTTGTGTTCAAAATTAAAATGTTGTGCTTTGTACTTGTAGGTTAGATAAATGGCAAATAGAGAAACCTTGGCCTCTAGTTCAAGCTCCCACTCCATATCAGTCTTAAGCTCAACTCAATCAATGCCAATTATATGAACTACTCCCCTTGGAGCTTGAGACCCTGCGTAGAAATATGTCATAAATGGACCAACACCTCGGATAGTCATTTGCATAAGATGTCAAAACCTATATCATGGAGGCATGAATCGCCTCTAATACCATCTTGCAAGCATTGCTCATCATGATGCCAAGCTCCATAACAACACCATAGACGAGATAAAACGAGAGATGAATGCACACCTTGCATTGACGAAAGAGAAAAAACTACAAAGGGAGAAGACAAGAGCAATCATAGCAGCATCCATAGCTAATGCTCATGGTCCTCAATTGCAAGTAGAAACAGATAAAGATACAGCATTCAAAAGCATAGTGAGCTCCATTTGCGGTCCACACGTACAAAGCACATCAACATCCACTTCATCTACTTTGAGTAGACCACCTACACGAGCATCACATAGCTTTTCTGCACCCAAAAACACATCTGGAGCACAACCATCATTGGAAGATACAAGGTGGAACAAGGAGGTGCACCAAGAAACAGATAAGGCATGTGCTCATTTTTAGTACTTACACACCCTTCAATGCAACGAGCAGCCCTTACTAAGAGAATTTGATAACTATATTGACAATCACAAGGAAAGGCTACAAGGCACCTTCTCAAAAAGATTTAAGTTGGAAGTTGCTCACAGATGCAACTTAAAAGGCAAAGTTAGTTGTGGAAGAACAAAAGAAGCAATGGTGAAAGTAAGGGTGCACTATTCTTTCAAATGGGTGGACGGATGGAAAGAATTGCACCCTTTATCAATTTTTTGGTAGCTTTAAATGGTGAGGTAATTCTTTTGAAATCAGTTAATGCCTCTGAGAAAGTAAAAAATGCAAATGCTTTGAGTCTAATGTTGAAGGAAGTTACCTTAGAGGTGGGCATAGAGAATGTAGTGCAAATTATAACTAACAATGCAATAGTGTACGTGTCGAATGGGAGATTGCTCCAAAAAGGCATTGATCACTCTATTGGACCCCTTGCACAACACATTGCCTTGACCTTCTTTTGAAGGACATAGGCAAAATTAATTTGGTGAGACAAGTTTTAGAAGATACAAGAAGCATAACAAAATTTATTTATAATTACCCTTCAGTTCTTAGTTTGATGAGAGATCACACCAAAAGGAAAGAGCTAGTGCAATCGGATGTCACAAGGTTTGCAATGACCTTCCAAATGTTTCAAAGCATTAAATGGTTTGTTGACTTCTTTGAAACAAATGTTTGTGAGTCAAGCATGGCTAGAATCATCATATTCAAAGAGGCTTGAAGGAGAGAGGATTGCAAGGATAATTTTTCATGATCTCTTTGCACAAAGAGCTACAAAGATCGTCAAGGTAACCTCAAAACTTCGATTTAAAATTCAAATTAATATATATATATATATATAAAGTGTTTAATTTCAATATAAATTTGTAACTTTAATTTGTTTGTACTTGTAGGTGTCAATGCCCTTGATTAGAGTTTTGTGTTCAATAGATGGGGATCAAAAACCAATGGCGTACAATTATTGAGGCCATGGATAGGGCCAGAGAGTCCATCCGAAACTATTACAAGGGTTACAGACTTAAATTTGATCCCATTTGGGAGATCATTGATCAAAGATGGAACAATCTACTTCACCAACCCATTCATGCAATGTGGTACTTCCTCAACCCCAATTTTTTCTATTTGGATAGCTTCACAACTCCTAATGGAGAGGTTATGGAAGACCTCATGACATGCATCGAGAAGATGACAACCAAGGTTGAAGTGAAAGACCTAATTGTTCAAGAATTGAACAATTACAAGACTAGTAGCTATCTTTGGCACTAGCCATCAAAGGAAGAACCTCTCAATCACCAAGTAACAAGAATTGGAGTCTTTACATCGCATGCATCTTAATATGATTGCTTTATGAAAATCAAAAGAAGAATCTATTATCCATATTTATATTAAAGAATCATAATTACTTATCCATATTTATATTAAAGAATCATAATTACTTATAAAGAACAATAATTGTTGCAAGCATCATTATTGCATGAACATATATATATATATATATTTCTAATTAACTTCAAAACTTGCAATAATCACTTTTGCATATATAATTATTTCTAATTAATTTCAAAACTAGCAATAATCACTTTTGCATGAATATATATATAATATTTTTAACCAATTCTTACTCCTTTTTTCCCAATCTGCTGCTTTATCCAGATTTCTAATTGATTTCCATTCATCACTTGATTGATTTCCCATTGATGTTCAATTGATAAGAATGACTCCTCTTTAATATCTTTTTCTAGGAGGAGTCACACCTTTTCCCAAAACTTCTTAGTGCAAAGAGTCACACCCATTCCCTTGACCACTGGCCTAAACCTCTTAATTTATTTTAATTAAACATATTTTAACTTCCAAAAGGATTGCTGCTCTTGCCTTGATTAAATCGCTGCCCTTCTAAACCATTTAAGTGCTGTGATCTCTTATTCTCACGTGGGTGGGGGATGGTGTTTGATATTAAGGAATAAAGTGGGACATCACATTGGGAGTCATGCACTACATTTGCTAGGTATATGATTATAGTTTCCAAGGCATTTTTAGTGAATCCATTTTGTGTTTATTTTGTACTCTTTACATTTCTAATATGATGCCTCATTAATACATTTAGTCAAATAGTTCCCATACCTTGTCTAAGCTCAACATTTGCATACATATTTACCATGGCTTTTCCAGCTATAATAACTATCAAAAATGATTGAAACATGCCTTGAACATTGTCAATACCTCAACGATGCTGGCAATGGTGAAGGAATCTAGTTTTACACTTGTCAATTCCATTTGCTTGAAAGTTTTATAAAACTTTTTAACAAAACCATTCTATGCATATTTTGCAATCTTCTAGTTTTCTGTGAAATGACATGTCAATGAGGCTGTAGCCTGTAATGTCCCCTTCTTGCTCTTGAGCAATGGGATTGTCCATTAGCCTATTCTAGAGTTCTCGTAGACTAGTTGGAGTTGAATAGGGGACTCAGTGGCCAACATTGCACTCAGTCTTGGTTTTCAACAGGACTTTCTATATATAGCAATGGCTAGTTTACAATGCTTACTAATCTTAGTAAGCCACAGGGCATCTCAGTGATCTTCAGTTTTGTGCCAGTTGGTGTTTGGTGAATGCTTACTATTTTTAGCAATTGCTATTAATAGTAAGTCTATTTCGAAAAACCGGTCTCAAGCCCATATTGTTTTGGTATTCTTAAGGTGGCATTGTAGAGACTAAGGTTGGATTATTTAATATTTGCATTTTATCAGTCACTTAAGTTGTTTTTATAAAATAACTTTATAACTTAAGTGAGGAGGTAGGTGCTCATCATAAAAAGCACCTTGGAGCCTAATGTTATAACTTAACGTTGTTTAAGAAGGCATCAAAAACGAAATAGTTTCCTTATGAGCAATTGGACGCCCAAGGGAGGTATAAGGTATTAAAACTTAATAAAAATTAAAAAGCTCATAAGAAAGGCACTATAAAGTTGCCCTAATTTCCCTCTCACCTTCTATAAAGTTACTTTTTGGCTCTCATTTGCTCATCTTCTATTTGGCAACTTAATAGGATGCTGCTGAAATGACTCCAAAGTACTCGAGCTGCATGTTGAGGATAAAACCCTCACTGTATTGAGCTGATTTCGGTGGTGAACGATCCACCCTAGCAAGATTTGAGTGGTTCCATCCAGGGATCACATTGGGCTTCAAAAGAGTTCAGATTTTCAGAGTTTTGGATGGTTAAAAATGAAGATTTTTGTAGTATTTTGATGTGGGTTTGTTGGTAGGAGTTTGGTATTGCATGAGGATCATTTTGGTGGTGATTTCTAGGCATTTTTGGGGAGATTTCTGAGGTCTGTTTGCATTATCAGAAGTTCTGGAAACTCAGTTTACCCAATGGCTGAAAGAGAAGATTGCTCATTGCTCCTAGCACATCCGAAAAAACATTTTGGGTGTTTGTTAAACATTTTCTTCAGGTCAAGGTGCCCCATTTCAAGCATTCACACGATTTGTTTGGTGAAGATTTGATTTTTCAAGGCAAGTCACCCTCTCTAGGGGCCATACCATTTCCAGGGGTTATTGGACAGAGGTTTGCTGTTGTATAAACCTCACTATCAGCTCATTTCCAGCAACTGAGTGACTGTTTGGAGGTGTTGGAAATCATAGGGGTCTTGGCACGTTATCATTGATAACCTTGGAGGTGATATATGTTGTCTTGCTGCTGTTATAAGTCAATTACCAGGTCTGAAACTTCTTATCTCAGGTCTAAATATAGTATTGTACTTGACTGATTTAAATCGAAAAATGAATGCTCTTATTACAAGTTGCAATCTCTATTGAAAAGCATTGTATCTATTGGTTTCCTTCTTAATTTGCAAATATCTGTATGCTGATATACTTCTTGAAAACGCATTTGAAAACATACACAAAACATATCAGCTAACAAGCAAACAGCAGGCAATGGTTTTCAAAAAAATTAGGGGTGCATGTTACAATCGTATTAGAGCCACTCTTTCCTGCCATCCTGTGTAGTCACATGCAATCAGCACTTTTCATTGTATGACTGATAGAAAACAGAGGTATATACAAAGGGAGTTACGGAAAGGACATTGGCAGCCCCCACCTATTCCGGAAGATCAAACTATCTCATAAGTTCTTAAGGCTCATTGGGAGTCTTCACAAGGTGCAAAGATGCATCAGGATCCACCAGGTGAAGGGGAAAAAACTACAGGTAACATGGCTGATAGGTGAAAAGGTAGATCAAGATCAATGAGTCCAAGAGCTAGGATGAAGAAGAAGTTAGACACTATGATGGACATGATGTCTCAACTTTTGGGAAAGATTGGGCAGAGTGTTGTGGTTCATGCTACTCCTAACAATACACAGGGTCACACAAAGCATAATGGAGATAGTAGTTCCACATATCAGCAGGGTGGCAATGGTGGACAGCGTACTACAGCAGGTTCAAACACTTTTTCCAGACCTTTCCAACACACTTTCTTACCTGAAACTTCTTATTTCAGGTCTGATATAGTATTGTACTTGACTGATTTAAATCTGAAAATGAATGCTCTTATTACATGTTGCAATCTCTATTGAAAAGCATTATCTATTGGTTTCCTTCTTAATTTGCAAATATATCTCTATGCTGTTATACTTCTTGAAAACGCATTTTAAAACATACACAAAACATATCAGGTAACAAGCAAACAGCAGGCAGTGATTTCCAAAAGAAATCAGGGGCGTATGTTACAGAGGCCTTATGTCAAATAGTTTTGGAGACATGTATATGTGTCCACATTTGCATGAAATCCTACCTCAACAATGTCTAACAAAATTCAGCCTTTCTCTTTGGTTATCCATTTCTATTATATCACATAGCTAGGGAAGTCACATTTGCTTGTAGGTTTCTATTGTTTTTCAACAAATCCATTTTGTGCATATCCTACAATCATTGCAGTTCACATTTCTTTCAAGCATTCTATCAAACAGTTTGTGTGCCTTGTCTGTGCTTCCACATTTCAGATCGTTGATTTTACCAAGACACTTGCGGCCTCTATCTCTTTGATAGATGTTCATACCAAGTTTTAATACTTCCAATTTAGCAAATGGAAATGCTAGGAAAGGTTGTTGAATATGGCTTTACGCCTGCCAACTAATTTTGCTTAAAAATTTCTAAAGCCTAATAAACAAATCTATTTTGTCCATATTGTGCAATCATCTCATTAGAGGCTTTTGTTTAATGACTTCCTTTTCTTGTCTATGCACTTTATTGGTAGATTCTATCAAGCAAGTCTAACGTGCCTAGTACATGTATTATCTACATCATAGCACTTTCTTTCAAGGGCAGTCTATCAAACAATTATATGCTTACCTATTTAATTACATTCCTTGTGAAGACAAATCTTGCAAAGGCATTGTGTCAAATTGTTTATGCCCCTTGTCTATATATTCACATTCATGAATTACTCTATCAAACAACTTATGTGCCTTTGTCCATGCTTTCATGGTTCATGAACCATTCTTGAAAATAAAATCCATTATTGCCTCTTCTATTTATTTTTTTGGGGGTTTTGATAAGTTGATTGTATACCTAGAATTTGAATATGCTCAAGTGCAGACCAACTTTAGATATATATTAGAAAAGTTTTTGAATTATGTAGTGGTAAAAAACAAATATTAGAATACTATATGGTGTTTATAATGTATTTTGTTCTCCATTTGGCGTCGGGCACTTTTCACTATTTTAGGCTATATAAAAAATGTAATTTGCATTTAGCTTCCTTGTCTTTAATGTTCCTTGAAGTAAATTCAAATTGTTCTAATCACAATTGTTCTCTTAGTACGACCCTAGCTAGCATGATTATTGTCATGTCTTTCTAGTGTTGATTGTAGTGGTAGCACATACCTTTAATTTAGAACTATTTAAAAGAAAGAGTCATCATCAAGCATCTAGTTGGTTGTAAGTTAGCCGATCCACATATAGTAGCTTCAGGTTCAACTCCTTAAAATCAAAGGGAAATTGGAGTTTGGACAATGACTAAGATCTTAAGGAAAGTGTGGTTGAGTAGGATAGGGTACTAGAAGTGGAATCTTGCATCATTTATTTATTTACTTATTTATAATGTTAATACTATTTCAACCAAACTCTTAGATGTTTTTTAGTTGATATCGTAAATTGTCGATTTTATTGTTGATATTATTTTAGATAGGTTCGAATACCATTCTTAGTTAGGTTATTATTATTCTAGAAAATTTGATCTAGTAAAGATCATTGGATACTTAGGGTTATTCTAGTCATCATTTTTATTTAATAGTTATCATTGTACCTAGCTATCAAGTGATCATCATTTGGAATAACTTTGGCTATTATCCTTGAACTTGGATATCATCTTTTTGATCATTTGGATGTTGTTTTTGATAATATAAGCAGCAATTCAGGGTGCTGAACTCTTTACACAAAAGGCCCAAAGGGCAGTAAAAATCAGCAGCAGAGACAAAAGAAACACAAAGGCCATAGGCCAGAGAGAGCACTATAACAACAAATTAACAGCAGTGTTCAACATTTTAAGACATGAAATAAACATAAACTGAAAGAGCACCAGATTGATCAAACAGTTTCTGCCAATTATTAGAATTGGAATATAAGGATTATTATTATTTCTTAATTACCAAGTTATTCTCATTTTGTGTAGTTCTCAACTATTGTAAGCTAAGTAGTTTTCTTTTGAAAGCGTTTTTTTCAATTCATAGTTATCATTAGTAGACAATTTGTTAATCAATAGTTTAATATTTATTTACAAAGAATGAAAATTGTTAGTCAATAGTTGATATAAATTTACATAGTATAGACCTTGTTATCAGATAGTTGATATTTATTTGGAAGGTCTTGAATTTTTCATTTGATATTTGTTTACTCAATAGTTGGAGATATATTTGTAAAGTTTCTCCCTCATTAATAAATAATTAATAACAATAATCCTTTAATGAAATATTAAGTCGAACGCTAGAAATTAGTGTATCAAATTAGTGCTAGCAAAGTTAAGTATTGATCTAAGAATGATCCTATATACTAATGTGTTTGAATTCTTGTACGTCCTTTTCAATGAAAGGGTGAGTTGCAAAATGTTATATTGAATTCCACAATTATTTTTGTTGATTATATATGGGTAATTATCATGGATTAATTTATTTAGATTATAGTAAGTCGTGACAAGGATTAGATTACTGTGAGTAAAGTAATTGTTGAACCAATCAAAGATAAGATACATTGTTTAAAAGTAAACTTCTTAGGTATTGGGTAACCCACTATGTGAAACTAATAACCTTTTGGAATAGGAACAATTGAAAAACTAAATTGTTTGAGTAAACGAGATACCTTTCTCAAACTAAACATGCGTTCTAGAAAAACAAGAAAATCTTCTCAATCGAAACTTAAAATCACACACCTTCTTCAAGATGATTCCATATAGATCTAATCTAGGTTTAAGTGGGTGGCAGCCAACAAAGAACTCTCTAGGGAAAGTAGGACCCTAGAAAGGGTTGCATATCCACTTGTACAATTACATAAACATAGTTTCAAACAAAACTACATAATTCATACATGCTTAATTTTCTAATATCTTGGGGTGGTGGGCCTAGCTTGATTGGCTAAAGCATCCTGTTGCAGGCAAGAGGTCACGAGGTCTAGTCTCCCCACCGTCCTCGTGGTACGAAAGGGCGTTTTGCGCTAGCGTCACCAGTCACATGAAAAAAGTTTAACAGGCACACTGAAGCTTAAAGGGGAGCGGCTACCCAATTCCAATTCCTTCAATCTTGTTGCTGTTCCAAATCGATCAATACAATGAATCCTATAGACTAGCCACTTCCTAATGATCAGATTCAATGGTGGATTTGGCTAACTGACAAGATTCAGTCAAAGACTGAAATCTCCTATATTTCTGGCTTTCCAGGACCAAGGTGGGTCAACCCCTACAATGCCTAAAGACTTTAATGCAACTATGCACAAACATTGTTTTTTATAGCAGATAATTCCCAATTCAATTACACCAAAGAAAGTACTAACGACTTCAAATATGGCTAAATTCTTGGTATATCAACACTCACTCAACAATTGGGAAGCAGAACTCAACACTAAACCTCAACCAAACAACAGGGATTTAAAATGATTTTGAATTTAAACTTGTTTCTGAGATGCATTAAGCTAAATAACAGATTAGTGCCTAATTATGGGCCATGGAGTCAAATGCATAAAGAGAATTCACTAGCAAACAACCTTCAACCAGTGGATTTACAACTGTTAATGCCTTACACCAACAGATCCACTCCTATTGTCAATCAAATTCTTCTTACCAAATCCACCCTACACACTTAAAATCACAACTATCTGTTCAAAGTAATTTAACTACTTCCTTGAAATAGAACCTTGAACACGTAACACAATCTCAGGAAATTGAGATGACAAATTCAAACATACTTTGTATCATTGAATTCATATGACTAAAAATGTACAAAACTAGAGACAATTTGATGACATTTATGATTTATTTGCACAAACTAGCTGATATTTACTCATGAAATCAGCATTTGAAGCTTATAGACTTAGCTCATAACTCAGATTCAGCATTTCTCTATCTACCCCACCCCATACAAGAATTCAAAACCCCTTTACAAGAAAGGAAAGCTCCAAAAGTTGATCTGTTGAGGACACCTGGAAGCCACATCCACCGTTAATCAGCAAAATGTAAAGCCTCTCTCTTCTCTCTTTCTTGCAACAAACTTTGCCTCTAAATTTGCCTTTGCATTCACCTTTCTTCTAAAACAAAAAATCTGCCCATGAAAACTCTCTCCATTTTACCCCTGTAGGGTGAAAACATCTTTGCCCGTGAAAGCTTTTATTTCTGCTCTTTTATTATGCTGCATTTTGCTTCCAGCAAATAATAATGCTTTGTGTCTATAAAGTGAACATTAAATTCACTTTATCCTAGTGAATATTTAATACACCTCATCAAGGATAATAAAATTATCACCCATACACTTAATGTTTTACATCTTCCATTTAAAACATTCACCCATTTTCACGTGCCATTTGGATCTTGCATTTTTATTGGGCAAAATAATTTACCCCTGTATCCATGCTCTCACTTTAAATTCCCTTTAAAATGCAAACATTTAAATGTTGCATTGGGCAACATTTAATCACCTTATCTTTAAAATATTTGCCCTAAAAAATGAAAATTCCCAAATCCTTTATCCGGTGCCCGTTTCACCTTTTACTTTTCATCTTGGCAATAAAAATAACCACAACCCAATTTGCATTGTATATTTTAATGCCTTTGTTATTTAAAATGAAACATCAAAGTATTTTATCGGGCAATTGAAAATTCTTTGATTTTCACTCTGCACCGGCGCCACCTCCCACATGGCCTCATCTCGCGGATCCCACTACATTAACCAATGAGCAACTTAAGACAACAAGCTAGCAGGGAATGGTGAAGATCTGGCTGCTTGTCACATTCATCTCTCTGCCATCGATCTCTTTTCTCCCTTGTTTGCCCTAATTTCACTTGTTTCAGCTCTGCAACTCCTTCTCGTGCATTCCTCATGACCATGGCAGCTCCACATCACTCGATCGACTGCAAAACGTGAGACTGAAGATTCATATGGATCCTGCAATGTACTAGACTCCCATATTTTGAAGGGCCTTAAAGCCAACTTCTCTTTTGACCCAACATCCCATAATGTTAGTCATGCCTTGGAGTTCTTCATCTGAAGCTCCGGCCTCTTCTCATGAAGCTGCAAACAATTTAAATTTCTAAGCAAGACATGATTTAAGACTTCTCACTGAACGCACTGGCTGCCCCAGGCGCAACAATAGTTCATGCGCCAGATTTCACCATGGGCCAAGCCCTTTTAAGCCATGCTACGTGGTTCTTGAATCCCCAACAATTTCATTGTCAATGCAAACTTATTGCAAGCAACGCTCAAGCTCCATTTTTTCAACTTCATCCTCCTTTTAAGCAATCGAGCTTTACACATGACAGTTGCATTTGCTTGAAAGCTTTTGAAATCTTTTCAACAGATCCATCCTGTATCAACAACGATGGCATTCCCTGAAATAACATTTATTTTGGGGTGAGGCGTACTGTCAGGGAAGCCGCCTGCTTGGCCTATGCTTCCAATTTTTTAGTTCACATGCCCTGTCAGGAGGCGTTCCCATCACTTCAAGAATGCCCTTCCTCAAACAATTTTTTATTGCATTTTTCTGTGCAGACTTTAGCTACACCCTTCAATTTTCTCATGATTTATTTTGCATTGTGGGTATGATATGCCCTTTTTCCAACTCCATTCGGCCAATCGAGCACACTACATTTAATAAAAGTTTATCCACTTCTGGAAGCTAAATGCGCAATAAAAGTTGAAGAAGTCGCCCCACTCACATACTGGAGTCACTAAGAACACTCACCATCACATTCTAAATAGCTTTTGCTGCCCCTGTTTGCATAGCGCCATGCTTAATGAATAAAAGAGCTCTTGCCACATCATCCATACTTGAGAGGCAATGGGCGCCCACCATTTGCAACCAAACATTTAGGACAATGCTCGTCATCTTTAGGGATATCCCTCTTTGGTTGTATACTTGAGGGCATTCTAGATGAACACCCTCTCCATCAAAATCGCAAACCAGTATTATATCTTCATAAAGAACATAGATCTTGTAGACTTGACAAGTTATAGATGTGTTCATGTAGGCCTTCAAGGGGGGTGTTACCATATGCTTCAAATTTTATCTTATTTTGAAGAAAAGAACTATCTATGATGGAGGTAATACTGCCACATCAATGCACCTTGGAACAGCATCATCCTTATCACTTTCCAACCCTTTGATACTCTGTGCCAATCACTTCAACAAGTCCATTTTATCTAGTTCTATATTCTTGCCTTTTCATAACATCTTTCACTTGCTTGTATTTCATTACTACTTAGAGCTTCTCTTTAAAGAAGAAAAAGAGAAGAACCTTTTGGGGCTGTATTCTCAATGTCGTATTTACTTATTAAGCAGTTTCTTTTCCCATCTTACATGAAAATTTCAACTCAACTGACATGTCAGCTCAAGACACATTCATCTGAACTCATTAATCTTTTACAATATCATGGAGTTGTTCAATCAACCAAGCAAGATTACAAGTGTTATGACTCTATCTCATGGTATCTCAAATGCAAGACCACCTTCATTCAGGTTGATGGAAGAAATTGTGATAATGACAAATGAGAGTCCAGTGATGGAACAATGCTTTGCAATTCAATGTTTTTTGGTAACCACAGTGTTCTCCAGCAGGCTGCAATGCAACACTTGCAACCTCATAACTGGGCAAGGCATGTTGGGCCCCATGTGGGCTCGGCTAAAAAAAATTTCATTTTCAAACAAGTTTTATGCTCGAATTTGTTAGTTTTATGATCAGATGTAATGCACAGAAAATTAATTCAAAATCAGACACAATAACACAGCAGATATCCTAGGAAAACCCTCCACTTGAGGGAGAAAAACCCAGCAACAATATATCACTTATACATTGAATCACAAATAGAAACTTCTTTACAATAGAGGTAGATAATGAGGCCAAGAGAATGCACCATAAACTGATGCTAACACAGCAATATGATAATGATGAACTCAGCCTTCTATAACAAAACTAATCTGCTCCTTCTTATTCACACCAATGAAATGAACAACGTTAAATAGATGATAAACAATGAGAGGATCATCGAGTATATATACAATGTTGGAGAGAGGGCACGCCTATTCAAGTGTCTTCAAGTCGGGCTCCATCAAAGGTCAGCCACCAAGGAATAAATGATGTCTCTTCATAGAAGATCGTGGCTAGAACAATCGCAACCAATGGAGCAAGACGTCGACCTCATCATAAATGTAACTCTTCATTAGTTGGTGTCTCTTCAATGCTTAAAACATATAATCATAAAATCGTGCCCCCTTAAAGTTTCTATAAATTAAATAGCCCTATGGCTATAATTTAATTTATTCAAGTAAAGGAGATCGTTGGAAGAAGCAGCCCGACACTACTGCTAACATCAATACTCCCTCTCAGCTAGGGATGATACTTCCAACAGCACAAGACATATCACCTCATCGTGATGTCTACCTCAATGGCTACAACCATATGCGGAAAAGAGAGATATCACCTCATCGTGATCTCAAATATCACCTCAACATGATATCAATCATAATGACTACAACCATGTATGGTATAAACAAGTGTTCATCACTTGCGTGATGTTGTCACCTCAACATGACTTTCACCATGGCTCTCCCAGAGGGTGAAACACAAGTACAAAGAGAAAATCATCACGGACTCTCTCACATGATGTTGTCATGGAGTCACACACATGACATCCACCATGGCTCTCCCAGAGGGTGGAATCAAGGGATTTCACCTCGAACTTCTCTTACAAAGAACTCATTAACAAGGGATTTCACCTCGAACTTCTCTCACAGAGAAGAACTCATTAAAGAGGATCACTAATACTGAGACTCCTTCTCAATTAAGGTTGTCTCCACCATACCAAGCTTATCTCGAAAGTACATAAACTTTATCCTGGAGAGAGGCTTGGTGAGAATGTCTGTCATCTGCTCATCAGTGCTGATGTACCTCAACTATATAGCTTTCCTCAATACCATATCTCTAATATAATGGTATTTGATCTCAACATGCTTGGTTCTTGTCATGAAACACAAGATTGACAGAAAGCTTCACACGCTCTGGTTATCACAATGAATGATAGTAGGCTCCATTGATTGTCCAAACAATCCTGCAAGGAGCTTACGAAGCCACACTGCTTCTCGAGCTGCCACACAAGCTGCAATATACTCTGCCTCTGCTATACTCAATGCTACAGATGATTGTTTCCTGCTACACCAGGAAATCATAGCAGATCCAAACTAAAGCAACATCCAGAGGTGCTCTTCCGATCAGTAACACTCCCTACCCAATCAGAATCAGTAAAACCATGCAGCTCCAGGTCCACATCTGAAGAATATCTCAACCCATATCCAACTATGCCACGCAAGTATCTCAGGATACGTTTTGCTGCAACAAGATGTATTTGTCTCAGTTCACACATGAACTGACTAAGTACACTCACAACATAACAGATATCCGGTCTAGTGTTAACTAGATACATCAAGGACCCAATCAACTGCCTGTACATTGTAGGATACACCAAGTCTGAACTGGCTGCAGCCTCCTTCAACTTATGTAGGTTGGTCTCCATAGGTGTAGACATGGATTTGCAATCCATCATACCAAACCTTTTAAGTATATCAATAGTATACTTCCCTTGACTTAGAATCATCTCATCTGGCTTATGCCAAACTTCTAAGCCAAGGAAGTAATGCATCGGACCAAGGTCCTTCATCTCAAACTCAAAAGCCAACTCCTTACATTTGAGAATGAGGTGATCTTCTCCAGTAAGAATCAAATCATCAACATAGAAAACCAAAATCAATGCTTCACCATCAATTACCTTAAAGTACAGATTTGAGTCCGCATTATTCTTAGAGAAGCCCAAACTTGACAAGTAATGATCAATCCTTCCATACCATGCACGAGAAGCCTGCTTAAGACCATACAAGGCCTTCTTCAGCCTACAAACATGAGACTCCTTCCCATGTACCTCGAATCCATCAGGTTGCTCAATATAAACTTCTTCCTCATCACACCATTCAGAAAAGTTGTCTTCACATCCATCTGATGAATCTTCCATCCTCTAGATGCAGCAATGGCAATAATGGTTCTGACAAAAGTGTAGAGAGCAACAAGAGCAAATGTTTTTTCATAGTCAACTCCCTCTTGTTGTAAGAATCCTCTAGCCATGAATCTTGCCTTGTACTTCTCAATGCTCCCATCAGCCGCATGCTTTATCTTGAAGAGCCATTTTGAAGATACCACAGATTTGCCTTTGGGTCTAGGAACAATGTCCCAGACATCATTCTTGATAATTGACTAATACTCCTCGTTCATAGCATCTTTCCAAACTTGTTGACTAGAAGCTTCCTCAACACTGGAAGGCTCAAACTCAATAATTTGACTCATCAAAGCAACATAATTGGAGAATTTATGTGGCCTTTTGCTTTCTCTGAAGGTACCTCTAGGAGTTGCAAACTTTTCTGCCACTTGCATAGTTTGCCTAGCCCAAAGAGGTCTTTTTCTTCCAATCACAATATCGGTAGGACCATCAGTAGGTTCCAGGGGTTCAACTAGATCAATATCTTCCTTTGGATCTGAAATCTCCCTCTAAATCTCAGGAGTATGGTCAACTTCCATATCCTGAGGAGACTCTTCATTATCAATCTCCATATGAGCACCCTTGGATCTCCTGAATGCAACATCTTCCTCAAATGTGACTTCCCTACTGATCTCAATCAACTTTTGACCCAGAATGTATATCTTGTAGGCTTTTGATGTCTCACTATAGCCCACAAATATTCCCTTCTTGCCATATGGCTCCAACTTTGTTCTCTTTTCCTTTGGAATATGAACATAAACTAGACATCCAAAGATCCTCAAATGACTCACCTTTGGCTTCTTTCTAGTAAAGGCTTCTTCAAGAGTCGTGCTTTCCAAGATTCTATGAGGACTTCTATTCTGAACATAGACTGCAGTACTAGAAGCTTATGCCCTTAGGAAGGTTTGCAAATCCTGGTCATGGATCATGGCTTTTGTTGCTCCCACGATCGATCTATTCTTTCTCTCTGCAACACCGTTCTGTTGAGGATTAAAGGGAACACAAAACTCCCTCTTAATCCCAGCTTCAACAAAGAAATTCCGAAAGCTGCTAGAAGTGTATTCTCCTCCATTATCAGATCTTAGGACTTTAATTATTTTCTCAGAAAGGTTCTCTACTTGAGCTTTGACCTCCTTGAACCTTTCTAACACTTCCTCAGACTCTTTAGTTTTCAAAAAATAAATCCAAGTCTTTCTAGAGTAATCATCAATAAAAAGAATGTAATACAAGAAACCACTCGAAGAAGGAACAAACATTGGACCACATAAACCAGAATGAATGAGATCTAGAATACATTTAGATTTACCTTCTCTACCATGAAATGGAGTTTTTGTATTCTTACCCATTGCACAGCCTTTGCAAGTACCTTCATGCTCCTAGTTGAATTTTGGAAGGCCCGTAACCATCTTCTCCATGAGAGGTAGAGCTCGGAAGTGAAGATGAGCCAATCTTCGATACCAAAGATCACACAAGCTTGAAGAATCATGAACTAATGCCTGAAGTGGACGAGTGTGTAGCCTATAGAGGCTCTCATGTCTAACACCAATTACTTGTGCAATCTTGAAGTTGGAATTCTTCGTCCACACAAGTACTTTGCCTTTGGAGAAAGCAACTTGATATCCTTTATCTTCTAAAGCTGAAATGGAGATAAGATTACGCTTGATTCCTAGAACATAAAGAACATCACATAACTGTAGTGTAATACCGGAATCCAAATGGAGAGTAGAGATCCCAATCCCTTTCACCGAGTAGCTAGCATCATCTCCAATAATGACTTGTCCAATAGAATCTCTCTCCACCAAGCTTGATAAATGCTCCTTAAAACCAATGATGTGTCGAGAAGCACTACTGTCGATCAGCCAAGTGTTGGTGTCTGTGGGTACATTGCTTGACAATGCTAAATAGAACAATTATTCACAAGAGTCCTTCTGAGGAGAGGCATCATCAACATCTGCAATGGTGGCCTGTTGCTTAGGCCTGGATGGACAATGCTTAGCAAAGTGACCATACTTGTCACACCTGACACATTGGACTTTGGATAAGTCTCTCTTCTTCTTGAATGCGGGAGCACCATCATTTCCTTTATCTCAATTCCTCTTGAAGAATCCTTTCTTCACATATTTTCCTTTCTTCTTCAAAGAGTGAGAGGTGAGAACATGAATTTCTTCATTGGTTGAACTTTGACCAATGCCTCTAGCCACCAAGCTTGACTCCTCTTGAATGCAGTTGGCCCTCAAACAATCAAACTTAGGAAGCTTCAATCTTGCACTAATTCCTTGAAAGTAGGACTCCCATGATAAAGGAAGACCATTGAGAGCAAGCATGGTCGAGTCTTTATCATCAACCACATGACCAATTGTAGAGAGTTGATCTCTTAATTCCAAAATCCTCATGAAATAGGCAATCACTGTTTCTCCTTTCGCCATCTTCACATGGTGTAGTTGTTGCTTCAGTGCAAGTGGCCAGCTGGTGTTGTTGATTTCATACATCTCCTCCAATGTTTTGAACATGTCCCTTGTCGTCTTCAACTTGGAGACAATCAAAAGAATATGATCTTTAACGGAATCAACCAACATCTTCTTTGCCTTGATGTCTTTCTTCCTCCACTGCAACTTCTCTTCTTCCTCCTCTGGTTCGGGAACTTTGGTTTCCACAAACTCAGCCAAATAATTCTCTTCCAAGGTGAGCATGATTCTGAACCTCCATGATGTATAATTGGATGCTCCCTCGAGTCTATCCTCAATTTTAAGACCATTCACCATCTTGACTAAGAAAGAGATAGACAAAGATATGAAAAAGAGAATAGAGAGTGTCGCTGCAATAATAAATTTGATCATGATCTTCTTCAAACCCGCTCTGATACCATGTTAGTTTTATGATCAGATGTAATGCACAGAAAATTAATTCAAAATCAGACACAATAACACAACAGATATCCTGGGAAAACCCTCCACTTGAGGGAGAAAAACCCAGCAACAATATATCACTTATATATTGAATCACAAATAGAAACTTCTTTACAATAGAGACCGATAATGAGGCCAAGAGAATGCACCATAAACTGATGCTCACACAGCAATATGATAAAGATGAACTCAACCTTCTATAACAAAACTAATCTGCTCCTCCTTATTCGCACCAATGAAATGAACAATGTTAAATAGATGATAAACAATGAGAGGATCATCAAGTATATATACAATGTTGGAGAGAGGACGCGCCTCTTCAAGTGTCTTCAAATCGGCCTCCATCAAAGGTCAGCCACCAAGGAATAAATGACGTCTCTTCATAGAAGATCGCGCCTAGGAGAATCGCAGCCAATGGAGCAAGAGGTCGGCCTCATCATAAATGTAACTCTTTATTAGTTGGTGTCTCTTCAATGATTAAAACATATAATCATAAAATTGTGCCTCTTGAAGTTTCTATAAATTAAATAGCCCTATGGCTATAATTTAATTTATTCAAGTAAAGGAGATCGCTGGAAGAAGCAAGCCGACATTGCTGATAACATCAACAAAATTGACCTAAGGTTGCTTTTGAATGCATCTAGAGTGAAAACATGAACTGGGTTATCATTAGAACTTGCTTTCAGGCATTCTTGAACAATGAGCAAAACTAGCTAGGTGGGCTTTGGAATCACCTTGGAAAACTAATCAAACGACCTCCTAGGGCCATGATAATGCACAAGCATGTAGACATTCGACCCAAGAATGGAGTGCAACAGACGGCTCGGTGAAACATATCATGAAGTGAAAGTTATTCGATGTCAAAATTGCTCAGTTGAACTTTTCTGCAATTGCAATAGTTCAAAACCAATTGAAACTCATCAAATCACCAGTTTGAAAAAATACCAAATCAACTCCTGGCAAGCTGCCACTTGAAACACAAGCTCATTTAAGTACAATGAGCACATGTGCAAGAGGGATTTGCTCAAATCATCATTCATCAAAAGATATTGAAGGTTGAAGTTGACCTCCTTGAAAAGTTTCAAAAAATGCAGGGGCAAAACTGAACAAATTGCATTTGCTTTTGACCTGGCAAAAATAGCAAATTAGATCATGAAGCTCTGAAACCTGACATGGGAGCACATGAAGGTATGGAGAATGGAGAGCAACAATCTGTTCATCATGACAATCATCCAGTTGTGAAATACAAGCTCGAACGGGAGGTCACTTTGCAGAACAGAGAGTTTGCAAACAGCAGAAAAGTGTCAAAACCCTCCAACTTCGCTTTTCAAAACCCTGTCAAAACTCATCATGGGAAGCTGAAAATTGACATCTGCTCACATATATCAACTAAATGTGTCCACAAAGGGGTTCGGCTTGAAAATCAACAAGCACCAAATTATGACCCTCCAAAGTAGGTCACTTAAGCAAATTTGTCAGGTGCACTTTTGAGTGTACAAAGGCAAAATTTTCGAAATGGGCACTTCAACTTTGCAAAATTTGACAGTCACAACAAGTTTGAAAAAAAAAAAAAAATCTCTAATATCTTGATATCGTGGATACAAGGTATGTAGGTAGTCTAGGAAATGAAGGATGTTTCCACCACTCAAATACATAGGACATCGTGAAGTTTTGCGACTTATTTGCTAAAGATAAAACCTTTAAATTTAATTGATATTAGTAAAAATTATGATAGTTAGTAATACTCAGAAAAATTCTCAAGGTGGATTTATCTTGTCCTTGGCCGATAGCTCGAAAACCAAGGAAGAGTACAAGATCTAGATAGCCGATTTTTCTTTAAGCGACTCAGGACCTGGTTGGTCTCGATGAGTCAAAATCTCTAACTAGAGCTTTAATTTTTTTTATGAATGAGCTTTCACTTTATCATTTATAAAAAAAATAATACACATTCACAAAAAAAAGGTGGATGGATAAGAATCACACCCCTAAAGTCTAAATGAGGCTAACATCCAATCACAAAACATATAAAACCTAGCGGCTAAGCAGCAACGACAATAACAAAGGGGAGGAGGGTCCCAATCATCCAATTTACCCCATACATCAATGAGTTCCAAAAGAGAGGGTCCCATCCTTCATCTTTATCCTTATCTTTTTCATCATGGGTCAAAGAAATAGCCAAAGCCAACCGAGGAACCTTGTTGAAATCAAACTAGTTAGAGGCTCCACAAATAGGCCACCTAGGAGTTCCACCCGTAGGAGGCGAAGAGGCAGAGCACCCCCTAACAAGTCCCGATGCACTCAGGTGTCCACGATCTCCTCTGTCAACCAAGAGAAAAGCCTACAATCGAGCAACACAATTACCATGAGCAAAAAGACTCCAAGCTTGCCCACGCCCACAAGTAGGCAAACAGCCCTGAGAAGAGGGAGACAGGGGAACCCTTGCCACAACACACAAGGCATTCCCCCTAGTCAAGCAGAACTTGAAGATGAGCCACTTCCAGGGCAACTTGGTAAGCTTGCACCTAGATCTATAATAACACATTAGAACAAATAATTGCTTTAGAAAAACGCAAAACATATTGAACAACAAAGCAATGAGCAAAAATTGCAGAATTTCTATCTTTCCATATTCTGAAGAGAGCTTAATTTTTAATGTTCCCTATCCTTGTAAGCCCATGTGGCAAATTTTGTTGCCTATCCTATATTGGATAGAGGATTGGTGCGAAATGATCATGATTTATTGGTTAGTTCAAATGGACAAGTGAGCCCAATGGACAATAAAAGCCCAAATTGGCTATTCATTTGGTTGTCTTGTAGTGGACAAGTTAGCCTAAATTGGCTATTATTAGTTCTTAAGTATTCAATTTTGGCTATCAAATATTAAATAAGCTACAAGTAATTACTCTTTCTTCCTTTTGATTAATAATTATGAAATATGTTGTTTAACCAAGCGGGTTGTTCTTGAGACTATCCTATTTGAATAGATGGCTTCAGAAAATAAATTTTGGTGTTGTACAAATATAAAAGAAAAATTTGTGAAATTTTGAGGTACAACTAGAGGGTTGTTTCATTTTGTTCGTTAAGTGTGGATCAAAAATTGTTGTTGGATGCCTTTTGGGAGAGAAGAAGTTATTTCAATTATGGTTTTAAGGTGTGACACAATACAAGCAAATTCATTGTTTGCAATTAAGGTTTCCCAGCGTGGCACAAGTGTGTTTGAATCTCTTGCAAAGAAAATGTTTTCTTAGCTCACAACTACAAAAATTGGAGAAGATTATGTCAATAGCTATGGGTTTACAAGTGACATATAAAGAGACACACTACATTGATGTTGGTCTAATTTATAAATTTTAAAATCTTTAGCTAAGCTTGGTAGATTTTCATGCTTGGGTTTCTTCTATTTGAAAACCCTCCTTGTCTAAGGATTTAGTCCTTTATACTTGTGTTATGGGTTTTTTAATTGTAGTATGTAGCTTGAAGGAAGGCCGCAAATATATTTTAAAATGTGGACCTTGATCTTTAGGGCAAGGCCACATTGTGTTCAAAGCCTTGCCTTCCAAAACTTACCCCTATCGTAACCCTTTCTCTATGATTCTGATTTGGGTTCACTTGTTGGATCTTCCTCTATAGTTTGGCAACCTATTAGTTTGTCTACCATTAAAAATTCCTTGGGTATTTTTTTGTCTATTGCTCCTTAGATATGTTTGTGCTCCCAACTAATTTTTGCTAGAGTACATATTGAGATTAATCTTTCAATTGGTCTTTCAAAGGAGATTTGGCTTCAAACTGAAAAGCGAATTTCGAAGCAACCTCTCGATTATGACAGTAAACTTTCATTTCACACGTGTTTTTTACAAGCATTTTGTGGAGGCTTATCCACATAAGCATTCTAAGGTTTGTGGGAATGCTTTTTAGTGGAATGAGATGAATCTTCATCATCAAATGGTTCCAATTAATTTTATCGCCTCTTAACCCACCCCAATGTGCTTTTGTGTCTTCTCTTATGAAGGCCTTGCCCTAGTTTGGAGAGATTATTTACCCTTCCCCTATGACAACTTCTCACCCTAGGGAAGAAGAGGTCTATCACTTTATACTAAAAGTTCAAGAAGATTACACCCCTTTGCAATGTTACTCATAAGAATGAGGAGGTGGCTTCTTCGTTGATATCTTCTCTCTAGCATGGTATATCCCCTAAGAAGCAATGTTCAAGTTCCTCCATGGAAAGGGATATTATGCTTGAGCCTTCAAAGACAGCCTCGACGAGTCACTATGTGATCCTAGGTGAACAAAATGCTCAAATCATGGAGCACAATTTTTGGTATGTGTTTGGCTTAGGCTTTACAAAGACATGTTTTTTATACTTATAATGGCAGATTGTAGCAATATAAGTAATGTATCGCCAGATTTTGCTAGCTCTAACTTGCTGTTATTCTGACACAGCAGTGCCCTGTTTTAGGTCTCTAAAAGCCATATTTTGTAACACAGTGGCTGTAATTTACTGGAAAATGTATAAATCTAGACTCTTAAGGGCAGCGAAGATGAACAATACCTATGTAAATCTGTTGATAAATAGTATACAGGGAGCAGTCCCCATGACTGCAGTTTATTGACCAAAAATAGTATACATAAAGCAAACAAACATAAATATGTGCAGTAAAACATTGCAGAAACATATTATTCAACTATGTTAATCCTACATATTTTTCTTTTCTTACTAGAGCTAAAGATAAACTCCAGCATTCAATCAAATCTAACCAAAATTAGTGTTGGAAAATTTTCAAATTAACCAAAGTTATTCATATATCTATTGAAATAATGAGGCATGCAATAAAACCTTGCAGATATATTCATTTTACTCTCTTTTTGTAATCCGGAACAAATTATGATAATCCAAAATATTTTGCTATGCTTAATAACAAGAGGTAAAGTTGGACTCTGACAATGGATACAAACAAGGATTAACAATGTCAAGTAAAAATCAAAATTGTTCAAGGAAGTATAAATAAATCAACAAACAAAAACAGAACAAGAAACACAATAAAACTATACTGAAATATACATATTTCTCTATGTTTCATCTAGAATAATATATGTTAATTCTAAAGATTTTTATACACTTACTAAAATTTAGCATTCAATCCAGCCAAGAGTAAAAAGTAAAGTAAAACTAATCAAAGTATGCATAAAGCAAAAAAAAGAAATGAAGTACACAATAAAAACTTGCATAAATATTATTTTTGTTTATCTTATCTGTAATAAAATGTGTCAATCCTCAATATTTTTTTCCGCTTTACCCAGGACAAAGTTAAAATTAAGCATTCAATCTGACCTAGGGTAAATAGTGGCAAGCAAAAATCAAATTAAATTTTAATTACTCAAGTTTATATATATCTAAAATTAAAAAGCGAACAAGGCATATACTAAAACCTTGCAGTAATATAAATTTTTCTCTGTGTTTATCTGAAATTAATTACATTAATTCTAAATATTTTGCTATACTGGACTATGTTTAAACTTTAAAGCTAAACTCCCGCATTCATTCCAACAAAGGTTAAACAGGGGCAATGAAAAATATAAATCAATCAATCAAAGAGTACATAAATCACAAAAACAAAAATAGAACGAGATACACAATAAAAAAAAATCAAATATTTAGTACGAAATTTAAACTCTGGATTCAATCCAACCAAGCCTAAACATTTGCATTGTGTGAATAAATCCACAAAATAATAACAGAACAAGGCACACAATAAAACATTGCAGAAATATACATTTTTCTCTATTTTATCTGGAATCAACTATACTAAGTGTAAATATTTTGCTACAATTAACTAAGATTTAAGTTAAGCTCCGGCATTTATTCCAATCATTGGTAAACAAAGGCAAGGAAAATCGAAGTATGAATAAATTCAAGAGTCAAAACAGAACGGGATACATAATAAAACCTTTCATAATTACACATTGCTCTATTAAGCAGGGGCTAAAGTTATACTCTAAAAAACATTGACAATTAATAAATAAAAAATTAATCAATCGAAATACACATAAATTTAAAAACAAAAACAGAACGAAGCCACGCTGTAAAATCTAGAATAAATATAATTCTCTCTGTGTTTATCTTAAACTCAAAATATTTTAAGCTCAACTAGGGTTAAAGTTATGCTCCAACACTCAAGGCAACCAAGGGTGAACAGTTGCTACTGAAAATTAAAATTAATCAAACTAACTAGGCATAAAGCCAAAACGAAAAGAAAGGCAAGATAGAAAACAAAACCTTCCTGAAAATCCTGTCGCTAAGCTGTAAATCTCATAAGATAGTTAGGGTTTCAAACTAGTTTAAAAGCATACCTCTTGTCTATTTCTTTCTGTGCGTAATCAGGTTCGAACGCTGGTCTTTGTCCTGTGAAAAACTAGGGTTTTAAGAATGCCTGTAAATGGTGGTAATATCCTTTTGGCAGAGCGATGAATTATGAATTGAAAACACATGTAGGGGAAAGATTTTACCTAGGGTTGTGCAGTGATTAAATATTTTGTTTATAGGCCGTGATGCTCGAAACAATTTATTTTTTCAATAGCAAACTTGTACTATATAAACGTATCCCGGCCTACATATTTCTGGGGGAGTTCATTTTCGGAGAGATATTTTCTTAGCAGTAACAATTGCGATGAATATTTAAAGGTAGGTGTCTTACGTGTGTATTATGGAGGGGCTGCTTAAAATATTTTAGTGGGCGTTGTCTATAAATTTAGGACCAGTGCTTCACCTCTGTGAGCATCACCTAGATGCAATGAGTGCTAAGTGGATCATTCAATATCATGAGAGATGGGTTCTTGTTGAACCACTACTCATGAAACATGGGTCAATGAGTTTGACTCAAAACTACACGGTTGAATCCTGATAGCAATATCATAATTTGACACGCTGTGGAAAAACACCTCCTACTTATCTATAAATTTAGGAATTTTTTTTCTAAGAAAGTGATTTTTATTAGAAATTTTGTAATAATACATAAATTTAATATTCGAAGATGTATCTTGTAATCTGCATTTTTATCAATATAAAACAAAAATTCAAGATGTTTGTTTTATGATTGTTTTTATATACTATCATATATATCTTAGAGTAATCTATATAAATATCACATTTAGTATGATTTTTTCATAATAGAATTATTATATTAATAATTGTATATTATTATTATATTATTCTAATTATTGAAGAATTGTATTATTCTTATTATTAAATCATTCTTACTATTATTATGATTATTAATCTTAGTATTTTAATAGTATAATTCATAAAATATTATTATTCTTAGTATTGTATTATTATTAATACTAATTTTATTACTATATTATTCTTAGATTATATTATTATTATTTGATTGTTTGCAAATCCAAGTTAATGTCAAAGTTTAATTATATTTCAATTAAATTATATTCTTAATAGTATTAACAGTATTATTATATTATTGTGAATTTATTTTAAATAACATCTAGATATATCTATATTATTAAATTATATTATTATAATATAATGAAATATATTATATTATTGCTAAATAATATAAGTAAATAGATATATTTGACATTTATATAAATTGCTTTAAGATAATATTATTCAGTTTCAAAGGGCATGTACAACTTGGAATCAAATATTTATAATACGTCATATCTCATTCTAACTTTCCATTATCCAAAGAAAGATCACAAAGTGGAGATAACTCATGAACAAAAAAATGGTTGAATCATACTTGAGTCAAAATCCTAAGGTATAGGTCTCAATGTTGATGGCTTGAGCAAAACAACATTGGATATATATATTATTTCAAACAAAAGTATCATTTGAATACTAAGTTATAGGTCTCAATGTTGATGGCTTGAGCAAAACAACATTGGATATATATATATATATATATATATATATATATATATATATATATTATTTCAAATAAAAGTATCATTTGAATACTAAGGTATAGGTCTCAATATTGTTGGCTTGTGCATGAAGAAGGTTGGAAAGGAAGTTGGAAGCACCAAGTTCTCTTCAAACAAACAGAGGAATCCCAAGCATGCCACAAGATCAAATAGTTTACAACCAGTAAAATACTATGGAAGGGATTTGGAACGGTAAATACTTATTAGCCCAAACAATCCTTCAAATAAATCTAAAAGATAATTTTCCAATTGTTTAGGTGTACATTTAAGATACCTTTTTGCATGTCTCTTACCTTCTTAGTGCATCCCAAATCAACCCATAAAGGACCAATAAGTTGGTAGAATTTTCTCAAGAATGGAGATTTACAGCTCCTCACGAAGCTGAGGATCCAAGACTAGTTTATTTTGAGCCTTATAAACCTCTTCGAAGACCATAATGAATCTCTTAAACATCTCTTTGAATGCCCCCTTTGATGCACTACCAGAATATGTGTCATTCTAGGCAACCCTCTAATAGTCATTTACATTCCAAGTTAAGTTGGAACAATAATTTTGATTCCATTGACCATTGTGGAACTCAAGAAAAAGGCTTTTTCCTAGATTGTCTTCTCTTTAATCCAATCAACTTCACCTCTTATGGCCTTTAAAATTGCAATACCCAAACAATATTTCATGTTTTTTTTGTGCAAAGAATGTATTGTCTTTTTCTCATTCCCATTGGTTTATCCATAATGACAGCATATTTTCAAACCCTTCACATCTTTAAATGCTCTCTAACTCTCAAGTTATTTTATATTCATTTTCCCATGCATCCTTTATTTTTAGCACACTTCATTAGCCAATGATATCTATTATTGCTTCATTATCTGGTCTTATTGCAATATCTTCTTTTACCATTGGGTTGTGAAGTTAAATTCAAAAAAACCAAATAGAAGACAGTTCACTGATTGACCATGACTTCGACAATCCAAAAAATTGTGGCGGAGCACAGACTAATAGAATACCAACTACTTTTGCAATGCCAAGACCCTGACATATTTTTTAGTATGAAATGGACATAATGGTTGCAATTAAAAGGCCCAAACGTTTGTGAAAGCTTGGTATTTGAGATAAGATCATTTGTGTTATTGCAAAAAAATCTCAAGAAGGGTTATGCTAAATATTGGCATTGTTAGTCATGTCCATTCTTATGATAGTAATCGGATTGCCTCATTGCTTAGCAATGGTGGGATCCTATCATATCCAGTGTAGAAATCATGCAAAAAATCATGATAGAGTATGTAAAATGAAAAATTCTAAAGTTTTGTTAAAAAGTAACATATCATTCCAATTCAAAAATGGGCAATTAGAAATAATAATCTAGAAAATGAATAATTTACACCAAACAATAGGAGAATCATAAAAAAGAAGTTGAAGATCACTATAAATATGTGTAGATCATTTCAAGGCTATGCAAAATTGAACAAAATAAAAACCATGCATCAATATTCAAAACAATGCATAATCCCAAATCAATGAACAGGTGCAAATAATAACTTTTGAAAAAAGAGAAAAAAGAGCAAACTATAAATTGAAGTCCTCAATTGGCCAAAGCTTTTATATCGTGGAATGCATTAGGAAGTTAGTTATACCTTGTGCTTACTACTAGGATTATTGCTTTAGGGGCACTGCAAATACTAGGTCTTAACAAGGAAATGGGTGACAAGACCATAATTGTGGCATGCAAAAGAGGAAAATTGTATTAATTCCTTAAAGATGTTATATATTTACTGGAATACTTCTATAGACATCCAAATTTGGACACTTTCATTTGTCCAAATTTGTCCCTTTTCATCTAAATATTCTCTCATTTACATTAGTTAAGTAATATCGCTATTATTTAATTAACACCCTCTAAAGTTATTCTAATCCCTAAGGTATTTAGTTAAATAATTAAATACCTTACTCTTTAATCCCCCTTTCATCAAATGATTTAATTCCTCACATGTCACATCCTCCATCCTTTCCTTAATCTTAATCAGCCTCTTAATCTCACCATTAGGGATGTACACATGTCTAATACATGATTAGGACATGTCACATCCTCCAACTTTTGCAAGTTGGCTTCTAATCTTCATTAGCCACTAATCTTCTTTTAATCACTAATTAGTTAAACCTAATCAGTACTTTTGTCAACACTCCCCATCCTCCAAGGAATTTTTAATTTTTTTTATTCATCCAAGATTCCTCTCTTCCCAATGTGAATTTTTAATTCACATTTATCCTTCCAAAACTCTTTATTCTCATGCAAATTCTATAACATTTGACTTGTCACATCACTCAAATGTGTCAAGGTCTTCTAGAACTTTTGACTTGTCACATCACCCACATGTGTCAAAATCCTACTTTTTTGGAAATCTTATCTTATCCACTAAATTATTTCAATCATGTGAATTTTCCCAATGTGAATTTTTAATTCACATTTATTTTCCCAATGTGAATTTTTAATTCACATTTATTTTCCCAACTACTTTTCTCTTCTCCATGTGATCATTGAGATGTCACATCATCCACATTCTCAGGTACATGTCCTTCTTCCACCTCACCTACACCTCGTCACATCCTTAACCACTTCATCTTCCACATGTCAAAATGTGAGGGCTTGTGAGTCCTCAACTCACCATAGCCCTTCATCTTGGCCATGGTGGCTCAATCTTGACCAGAGAATTCAATTTCCTCCATAAATACCCCCTCTTCTAATGCATTTAGGACCCTTAGCCATTTTGCACCCTTATGCTACCAAATTGTTCACTCACTTGCAAGCAATATCCTTCGTTATCCACTAGCATTAGCATCTTAGTTTAATTGCATTTTGCCATTGTAGCTTCATTAAGACTCCATTATCTTGCATCCATACTGTCCATCTTGCATCCACTCCATTTCATAGCCATCTAAGGAGCACACAAGTCAACAACATCAAGGGCCAACCAAAGAGTTGCACGAAGAGGTATAATCATTATCTTGTTGTTATCTTTTCTTTGTGTTCTATTCCTTAGGCTAATCGTTTGAGTGATTCTTGTGTTTTCCTTCTTGCATTTTAGTTATTTTGCATTTTTAGAATAGGGTAAAACACTAGATTCACATTCTGGCATGCCTGGTGGGACCCACAAACAGGTTCCATCTTTTCATGTTTTTTGTTGTTTAAGTTCTTTGTAGGTTTAGGTAACAGAGGGGCGAACTTTCCCAAAGAACTGCTACAGAGGGGAAAACTTGACCAAAGAACTGCTACAGAGGGGCAGAATTGTCCAAAGAACTACTGCAGAAGGGCGACCTTGCCCAAAGAACTGGGTTTTCTGAATATTGGTTGCTCATTGTTTGTTGCAGAAAGGCAACCTTGCCCAAGGAACTAGTTTTTTATAACTTTGTTTGCTCATTATTTTTTTGCTAAGGAACTGGTTTTCTATAACTTTGTTTGCTCACTATTTTTTTGCAGAAAGGCACCTTGCCTAAGAACTGGTTTTCTGTAACTTTGTCTACTAACTATTTACTGCAAAGGGGCGGACTTTCCTATGACACTGTGTTTTATGAACTTGTCTGCTAACTGTTTGTTGTAGAGGGGCGGACTTTCCCACAACACTGTGTTTTATAAACATGTCTACTAATTAATTCTTGTAGAGGGGCGGACTTACCCACAACATTGTGTTTTATAAACCTGTCTACTAACTGTCTGCTACAGAAGGGCGAGCTTGCCCAAAGAACTATTGCAAAAGGGTGACCTTGCCCAAAGAACTATTGCAGAAGGGCGAATTTTCCCAAAGAACTGTTGTAGAGGGGCGAACTTGCCCAATACATAACATTTTGGAAGGTAAAACGTTCGTTTTAGCTTCGTTTTTGCTTCATTTTTGCTTCATTTTTTATCGTTTTCAAATTCTAACCCCCTAACATTGTCATTTTGCAAGGGTATTTATATTTTTTGCTAACATTTATGCAGCTTATTTTGTGATTGATGAAGAACGGAGGATAAAACAACTAACATTTATTTGCAGGACAATCTGTTTACTTAGTTGTTTAAAGCTTTCCTTGTTGTTTTCATTAATCCAGGAACATAGTTTAACTAGGGAGAAGTAAAATTCACTATTTTCTCTATCTACAAGTATTTTTTTGTGTTACCCAAGGGGGCATTAGTTCACGCTTTCCCCTTGCACTTCGTGTGAGCCTAGGGAGTAGCTGAAAATGATTAGTGCCTTCTTTTTAGCGGGACCTACTTGGAGATTCCATCACCCCAAGGGACGATCCCAACCACACGTATCAGCGATGTATAGAAAAGGGGGAGAGCCAAAGTTGTACCTCAATCTAGTCATGTCGTGTTTGGCGAAGAGTTGAAGCTAGGGTGATAGCTAGCTAGACGTGAAGAGTTGGTCCCAGTCTTTCAGTATCTCACTAGGGTTCCCGACTCACGCTTGTGAAAGGCTGGTGTTCACGATTGTGCCTCGCATACTAAGAGTATATCAAGGACTCCCTATAAGCCTTGTGCATCCTACATTAAGAACTATGTTGGCCATACCCTTAAACACTAATCATAGGATTGTGCTTGTTTGAAGTGTTTTCTTGTGGGAAACCAGTAAACTTTTTGACAAGTCAGCCTTTTGCTTGCTTTTTGTTATATTTTAAGTCCTTGCCATAGTCATTTTCATCCAAGTCAAGTCGCAGTTTTCTGTAGAAGGGCAACCTTGCCCAAAAATTGTTGTAGAAGAGTGACCTTGCCCAAAAAATTGCTACAAAAGGGCGACCTTGCCCAAAGAACTATTGCAGAAGGGTGACCTTGCCCAAAGAACTGCTGTAGAGGGGTGACCTCCCCCTCTAAATGGCCTTTTTCATCGTTTGTTTAATCATTTTAAGCACCTATTTGCCTGTTTCAAGCACCCATTTGCTCATTCTGAGTGCTTGTTTACCCATTTCAAACATTTGTCTCTCCATTCCAAATATCCATTCCCCATCCCAAGCATTCATCTCCTTGATCCAAACCTTAATCCTCTCAAAGCACCTGTTTACTTAATCCTAGCATCTGTTTATCCATGTTTTTCACCAAAAAGGTGACCTTTCCCTCCAGAGGGGCAACCTTTCCCTCCAGAGGGGTGACCTTGCCCCAACTAAGGTGGACTTGCCCTCTAAATAACCTTTTTCATCATCTGTTTAGTCATTTTAGGCACTCATTTGCCTGTTTCAAGCACATGTTTGCTCTTTCCAAGTGCTCGTCTCTCCATTCCAAATATTCATTCCCCATCCCAAGCATTCATCTCCTTCATCCAAACCTTCATCCTCTTAGAGCACTTGTTTACTTAATCCAATCACCCGTTTTCTACCTGTTTTTCACCAAAAGGTGAACTTTCCCTTATCCTTGGGCGGGCCTAACCTTGAGAGGGGCATACTTTCCCTCTAAAAGGGAAAGCTTTCCCTCTAACTAGGGCAGACCTGCCCTCCAAATAGCTTTCATTGTCTGTTTAGTCATTTTAGGCACCCATTTGCCCGTTTGAAGCACTCGTTTGCTAATTTTGAGTGCTCTTTTACGCATTATGAACATTTGTCTCTCCATTCCAAATATTCATTCCCCATCCCAAGCATTCATCTCCTTGATCCAAACCTTCATTCTCTCAAGGCACCTATTTGCCCATTTTTATCACCTGTTTGCTTGTTTCAAAGGCCCATTTCCTTAATTTGATCATCCACCTCCTTGTTTCGAGTCCTTGTCTCCTCATTTTGAGCATCCATTCCCCATCCCAAATATTCATCTCCTCATTCTAAGTATTCATCCCTTTGATCCGAACAGTCATCTCCTTGATCCAAGCACCCATCTACCTGTTTCGGGCATCCATTCACCTATTTCAACTAGTCCTTCCCTCATTTTGAGCATCCATTTGGTCATTTCGAGCATTCGTTCCATCATTCCAAACATCCATCCCTTTCTCTGAGCATTCATCCCCTCAATCCGAGTCTTCATCCTCTCATTTCGAGCAATCGTTTGCCTGTTTTGAGCATTCGTTGGCCTATTTTAAACATTTATTTGCCTATTCTGAGGGGTCATTTCCTCCTTTTGACCATCCATCTTCTCATCCTAAGTAGTCATCTCCCCTTCCTAGCATTAGTCTCCTCATTTTGAGCATCCATTTTTTCATTTACTCGTTTCAATACACCATTCACCCACGGTCTACATCTGAATCCATCTACATTCTGTTGAGCTCATTCGTTCATCACTTGAATTATATTGATACATCATCCTCAAACATCTCTAGGTTATGTATCCATCATTATGTCCCCCATCCAAATCCTCAAATTTTTGTTTGAAGTAGTTATTACCCAAATTGACCTAAGTGTTTGAATCTGATCGTCATCGTCAACATCTGCTTAGGATTGTCATCTATTGTGAGTCAATCAATCATCCTCGTTGGCCCAATCAATCTTCTTTCAATCTCAAAGTGAATTTGGTGTCACAGTCATCCATTTATCCTTTAATCCAATCAATCAGTATCCTAAGTCACCTAGGGTAATCTCAGAACTTGGTTTAGAATCCCTTCCATCATCCTATTTGATCCATTATTTGATGTTATTAATTGTCTCATCGATCGATCTTATCCAATCTAATCCAATCACATTCCTATCCAATCACCTCTGACCCAATCAATTTGCTTCCATCTTGAGGTCGAGTCAGTGTCATAATCATCCTTTGATAATCAACTATAATCATTAGAATAAATCCCATCGTATCATTCAATCATCCTAATATGAGCTTTAATTCGTCTACATCCAAGATCCCTCCTTCAATCTTCTTCTAATCTATTTTTTTTCCTTTCATCCCTCATTTCCATCTTTCTAATCCAACATAATGAATCCTTCACCAATTCAACCAAAAATAGTAATCAAGGGAAACCCTAATTACATTGACGACGATAACAAGAATCTTGTCGATCAAGAGGTATATGACATCGATCCTCTTGATGCTATCATTGCTAGTAAGCTTTCCCCAACCACTTTCCACAATCCAATCATCCCCCCTCTGAGCTATCTCGTTATGCCTTCATCCATGCCTAATAACGCTCCTTATGCTACCTTTGACAAGGGATATCCATTATCTTCCTCGCCCACATCTCCATCATATCCTCCCTCTACATCATCTTCTTATCTGACATCCATGAATTCTTATCCCAATCCAATATCCCAACAACCCTATTATAATCTTCCATCCACATCCTCCTATCTCAATCCTTCATCCACGTATGCCTACTATCCTGATCCTCCATACCAGTCTGCTCACCCCAATCCTACATTCACACCTTCTTATGCTAATCCAACATCCACATCTACCTATCCTAATCCAACACCCACATCCTCTTATCCTAATATACCACCCACATCCTTTTGTCCTAATCCACCGTCCATATCCTCTTCTCCTAATTCATCATTTGAATATCCCTACCTTAACCCTCCATCCAATCCTAATCCTCCATCTACTCCCAGTCCTACATCCAATCCCATTCCCCCATCTAATCCCAATCCTCCACCAATCCCCAATCCTTCATCCACTCCTACCTAGCCATCTAAACCTAGAATATGCAAGTTTCTCACTCCAAAAGTTCTCCAAGGACTTGTGAAAAAGGAGACATTTGTAACCCCACATCATGAAGTCATGGAGTCATGCCATCCCAATCCATCATCCACAGTCACTAGTAATGAGACCCTTCTCCATATCACTCATATTATTGATGCTTACACCCCTAGCACCACTCAAACTATTGACACCATCACACCCACCGAATCCATTGAACCCCTATCTCCTACTATGAGCGTTGTCGAACCCATTGATGATGATCAAATCCAATCCCCTCTTCCCACTCCTAGTATCACCAAAATCCCCTCTCATGAACTTCATGAATCCTCCATCCTTCCATCTCCCCAACTTGAGGACTCCCTCTAACACTGTTATCATGCCACCCACGCAAGAAGAGCCATGTCGAGATCTTGATCCAAAGCATAACAACATACCCCCTTCTCCAAATCAAGATCCTACCATCCCATCTAGTCCACCTCAAGATCACAGTCCCCCGTCCATTCCATCCCACGATCTCCTTGATTCCACCACTCCATCTCATGAGCCCTTATCTCCATCCCCATCACATGAGCCCTCATCACCTGTTGCTACAAATCCAGATCCTATCATACCTCTTAGTCCCTCTACTAATACTTTACCACTCATTCCTCTCGATCAGAAAGAAGTTGCTACCCACTCATCTCCATCTGATGATCCTCCACCATTGCCTAACCATACTATTCCCACACCACTTTTATATCCCTTTGGTACTCTCACATTCTTCCATGGTGGTCTCCTTACAAAAGAAAAACAAAGCATATATACCATGCATCATCCTCCGCCTAATAATGGACTCGCATCATTCTTCCAGAATAACAAAAAATCCTCTCATGGATCAAATGCATAAGAACATGAATTATCAAGGAAAAGGTTTAGGACTTCACGAGAGAGGTATTTTAGAGCCCATCCAATCCCAAGAGCACAACTGCACATGTGGTCTTGGTTATATCTCTCAAGACTCACGAACTGAAAATGTTGGTACAACCCTTATACATCCTCAATGAGCCTCTTCCAAAAGAAATATAGGCTCTTCCCATCGCTCCTCCCAATCATTTATTGCCATCCACCCTCCTCCATCATATCACCTCAAAAAAACCATCCATATTCCTCCTTCATCCGCTCCATCCATTTTGGGTTCTTACATCCCTCCATCCACCATTTCCCGTCCTCCATCTACTCCATCTGATCTTACATCTATTTTGGCCCCTTATACCCCACACTTACCACCACCATCCTATCCTATTTATCCTTCTATCCATCCATCACATATCCATATCGCCCATCATAAACATCCCACTCTTATGTCCCCTAATTAGGATCAACAAAGGCACATACCTACACATCCTCCATCTACACATAATCCCCATAACCCTACCTCCATGGCTCCACATCATCCATATCATCATACCCATCCCATTGCTACTAAAAGCACTTTGGATGTTAATGTGAAAATACATAAATATAAACATCCAAATGAATCTAAAGCTCCTCATGTCCCCTCAAAACAACATGTTGAAGAAAAGAAAAATCAAATCCACAGGCTACAAAGCCCCACCAAAGCAAAGATCAAAACTATGTGGATCCTGAAGAAAAAAGATGCAATACCTTCAAATGAAAAATTTGTAACAACATCCAAAGTTGCTAATCCAAAAGCTAATCATACACCCCTTTCATCTCCTAAATCTATTTTGGGTCCTTATGTCCCAAAATTCACTATCCCATCTCCTCCATTATCCCTGCATTCTCCATCCATTAATCCTCTTATCCTTTCACATACACCACCACACGTGCCAATGTTGGTCTTGAACTCACAACCCCATCACACACCTACCCCATCATTTTATCCATACCCTTTCTAGCATCCCATCCATTATCCCACATATCTTCCCCATCAAATCCCTCTAATTCATCCTCTTGCATAATCCATTTATCCTAATAAGGTTATACCAACATCCAACAGTCGCTTCACACATGGGCTCTTAATACCTAGTGTGGAACTTGATGCTTGAGTCCTTCATCCATATCCTTATCACGTATCTTCTAAATCCCCTTATCCACATCCCTATCCTTATCCATCTCCATTTGTGTGCTATCCAAAAAGTAAAAAACAAAAAAAACAAAATAAAAAAAAAAGTAAAGAGAAATAATTCATCCAATGGTGAAAACTTAGCAAACAAGCGCCTTGAATAAGTACCATGATGAAAACCTGCCAAACAAGCATTATGCATAAATCCCCATCCATCCTTTTCCACACTTGGGGGCAGCTTCCTGATATGCATTCCCTCCATCTGCTATGCTTCCAGCTATGCACCCATCTTCCTGCTATACATCCTCTTCATTCATCCCCTTCATCC
The DNA here is from genome assembly GCA_007258455.2 of Sequoia sempervirens. NCBI lineage: Eukaryota > Viridiplantae > Streptophyta > Pinopsida > Cupressales > Cupressaceae > Sequoia > Sequoia sempervirens. The sequence continues at coordinate 579,567,758 of VDFB02193867.1, read as the reverse complement.
CACCTATCTTCTACATCCTATCGTCATATTTCATTTATCTCCAATCCTTACATCCTTCTTGTGATCTTGATCAAGACAAGGGCACCTATTTATGCATGCTTTGGACACCTCTTGGTATACATTCCCTTCACCCATACACTATTGTATTCCTTTTTCACATCCATCAAACTCCCTCATCCACTCATCCTATCCTCTGCCAATTATCTCCTTTATCTTCCCATCTAGTCATTTGTTGTCCCTCATGCCTTATGACACATGACATATTTAGAATGGGGGCACCTATCTTCTTTCGTGACATAGTCCTTGGAGACATCATTCATCCATCCCCCTGTCCTTATCTTCCCCTTCAAACAATCTCTTCCATCCCTTCCTCTTTATCCTCGTCCCATCTCATAATTCCTTGTCATTGGTATTTGGCTATAGGCTCCTCCATCATGCAACCTAATGCCTCGATCGAATCATCATCATCGTCATCATCATTGGGATGTATCATTTCTTATCCTCAATCATCTTTCCAATCTTGTATCACTTCTCATCATTCATCTCTCCATCGTACCATCCTCCCAATTCATCTTTTGTTGGTTTGGATAACTATCCCATCTCTAAGCTTCATGTAATCACCATCATCCTATCTTATCCAACTAGTCTATCTTGTCTCATCATCTTGGTCCCATAATTTTATCCACTTATCTTGGTCATCTCATCATCCTTTATCCATCATTTTTCTTTGGTCGTTTGTCGAACTATGTTGCCCCTACGCTTGCACGTATGCAAGGTCAATCATTTGATCCGCCCCCAGGGCTTTTGTCCATCTTGTCTTGGGCTTCCATCTAAGTCTTCATTATCCTCTTTCCACTTTTATCCATATTCAATTGCCAACCTTTTATCGAACTACGAGGGCTCTGCGCTTTCATGTAGACAAGGCTAATCTTTGATCGGCCCCCAAGCCCCTAGGTCATTAGGGTGTGTCGGTCTTGTGTCTATCTTTTGTCTTGTCTCTTGTGTCGTGTTGTCAAGAGTGCCCTTATCTAGCCGGTTCTTCACAAACAGGATCCTCTTGTGTCAGAAGATTTGGTTAATGATAAAAATCTTGCATCATCTGGGTCATCTTAGTTTAGTATCCATCATCAATCTCAACAAGATGTATCCTTCCTAACAGAACTCATCAACCCCATCCACCCTTGTGATCCTATGGAAAAGGACGTTCTGAATTTGATTGTGATTTTTTGATACTTTTGGTTTTTGTTTATCA
>VDFB02193867.1:579252136-579566406 GCA_007258455.2 Sequoia sempervirens | reverse complement strand
CCCCTTTGATGCACTACCAGAATATGTGTCATTCTAGGCAACCCTCTAATAGTCATTTACATTCCAAGTTAAGTTGGAACAATAATTTTGATTCCATTGACCATTGTGGAACTCAAGAAAAAGGCTTTTTCCTAGATTGTCTTCTCTTTAATCCAATCAACTTCACCTCTTATGGCCTTTAAAATTGCAATACCCAAACAATATTTCATGTTTTTTTTGTGCAAAGAATGTATTGTCTTTTTCTCATTCCCATTGGTTTATCCATAATGACAGCATATTTTCAAACCCTTCACATCTTTAAATGCTCTCTAACTCTCAAGTTATTTTATATTCATTTTCCCATGCATCCTTTATTTTTAGCACACTTCATTAGCCAATGATATCTATTATTGCTTCATTATCTGGTCTTATTGCAATATCTTCTTTTACCATTGGGTTGTGAAGTTAAATTCAAAAAAACCAAATAGAAGACAGTTCACTGATTGACCATGACTTCGACAATCCAAAAAATTGTGGCGGAGCACAGACTAATAGAATACCAACTACTTTTGCAATGCCAAGACCCTGACATATTTTTTAGTATGAAATGGACATAATGGTTGCAATTAAAAGGCCCAAACGTTTGTGAAAGCTTGGTATTTGAGATAAGATCATTTGTGTTATTGCAAAAAAATCTCAAGAAGGGTTATGCTAAATATTGGCATTGTTAGTCATGTCCATTCTTATGATAGTAATCGGATTGCCTCATTGCTTAGCAATGGTGGGATCCTATCATATCCAGTGTAGAAATCATGCAAAAAATCATGATAGAGTATGTAAAATGAAAAATTCTAAAGTTTTGTTAAAAAGTAACATATCATTCCAATTCAAAAATGGGCAATTAGAAATAATAATCTAGAAAATGAATAATTTACACCAAACAATAGGAGAATCATAAAAAAGAAGTTGAAGATCACTATAAATATGTGTAGATCATTTCAAGGCTATGCAAAATTGAACAAAATAAAAACCATGCATCAATATTCAAAACAATGCATAATCCCAAATCAATGAACAGGTGCAAATAATAACTTTTGAAAAAAGAGAAAAAAGAGCAAACTATAAATTGAAGTCCTCAATTGGCCAAAGCTTTTATATCGTGGAATGCATTAGGAAGTTAGTTATACCTTGTGCTTACTACTAGGATTATTGCTTTAGGGGCACTGCAAATACTAGGTCTTAACAAGGAAATGGGTGACAAGACCATAATTGTGGCATGCAAAAGAGGAAAATTGTATTAATTCCTTAAAGATGTTATATATTTACTGGAATACTTCTATAGACATCCAAATTTGGACACTTTCATTTGTCCAAATTTGTCCCTTTTCATCTAAATATTCTCTCATTTACATTAGTTAAGTAATATCGCTATTATTTAATTAACACCCTCTAAAGTTATTCTAATCCCTAAGGTATTTAGTTAAATAATTAAATACCTTACTCTTTAATCCCCCTTTCATCAAATGATTTAATTCCTCACATGTCACATCCTCCATCCTTTCCTTAATCTTAATCAGCCTCTTAATCTCACCATTAGGGATGTACACATGTCTAATACATGATTAGGACATGTCACATCCTCCAACTTTTGCAAGTTGGCTTCTAATCTTCATTAGCCACTAATCTTCTTTTAATCACTAATTAGTTAAACCTAATCAGTACTTTTGTCAACACTCCCCATCCTCCAAGGAATTTTTAATTTTTTTTATTCATCCAAGATTCCTCTCTTCCCAATGTGAATTTTTAATTCACATTTATCCTTCCAAAACTCTTTATTCTCATGCAAATTCTATAACATTTGACTTGTCACATCACTCAAATGTGTCAAGGTCTTCTAGAACTTTTGACTTGTCACATCACCCACATGTGTCAAAATCCTACTTTTTTGGAAATCTTATCTTATCCACTAAATTATTTCAATCATGTGAATTTTCCCAATGTGAATTTTTAATTCACATTTATTTTCCCAATGTGAATTTTTAATTCACATTTATTTTCCCAACTACTTTTCTCTTCTCCATGTGATCATTGAGATGTCACATCATCCACATTCTCAGGTACATGTCCTTCTTCCACCTCACCTACACCTCGTCACATCCTTAACCACTTCATCTTCCACATGTCAAAATGTGAGGGCTTGTGAGTCCTCAACTCACCATAGCCCTTCATCTTGGCCATGGTGGCTCAATCTTGACCAGAGAATTCAATTTCCTCCATAAATACCCCCTCTTCTAATGCATTTAGGACCCTTAGCCATTTTGCACCCTTATGCTACCAAATTGTTCACTCACTTGCAAGCAATATCCTTCGTTATCCACTAGCATTAGCATCTTAGTTTAATTGCATTTTGCCATTGTAGCTTCATTAAGACTCCATTATCTTGCATCCATACTGTCCATCTTGCATCCACTCCATTTCATAGCCATCTAAGGAGCACACAAGTCAACAACATCAAGGGCCAACCAAAGAGTTGCACGAAGAGGTATAATCATTATCTTGTTGTTATCTTTTCTTTGTGTTCTATTCCTTAGGCTAATCGTTTGAGTGATTCTTGTGTTTTCCTTCTTGCATTTTAGTTATTTTGCATTTTTAGAATAGGGTAAAACACTAGATTCACATTCTGGCATGCCTGGTGGGACCCACAAACAGGTTCCATCTTTTCATGTTTTTTGTTGTTTAAGTTCTTTGTAGGTTTAGGTAACAGAGGGGCGAACTTTCCCAAAGAACTGCTACAGAGGGGAAAACTTGACCAAAGAACTGCTACAGAGGGGCAGAATTGTCCAAAGAACTACTGCAGAAGGGCGACCTTGCCCAAAGAACTGGGTTTTCTGAATATTGGTTGCTCATTGTTTGTTGCAGAAAGGCAACCTTGCCCAAGGAACTAGTTTTTTATAACTTTGTTTGCTCATTATTTTTTTGCTAAGGAACTGGTTTTCTATAACTTTGTTTGCTCACTATTTTTTTGCAGAAAGGCACCTTGCCTAAGAACTGGTTTTCTGTAACTTTGTCTACTAACTATTTACTGCAAAGGGGCGGACTTTCCTATGACACTGTGTTTTATGAACTTGTCTGCTAACTGTTTGTTGTAGAGGGGCGGACTTTCCCACAACACTGTGTTTTATAAACATGTCTACTAATTAATTCTTGTAGAGGGGCGGACTTACCCACAACATTGTGTTTTATAAACCTGTCTACTAACTGTCTGCTACAGAAGGGCGAGCTTGCCCAAAGAACTATTGCAAAAGGGTGACCTTGCCCAAAGAACTATTGCAGAAGGGCGAATTTTCCCAAAGAACTGTTGTAGAGGGGCGAACTTGCCCAATACATAACATTTTGGAAGGTAAAACGTTCGTTTTAGCTTCGTTTTTGCTTCATTTTTGCTTCATTTTTTATCGTTTTCAAATTCTAACCCCCTAACATTGTCATTTTGCAAGGGTATTTATATTTTTTGCTAACATTTATGCAGCTTATTTTGTGATTGATGAAGAACGGAGGATAAAACAACTAACATTTATTTGCAGGACAATCTGTTTACTTAGTTGTTTAAAGCTTTCCTTGTTGTTTTCATTAATCCAGGAACATAGTTTAACTAGGGAGAAGTAAAATTCACTATTTTCTCTATCTACAAGTATTTTTTTGTGTTACCCAAGGGGGCATTAGTTCACGCTTTCCCCTTGCACTTCGTGTGAGCCTAGGGAGTAGCTGAAAATGATTAGTGCCTTCTTTTTAGCGGGACCTACTTGGAGATTCCATCACCCCAAGGGACGATCCCAACCACACGTATCAGCGATGTATAGAAAAGGGGGAGAGCCAAAGTTGTACCTCAATCTAGTCATGTCGTGTTTGGCGAAGAGTTGAAGCTAGGGTGATAGCTAGCTAGACGTGAAGAGTTGGTCCCAGTCTTTCAGTATCTCACTAGGGTTCCCGACTCACGCTTGTGAAAGGCTGGTGTTCACGATTGTGCCTCGCATACTAAGAGTATATCAAGGACTCCCTATAAGCCTTGTGCATCCTACATTAAGAACTATGTTGGCCATACCCTTAAACACTAATCATAGGATTGTGCTTGTTTGAAGTGTTTTCTTGTGGGAAACCAGTAAACTTTTTGACAAGTCAGCCTTTTGCTTGCTTTTTGTTATATTTTAAGTCCTTGCCATAGTCATTTTCATCCAAGTCAAGTCGCAGTTTTCTGTAGAAGGGCAACCTTGCCCAAAAATTGTTGTAGAAGAGTGACCTTGCCCAAAAAATTGCTACAAAAGGGCGACCTTGCCCAAAGAACTATTGCAGAAGGGTGACCTTGCCCAAAGAACTGCTGTAGAGGGGTGACCTCCCCCTCTAAATGGCCTTTTTCATCGTTTGTTTAATCATTTTAAGCACCTATTTGCCTGTTTCAAGCACCCATTTGCTCATTCTGAGTGCTTGTTTACCCATTTCAAACATTTGTCTCTCCATTCCAAATATCCATTCCCCATCCCAAGCATTCATCTCCTTGATCCAAACCTTAATCCTCTCAAAGCACCTGTTTACTTAATCCTAGCATCTGTTTATCCATGTTTTTCACCAAAAAGGTGACCTTTCCCTCCAGAGGGGCAACCTTTCCCTCCAGAGGGGTGACCTTGCCCCAACTAAGGTGGACTTGCCCTCTAAATAACCTTTTTCATCATCTGTTTAGTCATTTTAGGCACTCATTTGCCTGTTTCAAGCACATGTTTGCTCTTTCCAAGTGCTCGTCTCTCCATTCCAAATATTCATTCCCCATCCCAAGCATTCATCTCCTTCATCCAAACCTTCATCCTCTTAGAGCACTTGTTTACTTAATCCAATCACCCGTTTTCTACCTGTTTTTCACCAAAAGGTGAACTTTCCCTTATCCTTGGGCGGGCCTAACCTTGAGAGGGGCATACTTTCCCTCTAAAAGGGAAAGCTTTCCCTCTAACTAGGGCAGACCTGCCCTCCAAATAGCTTTCATTGTCTGTTTAGTCATTTTAGGCACCCATTTGCCCGTTTGAAGCACTCGTTTGCTAATTTTGAGTGCTCTTTTACGCATTATGAACATTTGTCTCTCCATTCCAAATATTCATTCCCCATCCCAAGCATTCATCTCCTTGATCCAAACCTTCATTCTCTCAAGGCACCTATTTGCCCATTTTTATCACCTGTTTGCTTGTTTCAAAGGCCCATTTCCTTAATTTGATCATCCACCTCCTTGTTTCGAGTCCTTGTCTCCTCATTTTGAGCATCCATTCCCCATCCCAAATATTCATCTCCTCATTCTAAGTATTCATCCCTTTGATCCGAACAGTCATCTCCTTGATCCAAGCACCCATCTACCTGTTTCGGGCATCCATTCACCTATTTCAACTAGTCCTTCCCTCATTTTGAGCATCCATTTGGTCATTTCGAGCATTCGTTCCATCATTCCAAACATCCATCCCTTTCTCTGAGCATTCATCCCCTCAATCCGAGTCTTCATCCTCTCATTTCGAGCAATCGTTTGCCTGTTTTGAGCATTCGTTGGCCTATTTTAAACATTTATTTGCCTATTCTGAGGGGTCATTTCCTCCTTTTGACCATCCATCTTCTCATCCTAAGTAGTCATCTCCCCTTCCTAGCATTAGTCTCCTCATTTTGAGCATCCATTTTTTCATTTACTCGTTTCAATACACCATTCACCCACGGTCTACATCTGAATCCATCTACATTCTGTTGAGCTCATTCGTTCATCACTTGAATTATATTGATACATCATCCTCAAACATCTCTAGGTTATGTATCCATCATTATGTCCCCCATCCAAATCCTCAAATTTTTGTTTGAAGTAGTTATTACCCAAATTGACCTAAGTGTTTGAATCTGATCGTCATCGTCAACATCTGCTTAGGATTGTCATCTATTGTGAGTCAATCAATCATCCTCGTTGGCCCAATCAATCTTCTTTCAATCTCAAAGTGAATTTGGTGTCACAGTCATCCATTTATCCTTTAATCCAATCAATCAGTATCCTAAGTCACCTAGGGTAATCTCAGAACTTGGTTTAGAATCCCTTCCATCATCCTATTTGATCCATTATTTGATGTTATTAATTGTCTCATCGATCGATCTTATCCAATCTAATCCAATCACATTCCTATCCAATCACCTCTGACCCAATCAATTTGCTTCCATCTTGAGGTCGAGTCAGTGTCATAATCATCCTTTGATAATCAACTATAATCATTAGAATAAATCCCATCGTATCATTCAATCATCCTAATATGAGCTTTAATTCGTCTACATCCAAGATCCCTCCTTCAATCTTCTTCTAATCTATTTTTTTTCCTTTCATCCCTCATTTCCATCTTTCTAATCCAACATAATGAATCCTTCACCAATTCAACCAAAAATAGTAATCAAGGGAAACCCTAATTACATTGACGACGATAACAAGAATCTTGTCGATCAAGAGGTATATGACATCGATCCTCTTGATGCTATCATTGCTAGTAAGCTTTCCCCAACCACTTTCCACAATCCAATCATCCCCCCTCTGAGCTATCTCGTTATGCCTTCATCCATGCCTAATAACGCTCCTTATGCTACCTTTGACAAGGGATATCCATTATCTTCCTCGCCCACATCTCCATCATATCCTCCCTCTACATCATCTTCTTATCTGACATCCATGAATTCTTATCCCAATCCAATATCCCAACAACCCTATTATAATCTTCCATCCACATCCTCCTATCTCAATCCTTCATCCACGTATGCCTACTATCCTGATCCTCCATACCAGTCTGCTCACCCCAATCCTACATTCACACCTTCTTATGCTAATCCAACATCCACATCTACCTATCCTAATCCAACACCCACATCCTCTTATCCTAATATACCACCCACATCCTTTTGTCCTAATCCACCGTCCATATCCTCTTCTCCTAATTCATCATTTGAATATCCCTACCTTAACCCTCCATCCAATCCTAATCCTCCATCTACTCCCAGTCCTACATCCAATCCCATTCCCCCATCTAATCCCAATCCTCCACCAATCCCCAATCCTTCATCCACTCCTACCTAGCCATCTAAACCTAGAATATGCAAGTTTCTCACTCCAAAAGTTCTCCAAGGACTTGTGAAAAAGGAGACATTTGTAACCCCACATCATGAAGTCATGGAGTCATGCCATCCCAATCCATCATCCACAGTCACTAGTAATGAGACCCTTCTCCATATCACTCATATTATTGATGCTTACACCCCTAGCACCACTCAAACTATTGACACCATCACACCCACCGAATCCATTGAACCCCTATCTCCTACTATGAGCGTTGTCGAACCCATTGATGATGATCAAATCCAATCCCCTCTTCCCACTCCTAGTATCACCAAAATCCCCTCTCATGAACTTCATGAATCCTCCATCCTTCCATCTCCCCAACTTGAGGACTCCCTCTAACACTGTTATCATGCCACCCACGCAAGAAGAGCCATGTCGAGATCTTGATCCAAAGCATAACAACATACCCCCTTCTCCAAATCAAGATCCTACCATCCCATCTAGTCCACCTCAAGATCACAGTCCCCCGTCCATTCCATCCCACGATCTCCTTGATTCCACCACTCCATCTCATGAGCCCTTATCTCCATCCCCATCACATGAGCCCTCATCACCTGTTGCTACAAATCCAGATCCTATCATACCTCTTAGTCCCTCTACTAATACTTTACCACTCATTCCTCTCGATCAGAAAGAAGTTGCTACCCACTCATCTCCATCTGATGATCCTCCACCATTGCCTAACCATACTATTCCCACACCACTTTTATATCCCTTTGGTACTCTCACATTCTTCCATGGTGGTCTCCTTACAAAAGAAAAACAAAGCATATATACCATGCATCATCCTCCGCCTAATAATGGACTCGCATCATTCTTCCAGAATAACAAAAAATCCTCTCATGGATCAAATGCATAAGAACATGAATTATCAAGGAAAAGGTTTAGGACTTCACGAGAGAGGTATTTTAGAGCCCATCCAATCCCAAGAGCACAACTGCACATGTGGTCTTGGTTATATCTCTCAAGACTCACGAACTGAAAATGTTGGTACAACCCTTATACATCCTCAATGAGCCTCTTCCAAAAGAAATATAGGCTCTTCCCATCGCTCCTCCCAATCATTTATTGCCATCCACCCTCTCCATCATATCACCTCAAAAAAACCATCCATATTCCTCCTTCATCCGCCCATCCATTTTGGGTTCTTACATCCCTCCATCCACCATCTCCCATCCTCCATCTACTCCATATGATCCTACGTCTATTTTGGGCCCTTATACCCCACACTTACCACCACCATCCTATCCTATTTATCCTTCTATCCATCCATCACCTATCCATATCTCCCATCATAAACATCCCACTCTTATGTCCCCTAATTAGGATCAACAAAGGCACATACCTACACATCCTCCATCTACACATAATCCCCATAACCCTACCTCCATGGCTCCACACATCATCCATATCATCATACCCATCCCATTGCTACTAAAAGCACTTTGGATGTTAATGTGAAAATACATAAATATAAACATCCAAATGAATCTAAAGCTCCTCATGTCCCCTCAAAACAACATGTTGAAGAAAAGAAAAATCAAATCCACAGGCTACAAAGCCCCACCAAAGCAAAGATCAAAACTATGTGGATCCCGAAGAAAAAAGATGCAATACCTTCAAATGAAAAATTTGTAACAACATCCAAAGTTGTTAATCCAAAAGTTAATCATACACCCCTTTCATCTCCTAAATCTATTTTGGGTCCTTATGTCCCAAAATTCACTATCCCATCTCCTCCATTATCCCTGCATTCTCCATCCATTAATCCTCTTATCCTTTCACATACACCACCACATGTGCCAATGTTGGTTTTGAACTCACAACCCCATCACACACCTACCCCATAATTTTATCCATACCCTTTCTAGCATCCCATCCATTATCCCACATATCTTCCCCATCAAATCCCTCTAATTCATCCTCTTGCATAATCCATTTATCCTAATAAGGTTATACCAACATCCAACAGTCGCTTCACACATGGGCTCTTAATACCTAGTGTGGAACTTGATGCTTGAGTCCTTCATCCATATACTTATCACGTATCTTCTAAATCCCCTTATCCACATCCCTGTCCTTATCCATCTCCATTTGTGTGCTATCCAAAAAGTAAAAAACAAAAAAACAAAATAAAAAAAAAGTAAAGAGAAATAATTCATCCAATGGTGAAAACTTAGCAAACAAGCGCCTTGAATAAGTACCATGATGAAAACCTGCCAAACAGGCATTATGCATAAATCCCCATCCATCCTTTTCCACACTTGGGGGCAGCTTCCTAATATGCATTCCCTCCATCCGCTATGCTTCCAGCTATGCACCCATCTTCCTGCTATACATCCTCTTCATTCATCCCCTTCATCCCACCTATCTTCTACATCCTATCATCATATTTCATTTATCTCCAATCCCTCCATCCTTCTTGTGATCTTGATCAAGACAAGGGCACCTATTTATGCATGCTTTGGACACCTCTTGGTATACATTCCCTTCACCCATACACTATTGTATTCCTTTTTCACATCCATCAAACTCCCTCATCCACTCATCCTATCCTTCTGCCAATTATCTCCTTTATCTTCCCATCTAGTCATCTATCGTCCCTCCTGCCTTATGACACATGACATATTTAGAATGGGGGCACCTATCTTCTTTTGTGACATAGTCCTTGGAGACATCATTCATCCATCCCCCCGTCCTTATCTTCCCCTCCAAACAATCTCTTCCATCCCTTCCTCTTTATCCTCATCCCATCTCATAATTCCTTGTCATTGGTATTTAGCTATAGGCTCCTCCATCATGCAACCTAATGCCTTGATCGAATCATCATCATCGTCATCATCATTGGGATGTATCCTTCCTTATCCTCAATCATCTTTCTAATCTCGTATCACTTCTCATCATTCATCTCTCCATCGTACCATCCTCCCAATTCATCTTTTGTTGGTTTGGATAACTATCCCATCCCTGAGCTTCATGTAATCACCATCATCCTATCTTATCCAACTGGTCTATCTTGTCTCATCATCTTGTTCCCATCATTTTATCCACTTATCTTGGTCATCTCATCATCCTTTGTCCATCGTTTTTCTTTGGTCATTTGTCGAACTATGTTGCCCCTGCGCTTGCACGTATGCAAGGTCAATCATTTGATCTGCCCCCAGGGCTTTTGTCCATCTTGTCTTGGGCATCCATCTAAGTCTTCATTATCCTCTTTCCACTTTTATGCATGGTCAATTATTAGCCTTTTATTGAACTATGAGGGCTCTGTGCTTTCATGTAGACAAGGCTAATCTTTGATCGGCCCCCAAGCCCCTAGGTCATTAGGGTGTGTCGGTCTTGTGTCTATCTTTTGTCTTGTCTCTTGTGTCGTGTTGTCAAGAGTGCCCTTATCTAGCCGGTTCTTCACAAACAGGATCCTCTTGTGTCAGAAGATTTGGTTAATGATAAAAATCTTGCATCATCTGGGTCATCTTAGTTTAGTATCCATCATCAATCTCAACAAGATGTATCCTTCCTAACAGAACTCATCAACCCCATCCACCCTTGTGATCCTATGGAAAAGGACGTTCTGAATTTGATTGTGATTTTTTGATACTTTTGGTTTTTGTTTATCATTTGAGCTCCCTATCATCACTTGTTAGGGCCACCATGATCCCTCATATTATGGTGTGTTTTAACTGGTCAACATAGGGGCATATCTTGATCTTTTTTTTCTTTTTGTTGTTGTCTTCTTGGTTTTCCCATGTAGTACCACCAAGATCCTTGAGGTCTTGTGTTACGTTGGGGCATCCTTTTGTGTTTGTGGTTATACCAATGCCTAGCCCAACCAAGGTCTTCTCGACTTTGGGGTGTTGGGTTAGCCTTCTTGTTTAATGTGTTTGTTTATGCATTAGACACGAATCGGCCTTGATTCTTCATACCCTGGCATCTTATGTCTTATGCTATAGCAAAAATCAGTGCTCAAAGATGGAAAAGCATTAGGATTGCATTTCATTCCATCGCCTTACATGTATCCCCCATCCTCTCGTCTATCATAATCCCCCCCATCCCTTCATCCTTCATCAATCTCCCTCCCCAATCCATTCAATCTCTTATCATCATCTCTTCAATCTTCTTAGAATACTATAGATTGGTTATTCTAAGCATCTTGTCCCCCATCATTTTTATTCCTTCCATCACTCTCACATCCCCATCCAATCCTCATCAACTCAATCTAGCACAAATCATCTAATCACATCCTCGGTCTTGTCCCTAGCCTTGTTACAAGTCTCAATCCAATCATCCTCATCATCGGGATGTATCCTTCCCTATCCTTTGGTGTTGTTTCAGGATGTATCCTTCCCTCATCAACAATACTTTCATCATCATCATCAAGATGTATTCTCCCTATCCTCGTGTTGTTTTATTCTCTCATTGAAAACACCCATCTATCATCAACCCACTTTGGCTTGTAGCTTGACTGGGGTAACATCACCTTTGTCCTTAAATCCATTTGTGCTCCCCAATCTATCCATCACATTGCATCCTCTTCCTCATCTCCCCTTCCATTGTCACATCCATCTCGAGAGCACACCCTTGTTCTCTTGAACCTGCATGTCCTCTGAAGGGGGGATCTTCAATCCCTAACCTTCATCTTCACCCCATCATCTTTCTTCCTAGTTACTCCTTTGATGACTGGGGCATCTTTTCCAATCTAACCATCTCCTTATAGGTTCTATGTTTTAATATTCTTTGAAATGATGTTACTCCATAACGCCATCTCAAAGAGGGGCAAAAGACATCCAAATTTGGACACTTTCATTTGTCCAAATTTGTCCATTTTCATCTAAATATCCTTTCATTTGCATTAGTTAAGTAATATCACTATTATTTAATTAATACCCTCTAAAGTTATTCTAATCCCTAAGGTATATAGTTAAATAATTAAATACCTTACTCTTTAATCCCCCTTTCATCAAATGATTTAATTCCTCACATGTCACATCCTCCATCCTTTTCTGAATCTTAATCAGCCTCTTAATCTCACCATTAGGGATGTGCACATGTCTAATACATGATTAGGACATGTCACATCCTCCAACTTTTGCAAGTTGGCTTCTAATCTTCATTAGCCACTAATATTCTTTTAATCACTAATTAGTTAAGCCTAATCAGTACCTTGGTCAACACTCCCCATCCCCCAAGGAATTTTTAATTCTTTTTTATTCACCCAAAATTCCTCTCTTCCCCGTGTGAATTTCTAATTCACATTTATCCTTCAAAAACTTCTTATTCTCATGCAAGTTCTAGAACATTTGACTTGTCACATCACTCACATGTGCCAAGGTCTTCTAGAACTTTTGACTTGTCACATCACCCACATGTGTCAAAATCCTACCTTTTTGGAAACCTTGTCTTATCCACTAAATTATTTCAATCATGTGAATTTTTAATTCACATTTATTTTCCCAATTGCTTTTCTCTTCCCCATGTGATCATTGAGATGTCACATCATCCTCATTCCAAGGTACATGTCCTTCCACATCACATGTCCTTCCACCTCACCTACACCTCATCACATCCTTAGTCACTTTATCTTCCACATGTCAAGATGTGAAGGCTTGTGAGTCCTGAACTCACCATAGCCCTTCATCTTGGCCATGGTGGCTCAATCTTGACTATTGAATTCAATTTCCTCTATAAATACCCCCTCGTCTAATGCATTTAGGACACTTAGCTATTTTGCACCCTTATGCTACCAAATTGCTCACTCACTTGCAAGCACTGTCCTTCATTATCCACTAGCATTAGTATCTTAGTTCAATTGAAATTTGTCATTGTAGCTTCATTAAGACTCCATTATCTTGCATCCATATTGTCCATCTTGCATCCACCCCTTCATTTCATAGCCATCCAAGGAGCACACAAGTCAACGACATCAAGGGCCAACCAAGGAGCTGCACAAATAGGTATAATCATTATCTTGTTGTTATCTTTTCTTTGTGTTTTTCTTCTTTAGGCTAATTGTTTGAAGTGATTCTTGTGTTTTTCTTCTTGAATTTTAGTTATTTTGCATTCTTAGAATAGGGTAAAACACTAGGTTCACAACTTAAAATGATTATATTGAAAATTTCTAAAGGGAATGAAGTTTATTAGTGACTTGATAAATAATCAGAATAAAATTGTGACATACAAGAAGCAATCCATAACATTTATCATATACATATATTACGTGAAGACCCTAATAATTAGTTTTAGGGGGATAAAACCAAAAATAGAATATCAAATAATAGATATTGTGCATTATGATAATAAATTCAAATTGTGCATCATTACAGAGATATATTTATGTCTTCAAATGGCCATTGTCTTTAACCTACAATATCATATAAATAATAAAAAGATTTCTATGCATTGGGTTGAATGGTTGGTTACCAAGGTATTGTTTTAGGAAATGCCTGCATAAAATTATTTGCAAGTGCTAGAGGACATGTTCCATTTTGTTGTCCAAAAGTATGATCAACAAATAAGGTTTTTATGTTAGGACTACTCCTTGTGTTTTTGTAGAGCTATGTGACCCATTCAAATTGTAAAAATTGAACAAGAAAAACAACCCAAGGAAATTAAGTTACAATTACAGATTAAACAAAGGTTAATAATATTCAACTATGAAAGTGTATTCTTATATCAGAGTAACATAACATGTTAAAAATAGCAAAAAAAACAAATTTTATGTATGCTAAGTCTCAAATACTTGAATATTTATCAAGTTTTCAATGGCAAGTGGTAGAGATTGTAGCTCATTGAAATGAACATCTAAATAAAAGCCCGTAGAGGTTGGAAAACAGATAACAATGTCAGTTGGAAAATAAGTCAACTGATTATAGCTAGAATCAAGCTCAATCAACTCATAACACCACTCGCAAACTACATTCACATGGGATCCTTGTAAAGATATACATTGAGCTCATAGAAGTCTTCAAGATATCAATCAAAAAAACACTCCAATGACCCAAGATAGATGATTACATGCACATTGAAATGTTGTCCGGTAATTATTTTAATTTTTTTCCTAACATATTCAAATATTTGAGCCTTTTCAGAAGTCCTAAGGTATCTTACAATGAGAGCAACATGTTACCCCTCAAGTCTAGTGTCTTAAAATAGTTAAAACAAAAAGAAGTTCATAGATGGTGGTGGACCTATTGTAAGAGTGTGCTTACATAAACAACAATTAGAATAATTCATTCAAAATCTACATTAGTACGAAAAACAAAAAGTTGAGAATATAATCTCCACATTATTGACAAAGAAAAATTTAAATAATAGGTAAGGGGCAAGAAACAAAGAAAACAAAGGGGAAAACATAGAATAACAAGAAATTTAACCAAATATTTATTTCCCCAATCTAAGTGTTTTATGTTTTTCTTAATAAAAATTATCGTTGCTACCAGAAGACAACCAACTTTACCCTCTTCTTTGGTGAAGGAAGAAGGCGCTTTAATTGTTTGTTTCTTCTTTAGTAATTTTAGTTGCTTTATCATCGTGATTTTCATTTCTATTTTAATCAATGCTAGAAGATCAAGGTATTGACCAAATCTACTATAATAGCAGAGTCTACCATGGTACTGTTATCTCCTAGAAATCCACCCTATGCAAAGTTATGAAACACTGAGCTTTCTAGAGAAACATGGGATCATTTCAAGGCTGTGGGTTACCTAAAGTTGAAATGAACCTTTGAAGAAGGCTGGCTTCCTTTGTGTTTTCACCTAACTATTGGTCTTTGTAAGGGAAAGGGAGAAAGAGTGCATGAAAATAAAACTAAATCTGATGGTGATACACCAAAATTTACTAAGAAGGACATATAACTTAGTTTACACACATGATTTTGATCAATGGAAAAATCTATGTCATACACAACTCAATCACATATGTTTTCTGCATAAACATTTCATGAAAAAGGGTCATATGGCTACACTCCTAGAAGGAAGAAACAAACTTCACAACTAGAGAATATTGCATCATAACACATCCCACAACTTGCAAAAATACATATTGCTCTACAGAAAGGTGTTGAGATAAGACATAACCACAAGGAATCATACAATTTCACAAGCAATTTCATCAATTATATGAATGCACACAATTTTATAGAGAGATTGAAAAGGTAAAGCGCTTATGCTCATTGATTTCAATGGTGAACACTGATATACATGCCTGTCATGAGTTACAAAATATAGCCTCTCTTCTGCAAAGAACTCCAAAAGTTACAAACGCATAAAATCACCAGGTAAGAACTATCTACAAAAAGGCAAAAAATGCCATATATACAAAAGAGTGTCGACCCGTTAGGGATTACAAAAATATCTATCTCCAAAAAAGATCTCCTACTAAATCTTTTGAAGGAAGTTAATGTTGCGTCCCCGTTGTCCATGTTGGTGTGAAAGATCACCCTTAGGAGAAGTCATCAGATCTTTCTGCAACCACAACATTTACTTCTGTCCCCCATGTCCACTCTCGAACTTCCTTGAAGAGCTGCCTTGAATGCCTCTAAGTGGTGCCACAAATGTTGATCTACCCTTGCCAGTAGACAACCCAGTTGTCCCTGCGGTCTTCGTCTCTCTGTTTACTAACGACACCTCCTGGATATCGAATTGATCCCTTGCTTTATCCTTAAAGCAGATCCACTTTGCTTTTGTTCTGTTAATCTTCTTCATAGGGGTCAAACTGCCACGACTCTCCTGAAGCTCATTCAAATTGGTTGAATTCGCACCACATAGGTTTCCAAACGTTTAGAGCTTGCACATCAGAATCGCATGTCGGTGAGACACTAATCGTGTCTCCCCGATGCGAGCACATCACATAGTAGCTATCAACAAGACTCGAGATTGTTAGCGGGACCTCATATCGAGCTGCGAAAGTCATACCGATATCCATTTTTGTGGGCAAGCTGATCGCCATTGACAAGACTCCCTTCTTTTGGCGGGAGCTCATAACGAGCTCCTTTCTTCTCCCCGAGCTCACTTCCTACGCTGAAGGCACTCCATTCGGTGAGACATCATTCGGTCGGTGAGACATCTCAGCGAGCTCCTACATTACATCGAAGGCACAAAGCATGTCGGCGTGACTAACAACCATCGACGAGACCTCTTGCCAATGGCACCTTCTTTCACTAAGACCTCTGGTAGTCGCTGAAACATTACGCCGACATCAACCCCTCTCGGCGAGACTTTTGCTATTGGCGAGACTTCTTGTCGAGCTCGTTTCCTTCACCGACACCACCTTACTTCGATGAGACCTCACCCCATAAGTGAGACCTTGCAACAAAGCCCCCACATTACACCGAGATCTTACCCTTTCAGCGAGACTTTACCAGGTCGTTAAGATATCACCTTGATACCGGCAGTTTCGACAAGACCACCATGGTCGGCGGAACTTCATGACACACCCAAAACCTTTCCCCAAGAGCTCCATTCTTTCGGCCAGACCTCAGTTGATTAGCAAGACCTTTTGTCGAAGGCAAGCCTTCCCCCCAACGCCAACTTTTTGAGCTACTATTGCCAAGACATCCCAAGTAGATAGATACATAAAGACTCGTGGTGACCCGAATGTCTTGGCGACTAGTTTATTCAACCACATAGAACACACTGCTAGTTGGCGAGACAACAAGAAGGTCTTGACGACTTCCTTCTTTGATGAGTTTTGTGCCAAAACTAATTGAGACATGCTTTTCAACTAAGCTCCCTGCAAAATAGCATCAGATGCATGACCTAACCCTCAATGCAAATGTCCCATTTGGCCCTTATGAACATTTGAAACATAATTTATCTTGCCTGATGAGCCCATAAGTGAGAATCAGGCAACATTTCTGGCGACCTTTGCTAGATGTTTGCCTGCTAAACATAGAAACCAGTAGCCAAACTTGTCCATTGGGCTCGGAGTCACTTAAAAAAAACCCTCAAAACAGATGAAGAGTAGCTCACACATGGTTGCAATTCGCTTGAGACTCATAGAACAGATCATGATAGTGGGAACTTGCTGAAACCAAAGAAACTGAGGTGAAACCATTAAACTGTGCTGGAACAACACTTAGGGAATGAAAAAACATTAAAACCAAAGTGCAAAAGCACTTATTGAAAACATAAAACCTAATTTAATATGTACAATGGAGGAACTTATCAAACCTCAAAACAAGGCTTGAGGTGTATCCCATTGACTGGGATAGGAAGCACTTCACCTTCAGTTGTGGCCAGTTGGTACACATTGTGTTCTTTGTAGTCTTTCACAATAAATGGACCCTTCCACATGTTGTCAAACTTGGTGTGATGGCCTAGCCTGCTTTTTAGAACATCCCATTTGAGAACAATATCACCTTCTTTAAAAATTTTGACTGTAGCTCTCTTGTCAAAAGTTCTCTTTGTTTGGAGCTGATGATACTCCAAAGTTTTTATGGCCCTGTCTCTTGATTCTTCAAGCTCCATGAGCTCTGCATACCTTATGGGCATTGGGTCTTGTTCTTCATACATCTCCAATTGATGAACAATGTCTAGAGCTGGAAGCTCTGTAGATAGAGGTAACCTAGCCTCTTTACCATAAACAAGGACATGTGGAGAATTACCCATTGATCTCTTAGGGGTTACTCTATCTGCCCAAAGTGCAGATTTCAATGTGGTATGCAAAATTCTTTGATTCTCTTCCATAGTCCTTTTAATGATTTTGATCAAGTTTTTATTTGTACTTTCAGCTAATCCATTACCCTATGGGTAATAATTAGAGGAAGTATTCAAATGAATCCCAAGTTTAATAGCCCAATCTGTGACTCTTAATCCAACAAATGCAAGAGCATTATCCGAAATGATGGAGTCAGGAACTCCAAACCTGGTGATTATGTCTTTTTTTTTAATAAAAAAGGGGTAAAAACTTATTAAAACTCAGAAAGGAACATTACAATGAGAGCAGGACCGAAGTCCCAAGAAACAACAAAAGCAGAAGAATAGAGCACAACCAAAGTTAGCCAACTCCTAAACCAACCCTATCCTTAGCAAGAACTCCCTCCAAATCATGGTGAAGCTCCAGAGGAATAAGGTCCCACTCTTCGATTCTCCACCCACCAACACGGTTAGAGGCCCATTTTGCCAAGCAATCAGCAACCATATTCCACTCCCGCAGAATATGAACAAAAGTCACCATTTCCATCAACGAACTAACCTACAAAATTTATTGCACAATCATAGCCAACTGCCAACTGACCCCCACCACTTTTCGCTCAATGAGCAAATTGATCAAGACTTGGGAGTCAGATTCACAAATAATCCTTTTCCACCCAAAGCATGAGCCCTCTCAAAGGCGCAGAGGATAGCCAAGCCTTCCACAATGTTGATATTCTTTGACCCCTCATGGATTGAGAAGAGGAAAACCATCAAACCTAAAGAATCCCTACCAATCCCCCCAATACCAGCAGGTCCCGAATTTCCCCTGGAAGAGCCATTAGTATTTATCTTCATAACTCCATCAGGAGGGGGCTGCCAACTACCAACCCTATGAATTTTCTGTTTCGCCTTTCGCCCTCTCCTAACACAAGCAGAAGTCACAGACAACCCCTAAATCCCCAATCTCTCCACCACCTCAGCATCCCTTTTCTCTAACGAAAAGCTCATAGCACACTTAGCCTCCACCATTTCTTGAATCATGCTCAAAATTCGTTGCCAGACTTGCTGCACAAATTGCTTCTCACCCCGAAAAATACGCCTATTCTGTTCCAACCAAAGCTGCCACAGCAGAAAGATAGGCCCCACAAACCACACTTCCTGTAAGAAAGAAGTCATAGAGGGAGGCCTACCCACACTATTCCAAAATTCAATCAAGGAGGAAGCATGAACACAGGGGCTCTTCCAAACGCCCCACCAAAAATGCCAAATTTGGATAGCAAAAGGATAATGGAAAAATGAGTGAGAAGACTCCTCCTTAGCAGCCCCACACAAAACATAGACAAAAGGGCCATTGAAACCCCTCTTCTGGATATTGTCCCAAGTTAAACACTTATTCCAGGTCAACATCTAGACAAAGCAATTACACTTTGGCCAGGAGAACTTGTTCCAGACCTTCTTCCACCACTGAACTTCCTCCCCATTCATCCTGTGGGACAATAACACCTTATATCCAGAGGCTACAGTATAGACACCCAAAGGATTAGGAGACCAAGCAAGCACATCTTCCTCCTGGAGAGAACTACATCGACAACTAGAAAGAACACTTTGCAACACAACACATTCCTCTTGAAAACCAACATCTGGCCAAACATCAGGAGATTTCCATCTAGCCACCTCAAGCTGCCTGCAAAAAGAGGAGGATTTAAAGTCACTCACCCGTGACCAGCCAGCCTCAATAAACTTCTGGCAAAGATTCAATAAATTAGGGTACTGAGAGATGAGAGGAGGAAAGCCATCCCAGGAATTAGACCAGAACTGAACCTTGGTCCCCTACTTATAGATCCAAAATAAACCATCCTTAATAAGAGCAGCCCCCTTTTTGAGAATCCCCCAGATCACCGAACCCTTTTCGACAAGGGGATAACGAGGAATATCATTCTGAGGAATTCCCAAAAAGTACTTTTGAGACAAAACTCTAGCCCAAATCTTATCCTGCTCAGTGCACCACCGCTAATACAACTTTGCAGCCAACACCACCCCAGTCAAAGTTGACTACCGCAATCCAAGACCCCCATACTGTTTATGGCTACAAACAACTTCCCATCTAACCAAACTCCATTTAGAAGACATCAAACAACCCACCCATAAAAATTGTCTAGCCATAGAGTCAAGCTCCTTAACAAAGCTCACAGGGGCAACCTCAAGCATGCATTTATAAATGGGCAAAGCCTGCACCATAGACTTGATTAACTAAACACGCCAAGCAAAAGATAACCACTGATGAGTCTAGTGATTAACTTTAACTTGAAATTTATCCAAAATATTCTTCCAGGACTCCTTGGGCAATCGCCCATCTGAGATGGGAATACCAAGATAGGTCAAAGGAAGATTCCCAATCTGAAATCTCAAGGTCTGAGCAATTCGCTGTTGAATGGGGCCCGAAGTATTAAAAAAGAAGATGGAAGATTTATCTTCATTAATTAATTGCTCCGAAGTAATCAGGTAAACATCCAATGCCCTATGAATATTAACAGCTTCTCCCATTGTAGCCTTTCCCATTAGAGCAGTATCGTCCACAAACTGTAGGTGCGACTGTGGAGGCAAGTCACCACCCTACCTCCAACCCTGGATTAGGCCACCCTCCACATTTCTTCTAATCAATCTCCCCAAACCTTCAGCAAAGAGAAGAAACAAATACGGAGAGAGGGGATCCCCTTGACAAAGCCCCCTAGACACCCCAAATAACTCAGAGTGCTCTCCATTAATAATCACAGAGAAAGAAACTGAAGTAATATAGCTCATAACCCAATGAATCCAATCTTCCTCGAAACCAAAAACACTGAGAATCTTTCGAAGGAAAGACCATCTGACCCTAGCATAAGCCTTAGCCATATCCAACTTAATGAATATCCCCTTTTCTTTGGAGCTGGCCATAGAATGAATGGACTTGGTAGCAATAACAATCCCATCCAGTATTTGCTTTCCCGCCACAAAACCACTCTACTCCTCCGAAATTAGCTCCTTAAGCCCCTTTTTTAACTTATTAGCAATTAACTTAGAGATAACTTTATAAATGACATTACAGAGAGAAATGGGATAGAATTGACTTAACCTATCAGCCCCATCACACTTGGGAATGAGGGCTAAAAAGGTAGAATTTAATGCTCTGAGCATCTGCTTATTTCACTGAGATTCCTGAACGACTGCCAAAAGGTCCAACTTGATATCCTGAAACTCTTGGAAAAACTCGACCGGGAATCCATCAGGACCAGGAGCTTTCCCTTTCTTCATCTAGAAAACAGTCCCCTCAAGATCCTCTAGCGTGATATTACTCATAAGAAGCTCATTTATTTATCTAGAAACTAGAGGGGGAATACAAGAAAGAACCTAGGCTTCTTTCGGAGACCCCCCTGCGAATCCTCCCGAAAAAGAGAGGAAAAATAATGCACCGCCTCACTCGAGATTTCAGGAAAGGAGGAGAATTGCTCACCCCTGTCATTCACCAGAGCCGAAATAGAATTGCCTTGCCTCTTGGACCTCACTGAATTGAAGAAAAAAGCAGTGTTTCTATCCCCCTCCTGGAGCCACTCTATCCTAGCCTTTTGTTTCCAATACATTTCCCCCTGCATCTCACACTCCTCCAAAGCTTTCAAAGCCTGAGCCTCTTCCTGAAGCAAATCCTTGGTCATCCCACCCTCCCGTATCAATCTCGTGATACATCTAATTTAGCCTGAGCAGCCGCCTTAGCATGAAAGATGTTCCCAAAGCAATGAAGATTCCACTGCTTGAGCTGATATTTCACATATTGAAGAAGTTTAGTAAAGGTGTACATTATTGTACCGAAAGTAGGCCTACCACTTCTCCACCAGTCAGCCACATAATCATACAAAGATTGGTCTTGCAACCACATGAGCTGAAATCTGAAAGAAGGAGAACGAGGCACACAACGTGACTCAATATCCAGCTTGATAGGCCAATGGTCGGATCCTCTCCAATCCAAAATTTCAAAACAGGAAGACCACCAACCACCAATCCAATAGCAAGAAACCAAGAAGCGATCCAATCTCTCAGCAATACAATTATCCCGAATCTTGCAATTGTTCCAAGTAAACTTACTATTATTGGGCTTCATATCCACTAAATTTAAAGCATCAATGTTATCACACAGGAGCAATGCCGAGGGCTCTAGCCTCATAGTACCACCACGCTTTTCAGCCAATTTAGTGATAGCATTAAAATCTCCAGCAAGAATCCAGGGATGGAAAGGAGCAAAACTGCAAACAAACCAAATATGGGACCATAGAGACTGCTTACCCCAGAGATCAATAGGAGCATAGATATTAGAAAGGAGCAAAATCTCCCCTGTCTCAAAGCTATAACCAATCATAGACATAGCAAATTTAGACGACACCCACCAAAGAGGACAGAGCTTCCGCGGGTTCCATAAACAAGCTATGCCCCCAAAAGACCCATGAGCACCAATGCATTGACACTCCCCGTTCCTCCACAACTTAGGAGCCAAACTCAACATACTATCTACTGAAAGCTTGGTCTCTTGCATAAAAAGAATATCAGGACCATGTTTCATAACCAAATCATGAACTGCTTTTTGTCAAGGGCCGTTGTTCAAGCCCCTTACATTCCATGATAGAACAATCATTTCGGGGGGTTCAAAAAATGGGTATCCAGAGTCTTTATCGACCCTGACTCCACCAAAGTCTCTCCTATCAACTTGATCTTTTCTAGAGCCTTCTTTCTACCAAGTTTGGCATATTTCTCCACCCCACCCTGGTGCAGGGGCACCTAGGCTGATCTACACCTTCTTAGAAAAAGTTTTGGGTTTGTACCTAATTCTGGCCTAATTAGGATTATGTTATGTTTGTTTTGATTGCAGAGTTTTTGTAGTGTGGGAAGTCAGTCATTAGGATGAAATTATCTTAGGTTATCAATGTGGGTTGATGTTGTTAATTTTTGGTTTTCCTAAGCTTTGATTAACCTATGTGGCACCATGGGGCAGTAAAAGAGTCAAACTCTTATCCTTGTTGCTAAAAAGATGCCAGTGGACAGCTTGGAAGGCATTTGATGCGCCAGCAAGGAGTTAGAGGTCCAAGAATTCGGGATTGAGGTATATTGGAAGTTGTGGAATATTGTTTAAAAACTGCATGGCTAGATTTGAGGAGTGCATGTAATCTTATGGGAGGTACTTCCTTGTAATCAGGAAAACCACCGAGCCACTGCCCTGAAATGGTGGGAATAGGCGTTCAAAGTCTGTGTGCCTCGTTGGAGAGGTAGTTAGATTGTATAAACAGTTTTTGGTGTGATTAATTGGAGAGATTTCTGGTCTTTATGCATTTTTCTGTGTTTTCTGGAAAACACAGTGTGTTATACGCAGAAGGTTCTATTTAGGCATTTCATACTAATATAGCATGTTAATTGTATTTCAATGGTAGTGTTTACATCTTTGTTGATGTATGATATTTACCTTGCATGTTCATAGTGCGTGGTGTTTAAGATTGAGGTGAAAACAAACCGATAACCCTATGTTAGGAAAATCAGCACTTTTGTTTCTGCCCGTGTATTTTTCAAATCTGTGAAATAATTGTTTTTTGCGTTGGTTCTGATATTGAAACAGAATTCTCTTAGCTTCACATAGAACTCAGTCCTTGTAAATACTCTGTTGAGTGGATCACATGCAAAATAGATAAATTTCAGATATAAGGGAATAAGGAATAACTGTATTTTCTGAAACAGTCCGTGAGTTTTGGAGACAGCGAGGTCAAAGACTTTGTAGATATTGTTTGTGAGCTGTTTTGGTGTTCTTAAGATAGTGTTGAGTCGTTTTTATTAGGTGTCAAGTTTACTTAGAGTAGAGTTGTATTTCAATCTCCATATTTATTAGTTGGGAAGTGTTCCAATTTCAGTTTTGGGTCAGACTTTTGTAGAATGAAACCCACATATCCACTGACCGCGGAATCTTCCTGGAACTGGTGAAAAATGGGAGTAGAGACATCTGTTTACATGTATTTTCCAGTGGATAGCATGGGAGAAAGAGCCAAGATGAGTACACCTAAACCCTAGGCGAGCTTAGGACCCGGCTAGGAAAGTAAGGTGAAAAATAAGGAACCTAGGCAGGGGAAAAAGGACATTGTACGGAGCCCGTACAGTCCCAGCAAGGGCAGTTTATGAATTGTGCATTCCACAGGGTTTGAGGCTTTCCAAGTTAAGTTGGTGAGAGTTGAGATACATTAAACAGTGAAACCCTAGTTGTAAGATGAAATAGGTCACCTCTCCAAGAGATTTGGAGTCCATTGTACGGAGCAGCTGAGAATCTAAAACTTGTTGCAGGATTTAAAACCCTGAAAAGGGTATCTGGAAACACCTTTTGTTTGTCAAGTCATTTGGCAAATATTAGAGGAAAAGTCAGAAAACTGACTGGTAAAGGCTACAAAGAATAGTTCCCTCCAAAGGTTATTTGTTGAAATCGGTAAGAGTGATCTTTGAGGAGCTCACAAGATGGCTTCAAATGGTCATGGAATGTGTCAGAGAAATGTCCCTAACTCCCCTGCAAGTAGCCAAAGTATGGTGCTGAAGATCACATTTAGACTCTTCTAGGTGTGAAGGGAGACAAAAATTTGCAAGAAGGTGTTGAACCCTCCAAAGTGAAAGCACAGGTAAAAACTCTTAGGACAGAGCTGTAACAAGGTTCCCTTGTTGAACCAAGTCAGTACAGAGCTTAGAGTATTACTAGGTTCTTGGTGAAGGCAGTAAGATGTCTTCTTGAGATTTGGTGCAAGCAAGCTGTGGAGGGTTTTGTCATACACCACACCCTTTTTAAGATCTCTTTGTAAAAGGCCCAACTGAGGAGAAGGCTTGTTGCCCTTAGCCGCAATTAGATTTACCTTTCATCCAGGAGAGGAAGAATCTCCACCACCTTTCAGTGCCTCGGCCGAAAGAGCTGGCACCTCCGAGAAGACAAACTATAGATCTGTATCCATCTGCAAATTATCTCCACCCAAAGGATCCAGTGAAACACTAGAGATATTTTCCACCGAAGTTGAACCCTCAACATCCTGAACCAAACTCAACAACCCCAGGTTCACTTCCTGCTAGTTGATATCATCCAATACCTCAAACCTTTTAAAAGTATCATCATCCTGTCTTTCCTTTAAGGTCCTCTTCTGACCCCAATTCCTGTTACGAGCCTTAACCTGAACAAAACCATATGCACCAACCTCTTCACTAGAGGCAAGGCCCTTCCCCTTATCAGCTACAAGGGGTTGCGAGGAGGTTGTGTAGGCTGAGACACCATAGGCTTATATGTTGGGCATCTACGCTGCAAATGACCATATTCATGACATAGACGACAACGGAAAGGAAGAGTCTCATAATCCAATTGTTGCACCCAAGAGAAAGATCCTGCACACATATCTACAGCATCGGGCAAGGGCTTACTAAGATTGATTTCAACACAAAGACAAGCAAAATTCATTACCTTTTTACCCAAGGTTTGCATCGAAGACCCAATTGGTTTTCCAAGCAGTGAAGCCACCAGGTGCAAAGCATCCTCTCGACAACACTCCATTGGAAATCGAGGCAAACAAACCCACACGGGGACACGATTTGGTAGCTCCTCCTAGGGGATAAAGCCAACATGCTATGGTTTAATAAACAACCCCACCTAGTTATGGAAATAAGGACCACCTTCAAATACCCTAGTGCGATCAGCCATGTAATTGAAGGTTACCATAAAGTAACTATTGGCCAACAATATGATCTCCATTTCTCCCTCTGGCGCCCAAGTCCTCTGGGCCCAAGATTCCAAAAACTAAAGTGAAACCCTCATCCCCAAAAAATTGCAAAATAATGAGTGGTTCGTATAATATTCAACATCTTCAGCAATCATCTTAGGCGGGAACACCAATTTAGGCCTCTCCTGGCAATGCTCAAGACATCCG
The DNA here is from genome assembly GCA_007258455.2 of Sequoia sempervirens. Lineage (NCBI taxonomy): Eukaryota > Viridiplantae > Streptophyta > Pinopsida > Cupressales > Cupressaceae > Sequoia > Sequoia sempervirens. Next base: position 579,540,676 of record VDFB02193867.1, on the reverse strand, counting down.
TTAATCTTCTTGAGCCTCGCACCATTAGATGATCTCGCACCAACAAACCCTGAATCTAGAGCAAATAAATTATTATCGAAAGTCTTCATTCCTTGAGTTGGAGCCTTTGAGCCAAGCGCTGCGTGAAAGTCCAAGTCAGGAGACACCCCAGAAGTCTCGCCCTTTGAAAAGGCCATCAAACCCTAGACGGGTAAGCAAAAATCAAGGGGTATTGGGTGGGGGAAACCCACACCACTCCCCCAGATTACGCCCAGCACAAACATCCACCGCACGAGCCCACCCACACCCGCACCAAGCAAGGAGAGTGAACACCACACAAAGAGAAAATAGCAGCGTGCCTTCAACACTCCGCACACCCTATACCCACAGCCTGCTTCGACTAGATCCAAGCATGCACGAGCATGCACCGCCGCAGTATACAGACAGATTCACAATACAGGGCAACAAAAAGACCCCCGAGTGCACAAAGAATTTCAAACCCAAGCAAATGCTGGCTGCGCACCCCAAGAAACAAATCAGGCAACTTTAAAAAGGATACAACCCCCTAGAAGCACAAGAAGACCTCCCAGACAGCGCAGGAACAAAAAGATCAATCAAAAGCTAGGGCTCAGATGCCCTAGCTTGGCCCACGAAGTTGCAAAGCCAGACGCCATCCATTCATCAATCGGTGATTATGTCTTCATAAAAGCTTAGGACTAAAGATTCATTTGCTTCCTTCAACGCTACTGCCTCTATCTAGTGCTTAAAATAATTTGTAGCAGTAAGCACCCACTTATGACCGGCACTGGATGGTGGATTAATTGGCCCAATGAAGTCGATGCCCCATCTCATAAAGGGTTGCTCCACTTGAATTGGATGTAGAGGCATAGCAGGCAACTTTTCTTTTCCTACAAATAAAGCACATTTGATACACTTTCTTGACCATGCATATGCATCTTTAAACAAGCTGGGCCAGTAGTAACCAGCTCTCATGATTTTCTAGGTAGTAGTTCTTGAAGCAAAATGACCTCCTGCAGCTCCATCATGAAACTCATGAAGTATCTTCTCAACTTGATCACTATGAATACATCTTAAGAGAACACCATTTAGATCCTTTTTGAAAAGAACATTATCTACCAGCACATATGGTATTGACTGCAGTATGAAGTATCTTTGCTTAGCTTTGTCTAAACATGGTGGACACTCACCAGTTTGTAAAAAATAGGTGATGTATTGAACCCAATTTGTTGTTATCAGGGGCATATCATCCCGAGCATTCTGAGGTTCATTTGTATTAACAAAAACAATATCCTTTTCTAAGTCATTTTCACTACTTGACCCTGTAGCAAGCTATTCACAAAGACCTTTACCCCTAACCAATTTGGTAATCTTGATGTCCACATCGTATTCCATAACCTTAGTGACCCATCCTGCTCTTTTATCATTTAGATCTTTATTTAACAAAAATTCTTTCACACTTGGGTGTTCAATCAGAACATGAATTTTGTTGTTTGAAACCAAAGGTTTAAATTTTTTAAGGTTTTTGATCACAACAAGAACATGTTTCTCCACAATGTATATTTTTGTTCATACTCAGTAAGTCCCCGACTAAAGAAAGCTATTGGCTGCTCTAAATTATCACTATTTTTCTGAACCAGCGTAGCAGAAAGTGAACTAATGCTGCCAAAAGCATACAAAAAGAAGTCTTTAGATAAATCTAGATTTATAGTATTGGAGCTGATGCTAAAGCTTCCTTTATTGCTTCAAAATTCCATTTTGCTTCTCCAGTCCAACTGAAAACTGCATTCTTTTTAAGCATGGCGGTCAAGGGCTGTAATAAATTTGCAACATTAGGAATGAATCTTCTTAGAAAGTTGATTCTCCCTAAGAAGCTCTGCAATCCCTTCTTGTGATTGGGTAATGGCAGTTCAAGTATGGCTTTAACTCTTTCAGGGTCAATGGTAACTCCATCTTTTGACACTATGTGACCTAAAAACTTACCTTCATGAACTGCAAAAATACTCTTTGTTGGATTGAGAGATATTTCATACTCTACATTTTTCAAAAACTTGCTTGAGATGTGACAAATGTTCATTTGCAAATTTTGAAAACACAATTATGTCATCTAGATAAACTAGCAGAAATTTAGAAATTCCATATCCATGGCACGCTGAAAGGTGGCACAGGCATTAGATAAACCAAAAGGCATTCTCTTGTAGGCCATAGTGCCCCATTTTGTTGTAAATATTGTTTTATACTGATCCTCCTCTTTGACTAGAATATGGTTATAACTAAAATATCCATCCAGAAGAGAAAACCTTTCTGATCCAACAACTTGAAGAATTTGTTCCATAGATGGCAAGGGATAATGATCTTTCAAAGATGCTTTGTTAAGGTCTCTAAAGTCTACACATAATCTTATCTTACCATCCTTTTTTCTAACTAGAACAAGATTAAAAACCCAAGATATGTGTTTAATTGGAAATACAATACCCCCCTCAACTAACTTAGTTAGCTCTTTGATTATCAAGGGTTCAAGCTTAGGGTTCAATGGTCTTTGTTTTTGTCTAACAAGCTTGGCATTGGGTTCTAACTCAATTGTATTTTGTGCAATATGTGGATCAAACCCTCTTAAATCAAAATATTTCCAAGCAAAAACATCATGATATTCTTGGCATAAAACAATGAAAGCTCTCTTATCCTCAGCTGAACAGATTTTGCCTAATTTGAGAAGCTTACCTTTAAAGATTTCCACTTCTTCATAACGATCTTCTTTCACTTGAATGCCAACTTTGTTCTTCGTAAGCTGGTCATCAGAATTGAATATGGATTCCAAGGTAATCAACCCTTTGGGAAGTTTATTCGTCTTCAGCTGTATCACTTGGTCATCATTCTGTTGTTTGATCTTTTCCAGGTTTACTACAAAAAATTAATCCTCTTGGAGCAGAAAGGTTAAAATCTGTTCATCACTTTCAAATACCTGCCAATGAATGTTGTTATCAGGAATCGATGGCCTGATAACCACCTTGACATACTATTGTATTTTGTCCTTTTTGACATCGCCTGGGATATCAAACTGCGCTCCAATTGCTGCAAGTCTGTCAGCATGCTTATTCTGATTTCGTGGAATAGAAAGTAGATTAAAGGCATTAAATTATTCAATTATGTTCCATACTCTATTTCTATAAGACTTCAAAGCATCATTCCTAGAAACGTTTAGCCCCCTAATTTGATTAACTATTAGTTCACTATCTCCATAGACCTTTAAACAATCAATCCTTCTTTTCCTTGCCCACTCAAGGCCTTGAATGAGTCCCTCATACTCAGGACTGTTGTTAGAACATGCAAAAGCAAAACGAAAGGCTGAAAAATACTTATCACCCTATGGAGAAATCAACATTGCACCTCCACCTGCTCCATTCTTGCTTCTAGAACCATCAAAAAACATTTCCCAAAGTCCACTTTGTTGTTGTAACAATTGATTTGTACCCTTTTCAAAGTTTGGGATCTCTGCATCAGGTTCAAGCATTACATAATTACCCATACCAACATCTTGAATAAGATCAGCAAGATTGTCCCACACGTTTTCATCCGCCCAATCATGTAGAAGCACATCAAGAACAACTTCTGATTGAAGTTATTGAGCAGCAGCTAGTTCGCTGTAAAAAAAAATGACACAATTTGTGTCTGCAGTAGTAGGAACAACGTTGATAGGACTTGGCTTATATGGCTCAATGTGGTCTTTAGCCAATTTTTTAGATTTAATAGTGACTTTGGTTCCATATTTGGTTCTAAACAACATATGCGACCAGTCAACTGAAACATAACCACCTATCTTAGTCGTAAAGTCTCTTGAGAGGCACAAAGAAAAGAAAGGTGGGAGATCTATGACACATATGTCCTGAGGAACTGAAAAATTAGGACAAGCATGAAGGGTAAGCCTCAAGTCTTTAATAACACCCAATGTATTAACCGAAGTACCATCCAATTGAATCACTCCTTTCTCTAAAGGTTGATACTTCAATCCAAGTTTGTCAGCAATTTGCTTTGGCATTACCGAGCTACTAGCTCCACTGTCTACCATACAGTTATGAACTAACTTATCACCTATGATTACTGACACATAGAATGGAGGTGGTTTAACTTCTTTTCCTATCTCTTTGCTGGGTTGTTTATCATTTCCTTGAGTATTATTCATCAACATAGTCCTAACTTGACCTATTAGAGACTCAGATTCATCAGACATTTTAAAATTTGATAAAGCTGAGTGTAACATATCTTTTTGACATGGGATGGCTAATGAATCCCACATAGACATTGTTACATTTGTCTTTTTCATACTATCAAGAATGTTATAGGGTATAGTTGGGTTTAATTTATGATGTACCTTTATGCCAGCATGGTCGGCTTGCAAGCATGGCTGCTCCTTTACTGGGAGTTGCTGATTTCTTTGCGATCCACGAATCACTTAAGAGGTAGATGGTTCTACAACTGATGCTTTTCTTTTATCAGCTATTTGATCAAGCTCAAAAGCTATTTTCTTCACCCTTGTGTTAGCTACAACTGAAGAATCATCTACATTCAATCCACAAAATTCTTCACCTTGCCAGTTAAGAAGAGTAGTGTCATTGGTAGGCTGATCTTGGTGTTTTAGAGATGCATTATTGAATTCATTTTGCTGTGAACTTGAGGCATTATGTACCATAAATGCTTGATTAATAAGTCCATTTGAGCAAGTGGCTTGATTATAAGGCTGGTTACAAGGGTAGCACCACTCATAATCTACTGCTAAGTTTTTTTGAATAAGATCCTTGACTGCACTAACAGGTGTTGGAGCATAAGCCTAAAAAGGTGATGCAGGAGCACCTAAGGAACAATTGGCAATTTCTTAGGTAAAGAAGAAACCTAAAGGGTTAATTTTGGTTTTGTTTTTCATAAGGTCATGTTGACCATTGTGTTGAGTGCTTAGGGATGTTTTTTATCTATTGGAAATAATTTGATAAGTGTTAAATAGGTTTACAACATCATCTTGCTAAGTTGTCAAAAGTTGGCAAAGGGTTGGAAAACACAGTGTGTTTTATAACACTTACCATTAGGTCATCCAAAGGCTCGACCCAAGCAGCTCAATTGTTTTGAAGGCCTATTTAAGGCATTCATCAACCATAGAATAGGGTTGGAAGTATTATTGTTGAAGTGACATTTGAGAAGCTGAGGAAAACAACGTTCTAAAAGACAGTTTTATGAGTTTTTGTTATCATATTGAGCTTTAATGGAGTAAATTTACTGTTACTTTATTTTTAGAATGTAGTGTGAACATTTTTAAAGCTTACTATGCCAATATTTTTGTATTTTTAAATCATTTTCATCTTGTATTTATATATAGTTTGTTTACAGTCTTTTCCTGGCCTAAATCAGGCAGTTTTGGGAAAATGGAGACCTAGAGCACTTTCCCATCGTACAAATTGTACGGATCTTTGGGAATAGTGTCTAGGATCCCTTAGTGTAAATATGTTAGTTTATAGGGCTTGTGGGAGCTCAGGAGATGCTAGAAAAGCTTTGCCCTAGGCGAGCCAGGTAGGGTCCGCCTAGGGTAAACCTGTAGAAAAAGCCTCATAACTTGTAGGGCATAAAGAATTTTGAAGGAATTATTTTTTGTGAATTTTGTTGAGGGTTTTGGAAATTCTTGGAGTTCAGGAGGAGGTTATATCAATTCATTTAGTGGGAGAACTTCTTGACAGTCTGAAATCAGCCTGTGAAAGCTTAAAAACCCTAGCTTTTTGACCATTTCTGTGTATGAGTGTTGTGCGAGCTATGCTGACTCAAAACCCTGAAAATATTCAAGGTGAGGACATGAGAACCACCATTCCCAAGCAAAGAACCCAGGTCATTTGGTGGGTTTAGGATAAAATTGCATTTTATCTCTGTTCAGAGGCCTAATTGAGACTCAAGTCTTGTAGCCTTTCAAACCCTAGGAATGGATTTTGTGAAAGCGATGGTTAATTGGAAACTCGTGATTGCATAAGGACCCTAGATAGGCTATTTTGAAGCTTTTACAACACCTTCACACCCCTACAAGAATCTAGCAGAAGGTTAAGGATATTTGGTCTTTAAAGAAGAGTAAGGGCCAATGGAGAGTATGAGGCGAAGCACCAAGGTTGGCTTGGTAGAAGGGAAGCTTGTTGATAGTGGGGTTGGTCAGTAGAAGTAGTGGCACCTAAACCTGAGGCAGGACCACTAGGACAAGGTGGAAGAGACACCTAGGAGTTCTTAGGAGCAAGGACTCGGAGCATGGGGCAGTGAGTGCCTCGTCCAACCCTAACCTATTAGGTTGGTATCAGAGTCGTGAAAGATTTGGGAAGCATTTTATATGTCAGAGGCTGAGTCTAGTGATTCTTCCACCATGGTGACCAATGTAGAACTAGCTAAGATGGTTGAAGGACAAGAAGAAGACAATAGGCTATTGAGGGAAAGAATAGCCCAACTTGAGGCAGCAGTGAGGAGTGCACAGTTTGAGGGAAGGATACCAAAAGAGGAAGAGGTTGCAAAGGAAGATAAGACCCCTGAACCTGACCCTGTTTTGAAGGAGGAGCCTTTCTTGAAGGCATTGAAAGCTTTGAGTGGGAAAGCACTTGAAGGTATACCACTTTTTAGTGGAAAGATGGAAGCTGATCTAGTTATGGACTAGATAGAAGGTATGGAAAACCACTTTGAATGTGATGGAATCACTGAAGCACAGAAGGCGAAGGTTGCTAAGTCAAGATTGAGAGGATCAGCCTTGACATGGTGGAAGTTCATTCAGACAGAGAGGGAAAAAGAAGGCAAACAACCCATATCAACTTGGAAAGGAATGGTTTCCAAGGTGAAAGAAGCCTACATGCCAGATGACTATGAGATTCAATTGCACAAGAAGAGGCAAAGTCTAAGGTAGAAAGACCAAGATGTAAACACTTATATTGAAGAGTTTCAAAAGCTTTGTATGAGGTCTAATGTGACAGAGGATGAGAGCCTCAAAGTGGCTAGGTACCTTAATGGCTTGAAATGGAACATTCAGGAGGAGATGGCTCTACTAAGTCCCAAGACAGTACACCAATGCTATCAGTTGGCTATCAAGATAGAGGAAAGGAACAAGAGGAAGCAAGATCAGGCTTCTAAGGGCAGAGGCAAAGGCAGAGATCAAGGAGGACAGCGTGGTGGCTACCAAGGTAGAGGCAGTGACCAAAGAAATCAAGGAGAATCTAAACTCACTGAGCATGAAGGTGAAACATCTTCCAAAGGTGGATATAACAGAGGAAGAGGACCTCAAGGAGGTTCAAACAAAGGAAGAGGAGCAGGTAGGAGTAATTCTTATTTTTCCAACATGAAGTGTTACCATTGTAATCAAATAGGTCACCCTGCTTATAGATGCCTGGAGAAAGCTTCCTCATCAAGCAATGAAAAGAGAGTGGCTTATGCACAAGAGGACACCATGAGTCCTAAGGCATCTAAGATCAATCATATAGAATCTGAGGTAGGAGAGAATCTAATGTTTAACATAGTCTTGATCAAACATCCGGTTAGGGAAGAACCCAAACAAAGAAGAGCTCTTTTTAGAGTAAGGTGCAAGATACTTGGCAAAGTATGCAAGGTCATAGTAGAATCAGGTTCAACAGACAATATAATCTCAGAGGAGGCAGTAGCAAAACTGAAATTGGAGAAGGTACCCCACAATAACCCCTACAAGGTCACATGGCTAAACAAAAGGCAGAGTGTTTTAGTTAATGAGCAAGTAACGGTGGAATTTTCTATTGGAGGATATAAAGATAAGTTGATTTGTGATGTATTACCCATGGATTCATGCCATCTTCTACTGGGCAGACCATGGCAATATGAAAAAAGTGTTATTTATGATGGGAAAGAGAATACTATTTCATTCAAAAAGGATGGAAGAACCTTCAAGCTGCAGTCACTGTCAGAAGAAGAAGAGGGACAGTCAAAGGCACCAAACATCATGTTGAACAGGCGTAAGGAGTTCCTTAAGGACCTACACCAAGGGAATGAAGGATACGTGGTTGTGTTACAACCTAAAGAAGAAGACAAGGCTAACAAGACAGTCTTACCAGAGGCAGTCCAAAGGTTGCTTGATAAGTACAAGAGCATAGTTAGTGATGGTACACCTACAACTTTACCACCTAAGAGAGCCATAAGTCATCAAATTGACTTCATATCTAAAGCCTCATTTCCTAACAAAGTATCATACAAACTGACACCAGAGCAGAACCTAGAGGTAGCTAGGCAAGTGCAAGAATTATTGGATCAAGGATTGATTCAAAAGAGCATCAGCCCATGTGCAGTGCCAGTGGTTTTAGCAACCAAGAAGGGAGGTAAGTGGATACTTTGTACTGATTCTAGAGCAATAAATAGAATCACAATTAGGTATAGGTTCCCTATTCCTAGAATTGAAGATTTAATGTATTGTCTTGGAGGAGCACAATACTTCACCAAGTTGGACCTCAAGAGTGGGTACCATCATATTAGAATTAAGGATGATGATGAGTGGAAGACAACTTTTAAGACAAATTATGGGTTATATGAGTGGAAAGTGATGCCATTTGGCCTCTCAAATGCCCCTAGCACATTCATGAGACTCATGAATGAAGTACTTAAGGATTTCATAGGGATATTTGTGGTAGTGTATCTTGATGATATTCTCATCTTTAACAAGACAAAAGAACACTTGAAGCATGTGGAGATGGTTCTTAAATGGTTACAAGAGGAGAAGTTGGCAATCAATCTAGAGAAGTGTGAGTTCTTCAAGCAAGAGCTTGTCTACTTGGGCTTTGTAGTATCCAAAGGCTCACTAAAGATGGATCCAAGCAAGGTGGAAGCCATCCTAAACTGGCCTACACCAACCACAACAACAGAGGTAAGGAGTTTTCATGGATTGGCTCAATTCTATAGAAAATTCATAAGGAACTTTAGTGGTATATGTGCACCGGTTCTAGACACAATCAAGGGTGGTTTGAAAACTAAGTTTGTGTGGACACAAGAAGCTGAGAAAGGGTTTGAGAAACTGAAACAAGAAGTGGCAACTCAACCAATTCTCTTATTACCTAGCTTTGACAAGTTGTTCACCGTTGAATGTGATGCAAGTGGAGTGGCAGTAGGAGGAGTGCTAAGTCAAGAGGGAAGGCCTATAGCCTTCTTTAGTGAGAAGCTCAATGAAGCTAAGAAGAAATATTCAATCTATGACTTGGAACTTTATGCTTTGCTTCAGTCACTTAGGAAATGGAGGCATTACCTTCTACCCAAGGAGTTTGTGGTTTTTACTGACAATAAGGCACTCAGCTTTATCAACACTCAAGAGAAGTTGAGTAATAGGCATTTGAAATGGATGGAATACATCCAAGATTTTACTTTTACCATCAAGCACAAGAAAGGACAAATGAACAAGGTGGCAGATGCATTAAGCAGAAGGTTGTTGACAGTGTAAGAGAGCAGATGCATTAAGCATAAGGTTGTTGACAGTGCAAGAGATACAGCTCAAGAGCATTGGCATAGAGAGTTTCAAGGATCTATATGGAGAGGATGAAGACTTTTCAGAGGCCTATAAGGTATGTTCTAACTTTGAGAACCACTTACATAGCCAATACTCAAAGTATACTTTGCAAAGTGGGTTGTTGTTTAAGGGAAATCAGTTATGTGTTCCAAGAGGGTCAATGAGGGAAAAATTGATTCAAGAAAAGCATAATGGCAGTCTTAGTGGGAATTTTGGTATCAATAAGACCTTAGAGCTAGTACAAAGATTCTATTATTGGCCTAAGTTGGCAAGAGATGTTAGAAGGTATGTGGAACAGTGTGTTGTGTGTATGAAAGCTAAGGGAGGAGCTAGCAATGTTGGTTTATATCAACCCCTGCCCATTCCTAACAGACCATGGGAGTGTGTGAGCATGGATTTTGTGGTAGGCCTTCCTAAGACCAAGACTAGTTTTGACAGTGTTTATGTTGTGGTAGACAAATTTAGCAAGATGAGTCATTTTATTCCCTACAAAACTACTCATGATGCCAACTATATAGCTCATCTTTTCTTCAAGGAAGTTGTTAGGATCCATGGGCTACCTTTAAGCATTGTTTTTGACAGAGATGTGAAGTTCATGAGTCACTTTTGGAAGACTCTATGGAGCAGATTGGGTACCAACTTGTCTTTTGGATCAGCTTACCATCCTCAGACCAATGGTCAAATAGAGGTGGTTAACAGGGTGCTTGGTAAACTTTTAAGGTGCTTAACTAAAGAATATGGACAAACATGGGATATGGTTATCTCACAAGCTGAGTATGCTTATAATGACAGTGTCAACAGAACAACATGGAAGAGTCCATTTGAGGTTGTGTTTGGAATGCACCCAAGAGGCATTTGTGAGCTCAGAGATCTTGGATCTATGGAATATAGAAGTGGACATGTAGAAGACTTTAGTCAGACCATGAAGGAAATTCAGGAGCAGGTCAAGAGGACAGTCACTAAGGCTACACTAAAAGTGAAGGAGAATGCATATATGACAAGGAAAGATGTGCAATTTCAAGTAGGGGGCTATGTTATGGTCCACCTTAACAAATCCAGGTTGTAGAATGGATTGTCAACCAATTTGTAGATGAAGAGAGTGGGTCCTTGCCAGATATTGGCCAAGTATGGCAAGAATGCATACAAGGTGGAGTTACCTACTGATCTAGGAATCTCACCAGTGTTCAATGTTGCTGATTTGATCAAGTATAAAGGGACAGTCAAGGATTAGGCTCAGGACAGTAAGGAGATCTTTAAGGACATCAACAACATGTCCATACCTACTCAGGACAAGCCTCAGGTAGAGCAGATCTTGGAGTCAAGAGTGCAAAAGTCTACAAGGAACAAGGTATACATGGAGCACCTTATCAAGTGGAAGAACAAGCCTGAATCTGAAGCTACATGGGTACAAGAAGATCAGTTTAAGAAGCTTGGAATTTACCTATCATTGATCTCTCCTTCCAATCCTTAGAGTTTGAGCTGAGAGGGGGAGAATGGTGCAAGAGCACCTAAGGAACCATTGGCAATTTCTTAGGTAAAGAAGAAACCTAGAGGGTTAATTTTGGTTTTGTTTTTTATAAGGTCATTTTGACCATTGTGTTGAGTGCTTAGGGATGTTTTTGATCTGTTGGAAAGAAGTTGATAAGTGTTAAATGGGTTTACAACATCATCTTGCTAAGTTGTCAAAAGTTGGCAAAGGGTTGGAAAACACTGTGTGTTTTATAAAACTTACCATTAGGTCATCCAAAGGCTCGACCCAAGCAGCTCAATTATTTTGAAGGCCTATTTAAGGCATGCCTCGACCATAGAATAGGGTTGGAGGTATTATTGTTGAAGTGACATTTGAGAAGCTGAGGAAAACAACGTTCTAAAAGATAGTTTTATGAGTTTTTGTTATCATATTCAGCTTTAATGGAGTAAATTTACTGTTACTTTGTTTGTACAATGTAGTGTGAACATTGTGCAAGCTTAGTGTGCCAATATTTTTGTCTTTTTAAATCATTTTCATCTTGTATTTGTATATAGTTTGTTTACAGTCTTTTCCTGGCCTAAATCAGGCAGTTTTGGGAAAATGGAGACCTAGAGCACTTTCCCATCGTACAAATTGTACGGCTCTTTGGGAATAGTCTCTAGGCTCCCTTAGTGTAAATATATTAGTTTATAGGGATTTTGGGAGCTCAGGAGATGCTAGAAAAGCTTTGCCCTAGGTGAGCCAGGCAGGGTTTGGTTAGGGTAAACCTGTAGAAAAAGCCTCATATCTTGTAGGGCATAAAGATTTTTGAAGGAATTATTTTTTGTGAATTTTGTTGAGGGTCTTGGAAATGCTTGGAGTTCAGGAGGAGGTTATATCAATTCATTTAGTGGGATAAATTCTTAACAGTCTGAAATCAGCTCGTGAAAGCTTGAAAACCCTAGCTTTTTGACCATTTATGTGTATGAGTGTTGTGCGAGCTATGCTGACTCAAAACCCTAAAAATATTCAAGGTGAGGACATGAGAACCACCATTCCCAAGCAAAGAACCCAGGTCATTTGGTGGTTTTAGGATAAAATTGCATTTTATCTCTGTTCAGAGGCCTAATTGAGACTCAAGTCTTGTAGCCTTTCAAACCCTAGGAATGGATTTTGTGAAAGCGATGGTTAATTGGAAACTTGTGATTGCATAAGGACCCTAGATAGGCTATTCTGAAGCTTTTACAACATCTTCACACCCCTACAAGAATCTAACAGAAGGTTGAGGATATTTGGTCTTTAAAGAAGAGTAAGGGCTAATGGAGAGTATGAGGCGAAGCACCAAGGTTGGCTTGGTAGAAGGGAAGCTTGTTGATAGTGGGGTTGGTCAGTAGAAGCAGTGGCACCTAAACCTGAGGTAGGACCACTAGGACAAGGTGGAAGAGACACCTAGGAGTTCTTAGGAGCAAGGACTCGGAGCATGGGGCAGTGAATGCCTCATCCAACCCTAACCTATCAAAAGGTCTAGTATTTACCCCCTGTCTCGGGCCCTCATAGTTGCCTTGGTAAGCTTGTCTATTACCTTGATACTGCTGTTGTTGAGGCCTGTTATATGATTGTTGCTTTTCCAAGCTCACAAAATTATTACCAAAGGTCTGTAATAAACTTCTGATCTCCTGTAACTCATTTGAAGAAATTGAAACAACTTCTTGTGTTGCAGCAGCTGATACCATTGGAACAGGTGGAAAAGGTGCAAAAGGTGGTATTTGCAAAGGGATATTTGAATAAATATCTAGAAATATAGGCATTGGTGGCCTAGGAGCAAGTTTACCAGCTTGTATTAGGCTGTTTTAAGCTCTGGTTGCTATTTCAAAGGCATCTAGCAAAGACACTCCTCCCATTGACTGTATTAAAATTGAAATATTGCTATTCATAGCTCTAAGATAATACAGGAAGGCATATTCAGGTGAAGGCCTCACCGTTGTAGGGATTCTATCCCAAGTTCTTTGAAATCTGAAATTGAAATCATTCATTTACTCTTGTGGAGCCCTGTTAATCGTAGTTAATTGTTCTAATAAAGACAAATTATCAGACATGTCCTAAACTTGTTTATGCAACTTGTCTCCAAATTCGTCCCAAGTTGCAATTGAGCCGACTGCTAAGCCCCTGTACCATTGCACAACTCTTCCTTTCAGTGAAGCCGCTAATAATCTCACAGCAACATCCTCTTGAGTTATGTGATGGACACCGCATAACGAAGCCACATCACGCATATGTTCAATCAGGGTTGTCTGATCTTCCCAAGTAAAAGTTGGCAGAATTTTCAAGGTTGCCATTGGAATGTCATTGTGTTGTGCTAAATTCAAGGAACTCCCTCCATTTAAAGCAACAAATGATTGATTCCTTGGAGCAGCCATTGGAGGTGGTTGAGGTGGATTTACTTGCACTCTAGGTGAAATAGAGAATGGGACAACAATACGAGATCTCAAAGATGGAGGAGTAGATTTGGCTCTTATGAAATAAATAGATGTTGTCCTTGGCCTTTCTGTTGCTCTACCTTGTCTTCTTGGTGGCGACAGCTACAAATATTCGAAAGGGAACAAGCTGCTCCTTGTCTGAACTCTTCTCATAAACTGTAACAGTGTTGGTTTTGAAGTTTTTCCTCTTTATGGAGTCGCCAAGTATGCAAAATTAACCTCTACAAAGTCTAAAACCTGCTAGTTGCATACTAAACCAACGGTATAATATAGTACTAGTCCCACCGGGCATGCTAGAAACTGTTATCTCCTAGAAATGCACCCTATACAAAGTTATGAAACACTGAGCTTTCTAGAGAAACATGGGATCATTTCAAGGCTATGGGTTACCTAAAGTTGAAATGAACCTCCGGAGAAGGTCGACTTCCTTTATGTTTTCACCTAACTACTAGTCTTTGTAAGGGAAAGGGAGAAAGAGTGCATGAAAATAAAACTAAATCCTATGGTGATACACCAAAATTTACTAAGAAGGATATATAACTCAATTTACACACACGATTTTGATCAATGGAAAAAGCTTTGTCATACACAATTCAATCACATATGTTTTTTGCATAAACATTTCATGAAAAAGGGTCATATGGCTACACTCCTAGAAGGAAGAAACAAACTTCACAACTAGAGAATATTGCATCAGAACACATCTCACAACCTACAAAAATACATATTGCTCTACAGAAAGGTGCTGAGATAAGACATAACCACAAGGAATCATACAATTTCACAAGCAGTTTCATCAATTATATGAATGCACACAATTTAATAGAGAGATTGAAAAGGTAAAGCGCTTATGCTCATTTATTTCAATGGTGAACACTAATATGCATGCTTGTCATGAGTTACAAAACATAGCCTCTCTTTTGCAGAGAACTCCAAAAGTTACAAACACAGAAAAGCACCAGGTAAGAACTATCTACAAAAAGGCAAAAAATGCCATATATACAAAAGAGTGTTGGCCCCTTAGGGCTTACAAAAATATCTATCTCCAAAAAAGATCTCCTAAATCTTTTGAAGGAAGTTAATGCTGCATCCCCACTATCCATGTCAGTGTGAAAGATCGCCCTTAGGAGAAGTCATCGGATCTTTCTGCAACCACAACATTTACTTCTAGCCCTCGTGTCCACTCTCAAACTTCCTTGAAGAGATGCCTTGAATGCCTCCGAGTGGTGCCATAAATGTCGATTTAACCTTGCCAACAGACACCCTAGTTGTCCCTGCAATATCTACCTCTCTGTTTACTGACGACACCTTTTGGATATCGAACTGATCCCTTGCTTTATCCTCACAGTAGATCCACGTTGCTTTCATTCTATTAATCTTCTTCACAGGGGTCAAACTGCCACGACTCTCCTGTAGCTCATTCAGATTGGTTGAATTCATGCCACATAGGTTTCCAGACGTTCAGAGGTCACACATCAGAATCACATGTCAGTGAGACACTAATCATGTCTTCCTGATGCGAGCACATCACATAGTAGATATCAGCAAGACTCAGGATTGTCGGCGGGACTCATATTGAGCTGTGAAAGTCATACCGATATCCATTTCTGTGGGCAAGTTGATCGCCATTGGCAAGACTCCTTTCTTTCGGTGGGACCTCATAGCGAGCTCCTTTCTTCTCCCCGAGTTCACTTCCTACGCCGAAGGCACTCCATTCGGTGAGACATCATTCGGTCACTGAGACATCTTAGTGAGCTCCTACGTTACACCAAAGGCACAAAGCATGTCAGTGTGACTAACAACCATCGACGGGACCTCTTGCTGATGGCACCTTCTTTTGCTGAGACCTTCGGTAGTCGCTGAAACATTACACTGACATCAACCCCTTTCGGCGAGACTTTTGCTATCAGTGAGACTTCTTGTCAAGCTCGTTTCCTTCGCCGAAGCCGACTTACTTCGGCGAGACCTCACCCCGTCGGTGAGACCTTGCAGCAAAGCCCCCACATTACATCGAGATCTTACCCTTTCAGCGAGACTTTACCGAGTCGTCAAGACATCACCCCGACACCGGCAATTTCGGCAAGACCACCACAGTCGCCGGGACTTCATGACGTGCCCAAAACCTTTCCCTAAGAGCTCCATTCTTTCGGCAAGACCTTTTTCCAAAGGCCAAGCCTTCCCCCCGATGCCAACTTTGTGAGCTACTATCGCTGAGACATCCCAAGCAGATAGATACATAAAGACTCATGGCAACTCGAATGTCTTGGCGACTGGTTTATTCAACCACATAGAATGCACTGCTAGTCAACGAGACAACAAGGTCTTGACGACTTCCTTCTCTGATTAGTTTTGTGCCAAAACTGATTGAGGCATGCTTTTCAACTAAGCTCCCTATAAAATAGCATTAGATGCATGACCTAACCCTCGATGCAAATGTTCCATTTGGCCCTTATAAACATTTGAAACATAATTTATCCTGCCTGATGAGCCCGTAGGTGAGAATCAAGCAACAGGTACTTCAACTTTATTCCAATTCAATCATGAGATTCTTGTGTCCAAATGTTATTGTTGCCTTCTTCTAGTGTGTTGGAACTCCCTACATTTAGGAATCCCACAAACATATTAAATTTTTTAGTGATTAAGGATCTTCAAATGTTTTTGACTATGGATAATCTATTTCTCAGATGTTTCAGATGTCTTCCTCAAAGAAAAGAGTTTGTATATGTAACTCCCTTTTAAGGAGAATAAGTTTGAATATGCCCATAGTAATGACAAATCGAGCATTTGAAAACTATGTTACTATTATTCATCTGGTAACCCTACTTTTTTTTGTAATAATCTTAGTATGATTTACTCATGAATGGTATATCATTTCTCATATCCATTTCAATGCATGGCTATTCCCACGTTAGGCATGCATTGAAATTGTCCTATGCTTTTTAATTTTTTGGCTAAGCACAAAATCCTCCAAGTGTGTTTACTATAACCTTTAGAGCTTCCTCTCGTAGAAACGAAGTGGGAGGATTGAAGCTACACCCATGAAGAGAAGGAAGGAATGACACAAAAGTATATTTAACCATAGATTTAAAATTTAGTGAGTACTCGCTGAACTTGTCAGTGCTCACAATTTTTCCAGGAAGGTGAGCACCTCACCCATTACTTGCAAGCCAAGTTGGCTGAACAACTCATGAGTCACTTGGAAAGTTTCCCAGTAAGACTTGTTTAGACTTGGCTACTGCAAAAATAGGCAAAACCCTAAATAAAACCTTGACTTTTTGCTTTCTTTGCTATTTTTTCCTTCAACCATTTGGATCTCAGCAGCATGAATTGATTGTTAGATGATTGGTAGGAATGCACTGCACTGAGTTATTTTTAGAAATGAAAAATAAAATTAAGCAACTATAGTCATAGAAAAAGTATCCCTTCTACTTCTCTTGGCTTGTTTGGGCCCTCCTTGTGAGTTAGGCTTAATTTCGCCTTGATTTAGTGTTGTAATGTGGTTGACACATTCACATTAAGTCTTGGGCCCTTGTGAACTAATGGATTTAAATGGTACCTTGCTAAAGTGTTGTGAAGTGTTGTAACACACTTTCACACTTTTCTAAGGTTTTATTAATAAACTAAACATAATAAACCTCTTTTTAATTAACATAAACATTAATCTTGCCTTATTTGAAGTGTTGTAACCCACTTTCACACTTTTTTATGATTTTTATTAATAATTGGGCTCTCTTATGCTTTAATTGGCCTTATTTTGCATCCATAGGCCTCATTTATTACATCTTTTCGAGGATAATCCTAACACCAATAATTGGCCAACCATAACTCAAGTGTTTCTGGCTTGTGTGGCCCAAATTTAGTGATCTGGTACTCATTTGCCACCTTGGGTGAATGGGTCCCACCTAGGTCTTTTGGTCTTGAACTGGATTTCACACATTTCTAAGCACTTTTGATTATTGGTCCCATACATTATGCTTGATGGGACTCATTTTCCACCTTGGGCGAATGAGTCCCATGTGGCCCAAAATCAAAATTAATTCAAATTTTTGGTAGGATTTTATTCTCCTAGATTTGATGTCAGCTTGTAGTATTGTAATTTTGAGAATTCTTGCATAATTGATTATAAATACAAGGTTATTTCACTCATATTTTCACTTAGAAATCTAGCAAGCAATCAAGTTTTCACAAGCATTCACAAGAGCATTCAAGTGTCTTCAAGAGTATATTATCAAGCATTTTATAGCATTCTTCAAGCATCAATCATCATGTCAAAGATTTCACGCATCATGTTGTTTTAGAGCTAACAATTGTGGTGTAGGATTTTGTGATTCAAGCAAGTGTTTCATTCAAGATCTATCCAATTCAAGCAAGAATAGAGGTCTACATCCATTGGATCCATTATATGCATGTTTGCAACACCTTATTGCTAGGGTTTGGTGAGTTGCAACATTGTTATTTTTTCATTCATCACTCTCCATTCTTATTTGATTTCATTTCAAGGATTGATTTCCAAAATGGGGTTTGACCAAGGCAAACCCCTATCCACTAACCCCACAACATTTTTCCCTCTCCTTTGTGTGTGATTTGTAGGTTTAGGTTGCATATCTTCTAAGGAGCAAGATTGGAAAAAGTTGCAAATCATTCAAAGTTGTCAAAGTTGTTATCAAGCTTTGGAGAACCTTGGAGAAGACCTATAGGTTGTAAATCAGAGATTTAGATCCGAAAACCAATCAGGAAGGACAAAGTAGACAAAGAAGAGCAGGACCAACTTTTGAAGTTTCAGAATATCCCAACTGGACTAATTCGCTACTTTTGGCAAATGAGTCCCAATTTCAGTCAAATTTCAAGATTTTGTAGATTCAGATACCCTTTTGTTTGAAACATGTTCCTACATAGTTTTCTAGAAATTGGATTGATTTTCCTAGCTTGGCGAATGAGTCCCAGTCTGTAATGTCCCTTACCTAGCCTTGCTCTTGTATTTGCTTGTTTGCCCTAGAATTCGATTTTTGATTAGGTTTAGGGTTTCTTCTTTCCAAAAGGAATGTGTTTCTCTAATGAAATAATCCTAGATTGAAATCTGCATTCACCAATTCAAAAACATTTCCACATACACATATCTGTTAGCAATAATATCTAGATATCCACAATATATTCATAAACATAAATCAATTAATGAAGACATAAGAGGAGTGCCATAGGTGGATCCGCCCTGAAGCCCTCATGTAAACTCAAGAGGTTGTCCATCACAATCCTTCTTGCCTAGGGGCTTAGTACCTGCATACTCCACTCATGGTAGCACCTCAGAAGACACTCGTCCTATTAGGGGAAAGGAACCATAGAGTCCAAGTGGCCTAAGGCCTACCACCTTCTCTTGCCCAATCCCGTATCTTGGGCCTAAGGGGCAGAGACCTAGGTGGGACCCCCATCTTTCTATAACCCAATCCCTAGTCAAGGGCCTAAGGGGCTGCAAAGCCCAATCCCTTGTTAAGAGCCTAAGGGGCTGCAAAGCCCAATCCCTTGTCTAGGGCCTAAGGGGCTGAAAGTGGGGTTTTTAGGCAATCCAACTTCACCCATGTTTCGTCCATCCTAATAGGTTTACAAACACATAGTAGACAATCTTTAAACAATCAGATATATTTGCATTCATCCAAGATTTATTTCATGCCTATAATCAAATATATTTTCATTTACCAATGGTTCTTTAAGTTCATCATTTTCTATGATAATTCTCATTATGATAAGATTAAAGGATGTCATTATATCAATAATCAAATTAACAATATCTAGTTCTTATATTCAAAATATGCTAAATATTATTGCTAAGTGAATACATCACCTGAACTGTTGTGTCTTCCCATGATTCTTAATTCCTTAGTCGCCTTCCTTCAATCTTACATTTGATTGATCATAAATATTAATCTATCCATTTTTATATTATGATCGTAATTACTTATAAGGCTCAATAATTGCTGCAAGCATCATTATTACAATGATCGTGTATAAATATATAATTATTTCTAATTAATTTTAATCTTCCAATAATCACTTACTCTCTCTCTCTCTCTATATATATATATATATATATATCACTTACTATATCTATATATATATATAAAACTTACTTCCCCAAATATATTCTTGACAATAACACTTAATCAAATAAATCTCCCATAGTTTATTTCATTTCCAATCTGCTGCTTTATGCAGATTTCTAATTGATTCCTTTTTTATTTCTGATTCTTACATTCAATGTCTTTTTATATCTATGTTAAAGGATACATCTTTTCAAGAGTGATGTCCTTATGAAAAGACACAAACATTTATTTAAACCTTCATTATTATTTTTAAACCACTTTTATTTATTTATTTATTTTATTTTTTCAAACTGCTGTTTTTATAATTAATCCTTTTTTTTTTCACTAATAATCGCTGCATTACATCTTCAATATATAAATATTATTTCTTAATATTTATTCTTAAATTAGTGGTTTTATATGTATTATAATATTTATGACTATAATTATAATAATATTTTATTAATATTATTTTGTAATATTTTTTTCCTTGTGAAATCTCTATTATTATGATATTTATAATGTACTAATATTAATTGTCTCGTTTATTATAATAAATGTATTATAATTATAATATTCTTGATAATAATATTTAGATTGCCATTACATTTTTGATATTTATTTATCTAGTTATTTATATTTCACACTAAAATGTGTTTTGTGATTATGATTTATTTATTGATTTGCATTTTCATGTGTTACAATTTTGGGACATGACAGTCCACCCCGCCCAAGATTGCTTGCCCTCAAGCAATCATAATCTAAGATGTGTAATTTAAGGCGTTGCTCCTTGCGATGAATGATGTTAGCTTTGGTAGGAGTTTGAAGTTCTAACCCACATGATGGTTATTGAAGTAAGTGTATTACTAATTTTCTTAAGTGCTACTATTTCTCCATACCTCTCAACCCCATGAGTTAGATTATGTGAGTCAATATAAAAACTATTTGAATTAGACATTAAAGCAGATAACCAAGTAGCTCAATCAAGTAGGCAAGTAACTCAAACAGGAAAACAAGTAGCTCAAGCAAGCAAACAAGTAGCTCAAGAAAGCAACCAGCTGAAGCACATAGGAAAGTAGCCCAAGTAATCAAGCAACTAGCTCAAGCATACCGGAAAATAGCTCAAGCAGGAAAACAAGTAGCTCAAGCAAGCAAACAACTAGATCAATCACATAGGCAAGTGGCTCAAGCAAGCAAGCAAGCAACCAGCTTAAGTAGACAAGTAGGTAGCTCAAGCATGCAAGCAACTAGCTCAAGTAGACAAGCAGATAGCTCAAGCACACAAGCAACTAGCTCAAGTAGACTAGCAAGTAGCTCAAGCACACAAGCAACTAGGTCAAGTAAGTAAGCAACTAGCTCTAGCAGTCAAGCAAGTAGCTCAAGTACGCAAGAAAGTAGCTCAAGCAAGCAATCAGGTAGCTCAAACACACAAGCAAGTAGCTCAAGCACATAGGCAAGTAGCTCAAGCATACGAGCAACCAGCTCAAGCAAGTAGGCAACTAGCTCAAGTAGGCAAGCAACTAGCTCAAGCATACAAGCAACTAGCTCAAGCAATTAGGCAACTAGCTCAAGTAGGCAAGCAAGTAGCTTAAGCATGCAAGCAAGTAGCTCAAGCAAGCACAGGATGGCAGGAAAGATGCTCTGATACCACTGTAATGTCCCTTACCTAGCCTTGCTCTTGTATTTGCTTGTTTGCCCTAGAATTCGATTGTTGATTAGGTTTAGGGTTTCTTCTTTCCAAAAGGAATGTGTTTCTCTAATGAAATAATCCTAGATTGAAATCTGCATTCACCAATTCAAAAACATTTCCACATACACATATCTGTTAGCAATAATATCTAGATATCCACAATATATTCATAAACATAAATCAATTAATGAAGACATAAGAGGAGTGCCATAGGTGGATCCGCCCTGAAGCCCTCATGTAAACTCAAGAGGTTGTCCATCACAATCCTTCTTGCCTAGGGCTTAGTACCTGCATACTCCACTCATGGTAACACCTCAGAAGACACTCGTCCTATTAGGGGAAAGGAACCATAGAGTCCAAGTGGCCTAAGGCCTACCACCTTCTCTTGCCCAATCCCGTATCTTGGGCCTAAGGGGCAGAGACCTAGGTGGGACCCCCATCTTTCTATAACCCAATCCCTAGTCAAGGGCCTAAGGGGCTGCAAAGCCCAATCCCTTGTTAAGAGCCTAAGGGGCTGCAAAGCCCAATCCCTTGTCTAGGGCCTAAGGGGCTGAAAGTGGGGTTTTTAGGCAATCCAACTTCACCCATGTTTCGTCCATCCTAATAGGTTTACAAGCACATAGTAGACAATCTTTAAACAATCAGATATATTTGCATTCATCCAAGATTTATTTCATGCCTATAATCAAATATATTTTCATTTACCAATGGTTCTTTAAGTTCATCATTTCCTATGATAATTCTCATTATGATAAGATTAAAGGATGTCATTATATCAATAATCAAATTAACAATATCTAGTTCTTATATTCAAAATATGCTAAATATTATTGCTAAGTGAATACATCACCTGAACTGTTGTGTCTTCCCATGATTCTTAATTCCTTAGTCGCCTTCCTTCAATCTTACATTTGATTGATCATAAATATTAATCTATCCATTTTTATATTATGATCGTAATTACTTATAAGGCTCAATAATTGCTGCAAGCATCATTATTACAATGATCGTGTATAAATATATAATTATTTCTAATTAATTTTAATCTTCCAATAATCTCTCTCTCTCTCTCTCTCTCTCTCTCTCTATATATATATATATATATATATATATATATCACTTACTATATCTATATATATATATAAAACTTACTTCCCCAAATATATTCTTGACAATAACACTTAATCAAATAAATCTCCCATAGTTTATTTCATTTCCAATCTGCTGCTTTATGCAGATTTCTAATTGATTCCTTTTTTATTTCTGATTCTTACATTCAATGTCTTTTTATATCTATGTTAAAGGATACATCTTTTCAAGAGTGATGTCCTTATGAAAAGACACAAACATTTATTTAAACCTTCATTATTATTTTTAAACCACTTTTATTTATTTATTTATTTTATTTTTTCAAACTGCTGTTTTTATAATTAATCCTTTTTTTTTCACTAATAATCGCTGCATTACATCTTCAATATATAAATATTATTTCTTAATATTTATTCTTAAATTAGTGGTTTTATATGTATTATAATATTTATGACTATAATTATAATAATATTTTATTAATATTATTTTGTAATATTTTTTCTTGTGAAATCTCTATTATTATGATATTTATAATGTACTAATATTAATTGTCTCGTTTATTATAATAAATGTATTATAATTATAATATTCTTGATAATAATATTTAGATTGCCATTACATTTTTGATATTTATTTATCTAGTTATTTATATTTCACACTAAAATGTGTTTTGTGATTATGATTTATTTATTGATTTGCATTTTCATGTGTTACAATTTTGGGACATGACAGTCCACCCCGCCCAAGATTGCTTGCCCTCAAGCAATCATAATCTAAGATGTGTAATTTAAGGCGTTGCTCCTTGCGATGAATGATGTTAGCTTTGGTAGGAGTTTGAAGTTCTAACCCACATGATGGTTATTGAAGTAAGTGTATTACTAATTTTCTTAAGTGCTACTATTTCTCCATACCTCTCAACCCCATGAGTTAGATTATGTGAGTCAATATAAAAACTATTTGAATTAGACATTAAAGCAGATAACCAAGTAGCTCAATCAAGTAGGCAAGTAACTCAAACAGGAAAACAAGTAGCTCAAGCAAGCAAACAAGTAGCTCAAGAAAGCAACCAGCTGAAGCACATAGGAAAGTAGCCCAAGTAATCAAGCAACTAGCTCAAGCATACCGGAAAATAGCTCAAGCAGGAAAACAAGTAGCTCAAGCAAGCAAACAACTAGATCAATCACATAGGCAAGTGGCTCAAGCAAGCAAGCAAGCAACCAGCTTAAGTAGACAAGTAGGTAGCTCAAGCATGCAAGCAACTAGCTCAAGTAGACAAGCAGATAGCTCAAGCACACAAGCAACTAGCTCAAGTAGACTAGCAAGTAGCTCAAGCACACAAGCAACTAGGTCAAGTAAGTAAGCAACTAGCTCTAGCAGTCAAGCAAGTAGCTCAAGTACGCAAGAAAGTAGCTCAAGCAAGCAATCAGGTAGCTCAAACACACAAGCAAGTAGCTCAAGCACATAGGCAAGTAGCTCAAGCATACGAGCAACCAGCTCAAGCAAGTAGGCAACTAGCTCAAGTAGGCAAGCAACTAGCTCAAGCATACAAGCAACTAGCTCAAGCAATTAGGCAACTAGCTCAAGTAGGCAAGCAAGTAGCTTAAGCATGCAAGCAAGTAGCTCAAGCAAGCACAGGATGGCAGGAAAGATGCTCTGATACCACTGTAATGTCCCTTACCTAGCCTTGCTCTTGTATTTGCTTGTTTGCCCTAGAATTCGATTGTTGATTAGGTTTAGGGTTTCTTCTTTCCAAAAGGAATGTGTTTCTCTAATGAAATAATCCTAGATTGAAATCTGCATTCACCAATTCAAAAACATTTCCACATACACATATCTGTTAGCAATAATATCTAGATATCCACAATATATTCATAAACATAAATCAATTAATGAAGACATAAGAGGAGTGCCATAGGTGGATCCGCCCTGAAGCCCTCATGTAAACTCAAGAGGTTGTCCATCACAATCCTTCTTGCCTAGGGGCTTAGTACCTGCATACTCCACTCATGGTAGCACCTCAGAAGACACTCGTCCTATTAGGGGAAAGGAACCATAGAGTCCAAGTGGCCTAAGGCCTACCACCTTCTCTTGCCCAATCCCGTATCTTGGGCCTAAGGGGCAGAGACCTAGGTGGGACCCCCATCTTTCTATAACCCAATCCCTAGTCAAGGGCCTAAGGGGCTGCAAAGCCCAATCCCTTGTTAAGAGCCTAAGGGGCTGCAAAGCCCAATCCCTTGTCTAGGGCCTAAGGGGCTGAAAGTGGGGTTTTTAGGCAATCCAACTTCACCCATGTTTCGTCCATCCTAATAGGTTTACAAACACATAGTAGACAATCTTTAAACAATCAGATATATTTGCATTCATCCAAGATTTATTTCATGCCTATAATCAAATATATTTTCATTTACCAATGGTTCTTTAAGTTCATCATTTTCTATGATAATTCTCATTATGATAAGATTAAAGGATGTCATTATATCAATAATCAAATTAACAATATCTAGTTCTTATATTCAAAATATGCTAAATATTATTGCTAAGTGAATACATCACCTGAACCGTTGTGTCTTCCCATGATTCTTAATTCCTTAGTCGCCTTCCTTCAATCTTACATTTGATTGATCATAAATATTAATCTATCCATTTTTATATTATGATCGTAATTACTTATAATGCTCAATAATTGCTGCAAGCATCATTATTACAATGATCGTGTATAAATATATAATTATTTCTAATTAATTTTAATCTTCCAATAATCACTTACTCTCTCTCTCTCTCTCTATATATATATATATATATATCACTTACTATATCTATATATATATATAAAACTTACTTCCCCAAATATATTCTTGACAATAACACTTAATCAAATAAATCTCCCATAGTTTATTTCATTTCCAATCTGCTGCTTTATGCAGATTTCTAATTGATTCCTTTTTTATTTCTGATTCTTACATTCAATGTCTTTTTATATCTATGTTAAAGGATACATCTTTTCAAGAGTGATGTCCTTATGAAAAGACACAAACATTTATTTAAACCTTCATTATTATTTTTAAACCACTTTTATTTATTTATTTATTTTATTTTTTCAAACTGCTGTTTTTATAATTAATCCTTTTTTTTTTCACTAATAATCGCTGCATTACATCTTCAATATATAAATATTATTTCTTAATATTTATTCTTAAATTAGTGGTTTTATATGTATTATAATATTTATGACTATAATTATAATAATATTTTATTAATATTATTTTGTAATATTTTTTTCTTGTGAAATCTCTATTATTATGATATTTATAATGTACTAATATTAATTGTCTCGTTTATTATAATAAATGTATTATAATTATAATATTCTTGATAATAATATTTAGATTGCCATTACATTTTTTATATTTATTTATCTAGTTATTTATATTTCACACTAAAATGTGTTTTGTGATTATGATTTATTTATTGATTTGCATTTTCATGTGTTACAATTTTGGGACATGACACAGTCAATAGTAAAAGCAGATTTTCTAGTGTTCCAAATCTCCATCCAACTTTCTCCAGATTCTCAGGTGCACTTATTCATTTATGTAGTTTTATGTGTTCTTTCATTCACTTTTCTAGGTCATTTTGTAGGTCATTGCATTCAATTAGGATTTAGTGTTGCATCTTGCATTTCATTATCTTTTCCAAGTCTAAACTTGGTGGTGAACCCCTCATTAGTTTGCATTCAACCCCTAGGATAGCCCTATTACAAGGTTTCTTTCTCTTTTGCATTGAGATCTTTAGGATTATCCTTGAATGGAATAGCTTTGAAAGTGGGTGTGATTGCACTTAATCATCAATTACCCTATTTTTAGAGGTTCCAACAACATTGGATGGAAAAGCAACACATCTTTTATTTTTCCCCTTTCTTTGTCTTGAAAGAATAAAAACACCATTTTTCTCTATTTTTATGAATATTTCAATGTTTTTTTTTAATTTGCCTGAGTTTTTCTAATTGAATTCTCAAAATAGAATTATGGGTTCTCCAGATTTATTCTTTATATTTCTCATACATTATTTAATTTATTTTGTGTATTTATTTTATTTGTCAAGTTTTCACCAAATCTAAGTCAAAATTTTCAGTTGCCTAGTTTTTCACCGATTCTGAGGCAAATTACTAAGTTTTAGAAAAATCTAAGTTTTTGAACTATGAGTTAAAGTTCTACAGACCATGGGTGTAAAATCAACCTAAGTTTCCCTAAAACCATAGCCCTATTTTTAGGATCCTTAAATAGTTTGGACGAGGTGCACGCTATAGCTACTTATAATACTTCAAGTGTAAATCTATCTTCCCAGTAATGAAGCACTTCTCCAAAACCTTCTAATTTTACAAATGACAATTAGATCTGATATTAGATTAAATTAATAATGACTACATTTGAGTATAGGGGCATTCACAATTTTTTCTACAAACTGCCTAGGGATAAATACCAATATAATTATGTAGTTTCATCTAAACAATTTTCATAAAATATGCCATGCAGAAATATAAATTATATAATTTGTAATTGGGACATCAAAAGGGCTTGTATTGTTGAAAGTTTGAAAGACTTGTGAATTTATTATCTAAGCATTGCACCAAATTGTGAAACTCGTTCATCAAAGCATGAGCAAACATCCATGGAGATTTCAACAATCAATTTCAGTTTTTTAAGAAGTTTGTTTACTTGTGAAAATCTCAAACCAATAGAACTCCACATATTTAATTTTGCACTAACGAATATAAGAAATAAAAACCCCGTGAGGAAGAAAACACCAACAGTTTCAAGAAGCATGAACCAACAATCTTGTGAAAACTTACACTCGCATAAATTCCCCTACATATTCGATTTTTTCCTAACACATGCAACATATCCTAGCTTCAAAGCCTAACTTCACAATTCAAACAGGTTATAATGCATTGGAGAAAGTTAAAATCTTTAATTTGGTGGCATCACTTGGAAACATTATAACTTTACAATAGCAGGAATTGTGTCATTATCAAGAAGCCCAATGACCCCAGAAAGAGGGAACAATTTAATTGAATTTGTGATATATTTAAATTCAATACTAAATATAGATGCAATCCCTAATGCCTCTAAAAACTTGACATTGCCAAAAATGAAAAAGATAAAAACTACCAAATAGTCGAACTAAAAAAGCAATGTTTATAGAAACATTTTACAAATTTTTTGTTGTTTCATGTACACTATATGCCCTATGCTAAGATTAGAACCCTATTAAAATGTGATTTTTCTACCCATTAAAGTTGGGAAAGTGGAGAGTGAAATGTCATATTGATTGAAAACTTTTGAAAAAATTTAAGCAAGAAAATGTTCTCGATTTGGTAATAAACATTGTTAAATATGGAAAGTGTATGCCACATCACCCTGCAAACACAATATTGAACTGCCTTGCAAGTCAACGACTAAAACTTCTTTTTTAGCGAGATTTGAGAAAAGTTTTTATGTGCACAGAAGGATCAAGAAATGATTTTCATTGAAAGCTCAATCAACTCATAGCACCACTCCCAAACTACATTCACGTGGGATCCTTGTAAAGATATACATTAAGCTCATAGAAGTCATCAAGATATCAATAAAAAAAACACTCCAATGACCCAAGCTAGATGATTACCTACACATTGAAATATTGTTCAGTAATTGTTTCAATTTGTTTCCTAACATATTCAAATATTTGAGCCTTTTCAGAAGTCCTATGGTATATTGCAATGACAACAACATGTTACCCCTCAAGTCCAGTGCCTTAAAACAATTAAAACAAGAAGTTGATAGATGGTGGTGGACCTATCGTAGGAGTGTGCTTACATAACAACAATTATAATATTTCCTTCAAAATCTACATTAGTATGAAAAACAAAAAGTGGAGATTATAATCTCCACATTATTGACAAAGAAAAATTCAAATAACAAGCAAAGGGCAAGAAACAAAGAGAACAAAGGGGAAAACATAAAATAACAAAGAATTTTAACCAAACATTTATTTCCCTAATCTAAGTTTTTACCATTTTTCCTAATAAAAATGATTGTCACTACCAGAAGACAGCCAACTTTGTCCACTTCTTTGGTGAAGGAAGAAGGCGCTTCAATTTTTTGTTTCTTCTTTAGTACTTTTAATTCTTTTATCATTGTGATTTTCATTTCTATTTTAATTAGAGATAGAAGATCAAGGTATTGACTAAATCTACTGGAATAGCATAGCCTACCTTGGTACTTCAAATATATTTCAATTCAATTATGAGATTCTTGTGTCCAAATGTTATTGTTGCCTTCTAGTGTGCTAGAACTCCCTACATTTATGTCTCCCACAAACATATTAAAATTTTGATTGATTGATGATCTTCAAATGTCTTCATCTCTAGATAATCTCTTTCTCAAATCTCTCAGATGTCTTCCTCAAAGAAAAGTGTTTGTATATGTAATTCCCTTTTAAGGATAATAAGTTTTAATATGCCCATAGTACTGATAGACCTGGCATTTGAAAACTATGTTACTATTATTCATTTTCTAAACCCATTTTTTCACTAATAATCTCAGTATGATTTACTTAGGAATGGTATATCATTTCTCACGTCCATTTCAATGCATGGCTATTCTCACATTAGGCATGCATTGATCTCAGTATGATTTACTCAGAAATGGTATATCATTTCTCAAATCCATTTCAATGCATGGCTATTCTCACATTAGGCATGCATTGAAATTGTCCTATGCTTTTTAATTTTTGGCTAAGCAAAGAATCCTCCAAGTGTATTTACTATAACCTTTAGAGCTTCCTCCCATAGAAATGAAGTGGAAGGCTTGAAGCTTCACCCATGAAGAGATGGAAGGAAGGACACAAATGTAGATTTAGCCATAGATTTAAAATTTAGTGAGTACTCGTTGAACTTGTTAGTACTCACAATTTTTACAAGAAGGTGAGCAACTCACCCATGACTTGCAAGCCAAGTTGGCTAGACAACTCATGAGTTACTTGGAAAGTTTCCCAGTAAGACTTGCTCAAACTTGGCTGCTGCAAAAATAGGCAAAACCCTAAATAAAACTTTGACTTTTTGTTTTCTTTGTTATTTTTGATGGGTCTAGTTATTAGTATCTTTTTATTGCTTTTCATATACTTTTAAGACATTTTACATATGTTTCTAAAGTATCTTTTAGACAATACTTCTATAATATGTTATCCTTTCATGAATACCTTGCAAGGTTGAACCCAGTTTGTGGAAATGAAATATGGTGAAACTATTTGCAGCATTGCATGTTTTAAATATGAATATGTATGTATATGAATGGAATGCAATGATTTAATTATGGTGGTTAGTTGCATATGTATGTTGTATGGATTAATCTCTTTACAACTTAGCATTTGGTAATAAGATAGGACTATTTGTAGCAAGTACAAAAGCAGCTGAACAAGGAATTAATGAAGTTCAAGCCGCCTAAAGTGTAGGAAGCTATGGAGCTGAGTGTGGTCATTATGGAAGAAATAAATGTTGGAAAGACACTTGTTCTAGAATTCTAAATGTTTTCCTCTTTGTTTCACATGCAAGCTATTCTTATTTGAATATGTCTCTTTTTCCTTTTCAATTAGATGAATAAGTCAATCTTAATTTCACATCCTCATATCTAGGAGTGGGATTTATGATTGCAATTAGTTAGTTAGCATTTTGAATAAGGCTCTCCTCATTTTTGTATAAAGTTTGGGGATGAGTTCATAGTTTAGTTAGTTGATTGTTACAAGCTATTAGCAGCTAGTAGTTTGTCTGGTTTTCCAGTTATCCAAAAACATGTTGTTAAAATGATATTATTGAATAAAATCTGCAAGAAGGATTATGTCTAAATATCTGATGATATGCAATGAATGGAGATGTATGTTGCATGGATGCATAAGAACCTAAGTTAGATTTGTCTTTAAGTTAAGTGAGACAGTCCTCTGAACTGGCCACTCGAGTACTGTTCTTCACTTCATCTATTTATTTGTTTATTTACGCATTTTCATTAATTATGTTTTTATTGTTTTACATGTGCTTTGCAAAGTAGAACAATCTATGGTTAGTTACGATTGTTTTTGTTCATGAATAGAAGTGTAATTGATAAATCATAATACTCTAGAGAATATGATTGGTTATTTTATCATTTTAAATAGTTTTAGATTAATTTTGCACTCATGCATCTTTAGCAGTCACCTACAACTTATGCTGCAGGTACCCGTAGCTATTAGGTTATGTAACTACTTTCATTGTTTTTACAATTATGTAAGTTCTTAGCAAGGTAGAATAGTCTAAATAAGTTTGCATAGAGTAATTTAGGTGAACATTGTAAGAGTTGTTGATGAACTCGAGCACCTAGGATCACCTGCAAAACCAAGATAAACCTTCCACATGAGAGCAGCAAGAGATAAAATGCAGGAATATAGTGCAATAACAAAATGATGTTATTATCACACACTAAATGATACAATATGCCTCAACTCTCCTTTGAATTGATTGAGTTAATAGGAACTCATCTTGACTAGATAGGAGGGAGAGGTGAGTGCTAATTATATAGCACAATGTGGGAAAATAATTCCAAGAGGGGTAATAACTCCCAAATAACCAAATTAGGTGGGAGTTATGCCTACTTGGAAAATGCCAAATAGGTGGCATAACCTACTCAGAAAGAGACAAATGAGTGGTTTTGTGAGGTGGCATATAAGGCCAAAAGAGGGTGTGAAACTCAACCACCTAAGTGTGAGTGGGAGCAACACATGTAACCGATGGATTATGCCATGTGTCCTCACATAAACCACATCTCCTATAACCTAAGGTATGCTTAATAATGTGTAGGAAAAATATTAAAAAACCTACACTAACACCCCCCCTTAAGCATAGCTTAGGTGGGTGAGAAGACACAAAGATGCAAATATGGGTCCCGGCTACTAGGCCATGTTAGGTACCCATGTACAAAATACTTTCTCACAAATGAAGTAAAGGAGAAAACCCAGTGGGACAAAACTCCTCCCCAAAAGAGAGAAAAGAAAACAAGTTTCCCAACACAAGAAGAATCCCATGCAAGGAAGAAGTCCCCTCCAAAATAGAAAGGATAGGAAAGACCATGTAGTCTTCCCCAAAGTAGTCAACTATGCCAATGGTTGAAGCTCGAAACTGAATGTAGAACATGGTCCACGATCGTTGAACAATGTTCCTCCCCTTAGGAAGAAACAAAACCAAAGGTGTATGAAGAATGTCTTCCCATTCCTGAAATGAATATGAGGGAAGAAAGCTCAAAATGTATGAAGTCTCTGAAAACTGCTCATTGTCTCCACGTCGATGCCGAAAGTTGCCACCACCAACTCGGGTGTTATAGGCCACACTGATGAAGATGACAATCCAAAACCTAGTAGAGATGTGTGTAGAACAAAATCCAAAGACTCAACTACCTCCTCTGAAAACAAAGATGCCTCCTCCAAATGCTACTCAAAAGTATCCACACTCATGTCAAACTGTGATGAATGATCATGTGGAGAATGAACAAGAGGATCCAAAGGTTCCTCCATAACAACTGAAGAAGAATCAACTTCATCAAAGAGAAGATGAATGTCATGAATAGTGTCTCCCAAGTCTGAAATATGAGACTCTATGAACAAACCTGCAATGTCTATCAAGTAGTCATCCCAAGCAACTATATCTAGAAGATGATGTCGATCATGTTGTACTGAATCACAAGTAGCCATGAATGTAACACAAGTATCCTCAGAAGCAACAGTAGTTAGAGGAGAAGGAATGCAAGGCTCAATAACTGGATTTGATGTGAGAATACCAAGATTCAAATAGCCAAAATTCTCCTCAAAATCAAATGTCACACAAGGAGTGTGATCAACAACCAAAGGATCAAAACCATCATCAGGTGCAAAGTCTAAAAAGGTATACAACCGATATTCATTATCAACTATCCTAGTAGCAATTATCTCTGTGCTCTCCAAATCTTTGATGATAACTGAATCAGGTGTGAATTCCACAGTCTTGCCTGCTCCACCATGAGTGATCTGATAGATGGAAAGAAGATTATTTGTCAAGTGAGGTACACACAAAACATCGTTGAAGGTGCCATCCCCAATATCAACAGAACCCTTCCCAATTACACTCATGTAAGTGTTGTTGCCCATCAGAATAGGTGGCATAGCACAAGGCTCAAAAGAAGAGAACATAGACTGTGAAGAAGCCATATGATGAGAAGCTCCAGAATCTATGAGCCATATCCCTGATTCATGGCTTGTAGAAGCACAAAGAGCTTTACCTTTATTTTTCTTAGACTCAAAAGCAAATTCTGCATGACCTTTATCCTTACTAGATCCTGACTGTTTGGAATGTGAAGAAGAAGAAGTAGACTCAAACATTCTAGAAGGTAGATCAATGTTGTTCTTCTTAAGAAGATGTTTCAACTCATCAATATCCTTCTTATAACAAGAATGTTCTTCATGTCCAATCCTCTTGCAATATGAACAAGTAAACTTCTCCTTCTTAGATGATTCCTCCCTGGAAGAGGATTTGTGTTGTGCTTGATCTGTTTGTGGATTTTTCTTAGATTTCTTTTGTTTCTTGTCAGATTGCCCTGACTCTTTATGTCCCTTAGGCTGACTAGCCAACAAGGCTTGAGTCTGTGATGGCTTTATGATACCCATAGAAAAAATATTTTGTTGTTCATGCATTAACATCTCAGAAAAAGATGCAAATGAAAGCATAGCATATGCATATCCCATAGTCAGTCTATGAGTATGAAAACTAGAAACAAAAGCTGCAAATTCAGGACCAAGTTTATTCAGTGTATTATAGATTAACTGAATGTCCTTTTTATCAATACCACAAACTTTACATTGTGCTCTCAGATCATTAACCTTAGTAATATAATCCTGGATGTTGCCAAAGTTCTTTGGATCAAGGCTCATCAATTCATTTTCAATCTGATAACATTTGACTTCATCTGTTGTACCATACAAAGATTTTAACTTTTCCAAGCATCATGTGAATTTGTACAAGATTCAATCTGAAACATAAGATCAAGGGAAACAAAGCTACGAAGACATCCAAGAGCTTTTGTATGTTCAAGCATCCATTTTATCTTTTCCTTAGCATCTGTAGGTTCAGCTACCTTGTTTTCAACATATGGAGTATACCCAAGTTGCATTAAGGCATTCCATGCATGTTGATACCATGTTGCATAATTATAAGGTGTTAGCAAAGGAACCTTAGAATGATCCATTTGTGAAGGAAAAGTA
Organism: Sequoia sempervirens; assembly: GCA_007258455.2. Classification (NCBI taxonomy): domain Eukaryota; kingdom Viridiplantae; phylum Streptophyta; class Pinopsida; order Cupressales; family Cupressaceae; genus Sequoia; species Sequoia sempervirens. Next base: position 579,507,087 of record VDFB02193867.1, on the reverse strand, counting down.
GAGCACAAGTGAATAGATCAAAAAACACACACACACAAAGAGAGACCCCCACTTTTTTCACTCAATTAAGAATCCCCCCAACAAAAAATGATTTGGCACTTTATAAATCAGTGCGTTTACAATGCTGGAGTTGTTTTCCAGAGTTTTACAAATGTCTAAAATAGACCCAAATACTGAAATTACAATAAAATCTTAGAATTAGAACCTAAAAATAGCACCAATGTGTAGTTCTTAGAAAAATATCAACTTTCAAAAAAAGAATCACCTCAATCTGGGGTCATATGTGAAAGTTATAGCCGTTTGAAGTTCCAAAAATGAGAACTGTCCTTCAGATCTGCTGATAAAACTAATTTTTTGAAAAAAAATGATTACTTGAGCAAAAAATAATTTCACCACTGTGAAGCCTACAAAATTCTACCCCAAATCAAAAAAAAATTCTCGCAAAACGGAGCTCGAATGACAGAGTTGGAGGCCTTTGAAATTCGGATACAAAATACAAAACTCCAACGGAGAGGGGGTCCATAGAAACAATTTGATTTAGTTTCTAAAAAATATATAACCTTTATGAAAAAAATAGGGACGACTTAGATGGTTTTTTTCTACTGCGAACAAAACCCAGATGGCGGATTTTCTTTAAAATATACAGAAAATGTGGATCTAGTGTAAAAATGACGCCTTTAGCAACAAAAAATGACCCCAGCAACCAAATAACGGCATGGAAAGGTAGAATCAGTTACCTAAGACAAGAAAGGACATGCTAAAATCTGCAATATTGATTAAAACACTCACAACTCTCAAATTCGAGAAGGGGCTTGCAGATCTGATGCTCTGAAAGATCAGCTTCCTTCTGGAACCTCTCTTAAAAACTTCTGCTTCAATCCTCCATAGATCTCACACCCGATGTCCAATCTGGATGAAATAAAAGTCAATTCTGACTTTTTCGGCTGCTCTAAACTCAATGGTGAGCTCATAATGTCTCCAGAAAGCTCCTAAATACCTGCAACAAAATGCAATAGAAAAGAACCCCCCTAGAAACTAAAATCTCTATCAAGCATTTTTGCTTCTCCAAGTCATCATTGGATGCTAGAGAAGAGCATACTTTGCTTTCAATAATGGATTGAACAAACTGCTAACCTACAACTCACAACCAGCTCTGATACCATGTAAGAGTTGATGAACTCGAGCACCCAGGATCACCTGCAAAACCAAGATAAACCTTCCACATGAGAGCAGCAAGAGATAAAATGCAGGAATATAGTGCAATAACAAAATGATGTTATTATCACACACTAAATGATACAATATGCCTCAACTCTCCTTTGAATTGATTGAGTTAATAGGAACTCATCTTGACTAGATAGGAGGGAGAGGTGAGTGCTAATTATATAGCACAATGTGGGAAAATAATTCCAAGAGGGGTAATAACTCCCAAATAACCAAATTAGGTGGGAGTTATGCCTACTTGGAAAATGCCAAATAGGTGGCATAACCTACTCAAAAAGAGACAAATGAGTGGTTTTGTGAGGTGGCATATAAGGCCAAAAGAGGGTGTGAAACTCAACCACCTAAGTGTAAGTGGGAGAAACACATATAACCGATGGATTATGCCATGTGTCCTCACATAAACCACATCTCCTATAACCTAAGGTATGCTTAATAATGTGTAGGAAAAATATTAAAAAACCTACACTAACAAACATGAGCCCGTGAAGGCACATATAGTGTAGTACCATCATAAGTTTACGCAACTTAGTTGATAATTTTATGTAGGCTTGCAATGTTAAGTGGATTGTTCAGCTTGGCACACCCCTAAATTATGTAGAATTTACCAAGTCCATAACACATTAGTTTTCCTCTACATGTTTGGTGTCGTTGTTGGGGATGGTGCTATCTTCATAGGCCTGCTTTTACAAGTTTTTCATAGTTAATTTTTCTATTCTGCATTAAGACTGATAGATTTCATCTTCAAAAACACCTGTAGTTATACTAACATTATGCAGGGTTATTTCCATACAAATTCAAAACTACTGTATGTGGAGGTGGAGAGATAACCATGGAAGATTCCTCCCTTTAGACAATTAAGAAAGAGAAGATACTAGTGGTTTTGTTGTGTGCACTGCAAAGATTGTTGAAAGAGTGGGCACTGCCTTTCCATCTTCATCATCTTCTACAACTACTAAAGGGACCTTCCAAACAATGGAAGACTAGAGCATGGTACCTTTGAGTTCCTCATTACTGACCAAGCTAGAACTACTATGCTAAAGAATATTCCACCATCAACATTGCCAGTATTTTATGGCTTGGTAACTAAGGACCCATATACCTTCCTCTTTGAGTTTGATGTTTTGTGTGGAAGTTATGATTATACTTTTGATTCCCATTGACTCAAGATCTTCCCAGCTATTCTTAAATATGTTTCCCTTAGATGGTTTATGGGGCTTGGAAAGGATGTTGTTCTAGATTGGGACACCATGAAGAAAAATCTCTTGGAAAAATACAAGGACTATTGCAAAGGATTAGATCAAAGGAGAGATGATATTTTTTCAATGTCTCAAAAAGAGGATGAGCCATAGAATATTATATAGAAAGACTTTAGTTTGATTTGAAGAAAAACCCACAACATAAGCTATTAGAGGAATCCCTTAAATTGATATGTTTAAGGGGGGTTAATGAAGAATGTATGGATTCCCTCGACCTTATTAGGGGAAGAGATATCTCTATAGGTATATTTGAAGACATTTGTAAAGTCTGTAGGAATTATTCCAAGACCCTTTCCAAAAAGCCAAGAGGGGAGAGGACATCCATCACAAGTAAGTTGTCTAATGGGGTTTCCAAAGTAGAAATCAGTAATTTATTGTCCAACGTGAAAGAATATATAATCAATCATTTAGCAACACAGTTGGACACCCTCCACATCAAGAAGTGGGAGGAAGTAGAAGCTATTCTCATTGAGTATTGTCCTAATTCTAGGCAAAGGAAAGCAAATTGTGAGTGCAAACGAGTGGCTAGTATCCAACAAGAAAAGATTGAGAAACCAGATTTCCAGTCAATTGAAGGAGATGATGGAAAAATATTTTGCATAACACAAAGGAGGCCATGGCAACAAAGACAAGGTATGCCACTAGACCCCCTTAGTTTTAATCCATCTTTCCCTTTGAGCAATCAAAAATTTTCTTCTTGGAACTCTCAGCCCTGACAAACAAATTAGAACTAGTGGCAAAATCCTCAACAATGGCCACAAGCCCATCCAAATTGGAACTAGTAGCCAAACCCATGGCCACGTAAAAAATTTCAGGGCTCCAACTACAATCAATAATGGCCAACCCAGCAGAATCAATGGTAGCCTCAATGGAAGAAATGCCAGTAATGACAACAACGAAATATGAATTACCAGTAGCCTATGCTACCTACTCCTCCACCTCAGAAGCAAGTTCTAATGCCTCCATTAAATCCTCAATCTTAGCCACCTAGACCATCACAAATACCTACCCAACTTGCACCTAACCCTAACACTAAGCATGTTCAACAGGCTTATACTAATGAAGTTGTCCAATACCCCACTTATGGGATAGAGGTGAGTTATCTTCATCTCAGCTCAAGGAAGCAGCTTGTAGGACCTTCATCTCCCAAAATTAAAGAATTAGACGATGAAGAACCCACAAAGGAATCCTTAAATAACCCACCTTTGGAATTCGAGTCTAATAAAGGGCTCTAGACTACATCACATCTGAAGCCTCCATTCCCTGAACGTTTGGCTATCCAGTAGAACCAAACACAGGTTGAAACTAACCTTGTAAGCCAATTAAAAGATGTCAGTATTAAAATCCCCTTAATCCAAGCTATCAGAGATATTCCCATCTATACTAAGATTGATAGGGATCTCTGCCTTAAAAAGCCATGAAGGAAAATAAAGGACCTATAGACAGTCCATGTTTTGGGTAACCTTGCTGATATAATGTTGGGAAATATAATTGTTCCCAAATATACAGATCTTGGTAGTCTAGTAGTGGATGTTAAAATCAATGAGACTCTTATTAAGAATACTTTGAATGACTTGGGTGCTTCAATTAATGTAATGACTAAGGAGACCATGCAACTATTGCAGTTAGCCAACCTTAGGCCTACTCAGATAGTTTTACAATTACCTGATAGGTCTAAAATTAAGCCCAAAGGAGTTATTGAGGACTTGGTCATTAGATTAGATTCTTGGGATTACCTTGTTGATTTTATAGTACTTCAACCCAAAGTTAATCTTGCTAGTTATCCACTAATTCTAGGTCGACCTTGGTTAGCCGTGATCGATGCATTTATAGGCTGTAGGTTAGGAAATATGATCATATCTAATGGAACTATAACCAAAAACCTAATACTTTATCCACCAGCTCAACCACATCAGGACCTTGAGCAAACCATTTGGCCACACCTAGATGATGAGGACAACTACTCATTATAGAACTTAATGACCATTGAACGTAGCCCCCTACTAGATATTCAAGACGAGGATAAGTTGATAGCTCATATCATACAAAATGACTATGGAAGGCACCCACAACAACAGGGTTGTCTATCCTACTTGCAAGATCCCTTGGAAAGCATAATATTTGCAAATTCCTCATAAGAGATATCCCAGATAATCCATACCATGTTACCCCAGCAATGCTTACCAATAATACCAAGCCTTGATTTGTCCTTTATACAAGAAATGTCTATGCAATTCGAGATCAAGCCTAGAAAGATGTTGAATGTTAATAATGCATTGACTGATGAACAACAAAAATTCTTGTATGTTGTGTTACAGGCACATGCAATAGCCTTTGCATGGGATTATAGTGACATGAAAGGCATTGATCATGCCTTATGCATGCACAAAATTTACATCAATGATGGTTGCAAACCCATAAGGCAACCACATAGATACATGAATCCAACTCTCACAGAGATTGTGAAAGCCATACTACAAAATCTTTTGAATGTAGGATTCATATACCCTATATCAGACAGTCAATAGGTTTCACCATTGGTCATAGTTCCCAAGAAAGGTGGTAAATGGAGAGTCTGTGTTGACTATACAGGGAACTAAATACTACCGTAAGGAAGGATCACTTCCTATTTCCATTCATTGACCGAGTACTTGGTTCTTTAGCAGGGAAGAAATATTTCTCATTTCTTGATGGTTTCAATGGTTATAAGCAAATTAAGATTGCACCTGAAGATCAAGATAAAATCACATTTGCCTGTCCCTAGGGTACCTATGCATATTTTGTTTTACCTTTTTGTTTGTGCAATGCTCCACCCACGTTTCAAAGAGCAATGCTTAGTATATATTTTTATTTTTCACATGATAAGATGGAGATTTACATGGATGATTTCACCACATCTGGTGAAACATTTGATGAGGCTTTGTAAAATTTAGAGATAGTCTTGAAGAGATGAACTAAAAATAATTTATCATTAAGCAATGAGAAATGTTTTATGATGATGACAGAAGGCATTGTATTGGGACATTTTATTTCTAATGCAGGAATACAAGACCCCAAGAAGATTGAGAATATATCTACACTGCCTGTTCCCCAAAAACAAAAGGATGTGAGAAGTTTTCTTGGACATGCAAGTTATTATAGGAGATTCATTCAAGATTACAAAAAAATATCTGCCCCTTTGTTTACTTCATTGACAAAGGATATTGAGTTTGAGTGGACTCCAGACTGTCAACATTCCTTTGAGAAGTTAAAAACAGCTTTGACTAATGCATCAATTTTAAGAGGTCCAAATTGGACATTGCCATTTCACATTCACACTAATGCATCAAACTTTTCTATTGGAGCAGTCTTAGGACATAAAAGAGGGGAATAAGGAGTATGCCATATACTATATCAGCAAAAACCTATAAGGAGCATAATTAAATTGCACTGTGATTGAGAAAGAAATGCTAGTTGTTGTCTATGCCATTAACAAGTTTAGACACTACAGTGCTAGCTATCAAGTATTCATACACACAGACCATAAAACAATTAGATACTTGATGAATAAGCCAATAGTAGGTGGAAGACTTGTGAGGTGGTTGTTGTCACTACAAGTATTTGACATAACCATAGTTGATAAACCAGGAAAAGCTAATGTGATTATTGATTTTCTATCTAGATTGCCCACAACATTTGAAGGAGTGGTTGATGATTCTTTTCTTGATGAGCATTTTTTTGGTCTAAGTATACATAATGTAAGGAAAGCTTAAGGTGTGGAACAAACTCTCCTAATGTCAAAACTCAAAGAAGAATGTAGATGTCTTTAAATTTTGCAATTATAGTTCATTAAGATGCACATGAAAGGAATAACAGTATAGTGAAATAAACACATACAAAATTGAACACCAGATTTACGTGGGAAAACCCTTATGGGAGAAAAACCCACCACGCCAAAGAAAAATCTCTTGTATTACAGTAATTGAATTACATACAAGTTACAAACTCTCCTTTCAGATAATTAATCTCACAACAACAACATTTCCCTGATCAACCTTGTACAAAACAAATTTTGATCACACTTCATTGTGTCTCATTGTTATAATGCATATACAACATACAACGAAGAACATTCACTAATCATTCGACCATCTAACTCATAACAGTTATAGTACGTTGCAATGTATAGCAACAACCATGATCAAAAATGTTCTCTGTACAAATGGTTCAGTTCAGTTTCCTTTGTTGAGCAACTTTTGAACTTACCAGTTATCGAACGACCATCTCCAAGTTAGCACATCCTCCACTGTTCGGCATACATCTTAGTAGTCAACCAAGTTTGCGCTCGTTCACCCATGGTCCGCTTCAAAGTTGTGATACAGTGGCATGTCTATCGCACAACTATCATGCTTGACTAAATATCACTGTGGGGTGGCGGTATACACCGCACTACCGCTAGACAACTAGAAGACATCTGCGGGATGGCGAATGGCAATATGCACCACACTACTACTAGACAACTAGAAGACATCCATCGGATGGCGATATACATGGCACTACTGCACCTCACTCACAATCACCTAGTGGTATAATAGTACAAGCATGAAAGTAACACTTATGTAATTCTGTGTTGGTTGGTGATAGAACCAGGGTTATACCAGTGAGTTTGAGACATATTTTCTTGACAATCTCCCACTTGACGAAGAACTCACTAAACCCTCTTCAATACATGAAATCACCGAATATTCTGGACCCCAAGGCCCATCAAATTTGCACACCATCTGAACTTATTTGTGCTCATTGACTTTGTCAATGCATCAACAAAATTCTTTAGAGTATCAACCTTTTCCAAACAGACTTTTCCAACCTCCACCATATCACGTACAAAGTGGTACTACACATCAATATGTTTTGTCCTAGCATGGAAAGTTGGATTTTTTGCCAAACAAATGGCACTCTAATTGTCATAGCAAATTACAATCTACCTTGCATCAAAACCAATATTAGAACATAATATCCTAAGCCAAATGGCTTCCTTATAGGTGTGAATTGTTGCCATGCACTCAACCTCTGTAGTGGATAAAGTGACTACAGCTTGCCACTTGCTCATCCAACTAACTGCACCACCATTCATCATGAAAATATATCCACTGGTGGAATTTCTATTGTCAATGTCCCCTACCCAATCAGAATCCACATATCCATGAATACTCACTGAATTCTAAGATCCAGTAGAGTGACCTTGATAACACAAAGCATACTCTATCGTACCCTTCAAGTATCTTAATACTCTTTTTACAGCATCCCAATGCGACCTTCTTGGATTAACCATAAACCGACTAAGTACTCCCACTGCTTGGGTAATTTCTGGCCTAGTACAAACCATTGCATACATTAAATTTCCAATTGCACCTATGTAAGGCACTCTAGTCATGTCCTCCATCTCAGTAAGAGATTTTGGACAATCCTCAATAGATAGCTTTGTTCCTTGCAAAACTAGAACAACTAGTTGGTTGCAATTAGTCATACCAAATCTCTCCAGAATAGTGTTAATATACTTAATCTGGCTAAGCCAAAGCTTTATGCTCTTTCCATCCCTGGTTATTTCCATTCCCAAAATATACCTTGCTGCACCAAGATCCTACATTTCGAACTTTGCAGACAACTGAGATTTTATATTAGAAATCATAGACTTACTATTCCCTATGAACAACATATCATCAACATATAGTGCAATAGTAAGAACCCAATCACTTTCAGTTTTGAAGTACACACAATGATCTCATTTCAATCTTACAAAACCTAGTGACAAAACAAACATGTCAACTTTCTGGTACCAGATTCTAGGCGACTGTTTCAAACCATATAGAGATTTCTTTAACTTGCAAACTAGATTTTCTTTACCTTTTTCCACAAAGTGCTCAGGCTGGGACATATAAATTTCTTCTTCAAGATCACCATGAAGAAATGTTGTCTTCACATCCATTTGTTCAATCTCCAAGTCATATGTTGATGCAAGTAACAAAATAAGTCTGATAGATGTTAGCTTGGCTACAGGAGAAAAAAATTCTCCATAATTAATTCCCTCTACCTAGGAATAACCCTTCACAACCAACCTTGCTTTATACTTTTCAACACTACCATCTAGACTGATTTTCTTTTTAAATACCCATTTACAACCAACTGTTTTCCTGCCTTCAAGCAAGGGCACCAAACTCCAAGTGTCATTCTTCTTTAATGATGCCATTTCTTCATTCATGGCTTTTGACCAAGAGTTTGAATCAGACATTCCATTTGCCTCTTTAACAGTCCTAGGCTCATCAATGCTAGTAATTAAAGCATAGGCACAAGTAGAATCTAACATAGAGAACCCATACCTATCAGGTTTCTTCTTCTCACGTGTAGACCTCCTCACAGGTTGAGGTTGAGGTTGTGGTTCTTCAAAACTCTCAGAGCTGCTCGAACTCTCTTGAATTTTAGGCACATTATCAATGTGTTGTTCCTCTTTTTCTGGAGTGATAGGTATTTCAACATTATTTTCCTCTTTATCTTCTTTCATACCTAATTGCAGATCCACTTAAGAAAGTTTTAGCTCCGGAAAGATTACACTTTTGCTGTATACAACCTTTTCAATCAGAAGATTCCAAAGCTTTTATCCTTTCACACCAATTTTGAAGCCAATGAAGATACATTTAATTGCTTTGTTCTCCAATTTAGGTCTCTTCTCATCTCGCACATAAACATATACTTTGCAGCCAAAGACACAAATATGTCTCAGAGAGGGCTTCTTACCAAACCAAGCTTCCATAGGCATTTTGTCAACAAGTGCTGACGAAGGAGACTGGTTCAACAAGTAACATGTTGTAGCCACAACCTCAGCCTAGAACTTTTTCTCCAGACTAGCATTGCTCAACATACTTCTTGCCTTCTCCATCAGTGTCTTGTTCAACCTTTCAACAACTCCATTTTGTTGCGGAGTGTAAGGCATTGTTTTATGCCTCTTAATTCCATGGTCTTTATAATACCTTTCAAAATCTCCAGAATAAAATTCACCACCATTATTCGTCCTCAAACATTTAATTTTTCTTCTAGTCTGATTTCCTACCAAGTTCTTAAACTCTTTAAACCAACTGAACACTTCTGATTTATTTTTCAAAAAATATACAAATGCCCTCCTTCGATAATCATCAATAAAAGATACATAATATTTTGAATTCGACAACAAAAGAATATTTACTGGACCAAAAACATCAGAGTGAATATAATCCAAAACACCAAAAGATTTGTGAGGACTAGAGTAAAAAGAAACACGATGATGTTTACCATATATATAATGTTCATAGAATTCAAATTCCATATTACAATCATCAAGCCCCTCAACCAGGTTTTAATTTTCAAGGCTTTTAAACCTTTTTCACCAATGTGACCGAGCCTTTAATACCAGAGCATAGTCTTCTCTGCTAGAAGTTTAACTTCCAAAGAATTTTCCCCTATAGGGACTTTAGTCTCCTTCTCTACATGAACAACCTTCAGAGACTTTGCAGATACATTGTTACATTGAACAACAAGTGCGTTTAGCTTGTACAGAGTACCAATTCGAGCACCCCTAGCCAACACCAACAAGCCTCTAGTCATTTTACAACCATTTCTTGAGAACGAGACTTGAACTCTAACATCATTTAGCTTACAAAAAGTAAATTTTGAGCCAAACCTGGTATATGTATTATGCCATCAATTCCCTTAATTCTTCCATCGGGAAACTAAATTTTGACTCTTCCATAACCAACTATTTTCTAGAGATGAATTGCTTGCTAAATACACCTTTCCACCATCATATTTTTCATACTTTGTGAACCAGTCTCTATGAGATGTTATGTGGAAAGATGCTCCAGAATCAATCAGCCATACATCATCTGATGCCTGAGTTGCCAAGGCTGCAATAAAGGCATCTACTTCGCTCTGAGAAGAATCATTATCAGAAGAGTTCTTCTTCTTCTTCTTTTTCTCCTCTTTGCACTCCTTTCGAACATGACCAGGCTGCCCACAGTTCCAGCTCTTCACTTTGGACTTTTTTCCATAAGACTTCGATCTCCCTTTTGATTTCGATTTGGACTTTTTATCTTTCTTCTTGCCTTTTTCTTTTGATCTGCCATGAACAACAAGAGACTCCTTCGCCATCTCAAAAGATTTCCTTCTCATTTCTTCAGACAACAAAGAAACAACCACATCTTCCATCTTGAAAGTGGTTGTCATGCTCCAATTGCCATCACTAAATGATCCCAAGAATCAAGCAAAGAACACAACAAAAGCATACAACGATCTTCATCATCAATTTTCGCACTCACCGATGTTAACTGATCAATCAACGTGTTAAACATATTCAAATGATCAACCACATATTCCCCTTCCTCCATCTTCAAATAGTACAACTTCTTCCTTAAGAACAACTTATTCACCAAGGACTTGCCCTGATAAATGTCTCCAAGCTTCTTCTATAAAGAAGATGCGGATTTCTCTTCGTGAACGTTCAGGAGAATAGAGTCTTATCAACCCTTTTGCTTTTCTATCTGCGAGGTCCCAATCTTCTTGCTTCATGCCAGAAGGTCTCATTCTAGACACAGCAAGCCAAAGATAATGATCCACCAATAGGTCTTCCATTTTGAGTTTCCACAACTCAAAATTACTACCATTGAATTTCTCAATTTCAATCTTTCCTGATGTGCTTGCCATCTTAATCTACAATTGAGATTACCAAGTTTCTACAAAAAACCCAACCTACCCACAAGGATAACACAATTGGCCATGCTCTGATACTACTTGTAAGGAAAGCTTAAGGTGCAAAACAAACTCTCCAAATGTCAAAACTTATAGAAGAATGCAAATATGTCTTTAAATTTTGCAATTATAGTTCATTAAGATGCACATGAAAGGAATAACAGTATAGTGAAATAAACACATACACAATTGAGCACTAGATTTACGTGGGAAAACCCTTATGGGAGAAAAACCCACCACACCAAAGAAAAATCTCTTGTATTACAGTAATTGAATTACATACAAGTTACAAACTCTCCTTTCAGATAATCAATTTCACAGCAACAACAATTCCCTGATCAACATTATACAAAACAAATTTTGATCACACTTCATTGTGTCTCACTGTTACAATGCATATACAACATACACTAAAGAAAACTCACTAATCATTCAACCATCTAACCCATAACAATTACAGTACGTTGCAATGTATAGAAACAACCATGATAAAAAATGTTCTATGTACAAATGGTTATGTTTAGTTTCCTTTGTTGAGAAACTATTGAACTTACCAGTCATCGAACGACCATCTCCAAGTCAACAACATCCTCCACTGTTCGGCGTACACCTCAATAGTCAACTAAGTCTACACTCGTTCACCTATGGTCTGCTTCAAAGTTACGGTACAGTGGTATGTCTACCACACAACTATCATGTTCGACCAAATATCACTGTGGGGTGGTGGTATACATCGTACTACCACTAGACATTTAGGAGACATCCACGGGATGGCGGTATACACTGCAATACTGCTAGACAACTAGAAGACATTTGTAGGGTGGCGGTATACACCGCACTATTGCACCTCTCTCACAATCACCTAGCGATATAGTGGTATGTGTTGGTTGGTGACATAACCAAGGTTATACCTATGAGTTTGAGACACATTTTCTCAATACATAATCCATGGTATGCTGATATAGCTAACTACTTGGTAACAGGGCATATTTCAGCTTACTTCTCTCCAAGGGAGAAAAGACAGTTAGTTCACAAATGCTTCCCTTATTCTTAGATTTCTAGATTTTTATTCTACACTTGCCCAAATAACATTATGAGAAGATGTATTAGGGAGGATGAAGTGTTTTATATATTGAAAGCCTACCATGATGAACCTTGTGGCAGAAATTTGCAACCAAGAGGACAACTTTTAAAATTTTAACAATGGGATATTATTCACCAACCCTTCACAAAGATGTTGTTAAGTATACTAGAAGTTGTGATAGATGCTAGAGAGTGGGGAGACCTACAAGAAGTGATGAAATGCCTTTGCAACCCCAACTAACACTAGCTCCTTTTGACAAATCGGGGTTAGATTTTATTGGCCCTATATCTCCCACTTCAAATAACAAGGAATATATACTGGTATGTACTAACCACTTAACCAAATGGGTAGAGGTAAAAACATTGCAATTTTCCAGAGATGGCAATGTCACAAAGTTCTTATATGAGGAAATCTTCACTAGGTATGGTGTTCCTAGGGAGATAGTAACTGATCAAGGACCACAATTCATATTAGACCTTATAGTCCAACTAATGAAAGAGTATCAGATCAGGCACAAGAAATCTACCCCATATCATCCTCAGGTAAATGGTCAGGTAGAAGTTACAAACAAGGAGATTGTATTGACAAAAGCAGTTCAACTTCATAGAAGTGATTGGGTATCCAAATTACCAGAAGTTGTTTGGGCATAGAAAACTACAAAGTTTACCCCTTATGAGTTAGTTTATGGAAAAATAACAGTGTTTCCTATAGAGTTTGAATACAAAACCCCACGCACAATAGTTGATTTAGGGATGGACTTAATAGAATCTAAAAAAGAAAGGTTGCAGCATTTGAATGCCCTTGATGAAATCATATTGCGGGCATTACACCACTTAGAGGTTGTTCAGAAACAATGGATTAAATGGCATGATCAGTATATTAAGACTAAAGAATTTATTGTAGGAGACTGGGCACTTCTATATGATTCAAGATACAAATATTTTATAGGAAAATTACAGTCACGATGACTAGGACCCTATGAAATACAACAAGTATTTTGTAATGGTGCAGAGCAACTACAGACTATTAATGAGGTTAGATTCTCACTTTCGGTTAATGGACATAGACTCAAGTTGTATAAGAAACTACTTGAACATGATGATTTCATCGTATCTCTAATGGATGAGTAGGGTGCACACAATTCTACTGATACAGGATCTGGGACACAAGATGATGTTCCAACAGGAAGCAAATTACCTAGTACATCTGGTAATACAAAGGTCAAGTTACACAACTCCACCTCTGAGATTACCCAGGTTTAATTCCCCATGCTTTAAATCACATGCACACACAACACAATATCCATAATGAACATGTTTGAACTCCAGAGGGACCTACTCTTCAGTTTTATCGGGACCTGACACACACCTTTTAGTCAGGCCCTATGCTTGGAGTACCTATAGTAGCAACACTTGTTGAATGCATGCTATTGTAGACACAGAAAAATGACCTGGACCTGCAAATGATATTTTTCTATGATGACCACACTTCTCCCTCACATAATTAATATATTAATTATTCCTCTATGATTATTTAAATAAATAAATATTATTTATTTATTTAAATACGTCACTAATTAATCCTTATTCCCTCCATTAATTAAATAAATTTCTAATATATTTAATTACTTATTTTTCATTTTCACCTACAATTAAATAATTACCATTAATTATTTAATAACATTATTATTTATCCTTCAATTAAATAAAATTATCCATTTAACCCATTTTTCATCCCACAAGTAAATAATTAAAACAATTATTTATTGTCTTTTGTCTTATTCCCATTTATGAATTAACCCATTATTTAATTCCAAAAGTCAACTTTCCTCCATAAATCAAATAATTGCTATTATTGTTTGATTTTCCAACTACCTCTTTTTCTCCACCATTGATTTAATTGTTTTCAATTAAATCCCAACCCTTCATTTCAAATCTTGCCCTAATTTTGACCTAATGTTGCCCTAACCCTAATGCTCCTCATCACATTGAATTCTAGCCTTTAATCTTAGGGCTTTATCAACTTCTAATCCTGGCCATCCATTTTCAATTTGGCATTCTTTAAAAAGGGTCTCTCTCTAGTCATTTTTATTCATTCACACACAACATGCTTGAGAAATCTAAGTACTTGTGCACACATTACTTCAATATTTTGTTGGTCTTAGGCATAGGTTATAGTTACACTTCAATCTGAGGGCAATCATATAATTTTCAACAAGATGGAGAAGGCCAATAGAGGTCAATCAATGGAGGCTTGAAGACTAGGTGACATTGTTTCATATTTCTATCTTTCTTTCTTTCTTTGTTCTCTATTGTTGATTGGGGTTTAATTTATTGTGCTAACTTCAAAATTCTACCTTAGTTATAGCAACAATCATTTGGTGGATTTAAATTGCTTTTCCCGTGAAATCTATTAAAACTCAAATGCATCATTTACTTCCCAATAAAGCGCACGTCACCAGTACAACCACCACTTTTCATCAACTCCTATGCAATCAATGCACATCACATCACTTGTACATCGTGATACGTGCCCTTTTAGATCACAACTGCACCGAGCATTACTTTCCATTACACATATCTGATAGGTAACTTCACATTATTAAAACTAGCTTTCTTTTTGTATTCATTAATATTCATTGTTTAAATTATGCATGTGAACTATATCACTATTAATTTTCATCATTATCCTAACTACCAAGCCCAATTGTGCATGAAGTGCCGTCACTTCAATTAAAGTTGGGGGGAGAGGTATAATTGTCATCATAATTTTTTATTTCTGCCACCCAATTTTGTCAAACTGCATTGTATGCCATCCTTTTAAGACTAGAAAAACTTCTTTGTGTTTCCGATAAATGTGATTCCTACCCTAAGATAAGCTAAGGTATAGAAATTTGGATACTTAATTGAACTAGAAGGCAAGGGATTATGAGTATTGGGTACAAAGAAGGCATCAGAGAAGCAGCCAAATTTGAGGGTTTTTAAGGTGGTGGAGTTGAAATTTGTAGAATTTGAACTTTTTGAGGTTACAAAAGCAACAAGATAATTAGAGGTGATGTAATATGAAAGGAACCATCTGCTCATAAAGAGATATTAGAGGATACAATGGTTCTAACTCTATTCAACATAGTAGGATGGTTGGACTATTTCTTGAAGTTGACAAAGTATGATAATGAAATGGTGAGAGATTTTGCAGCCACATTGAAATATGATGAAGCAATAGTAAATGGACTGGTGGTGGATGGCTCAAAAATGGCAATTGATCAACTCACAAGAATACCTCGTGCAGGCTCTAAATACCTAACTCGTGCAGATGTGGTAGTAATGAAGGAAGGTTTTTGTGAAGAGAGAATTTTTTTTGATTTGATGTCACAAGGTACTAAGAGGCTTTCCCTTCCATTCTTTTGGGGAAAATGTGTTGCTTATATTATCAAATACCTTACTTGTGATGACTGCCACAATATATTATATACTATGCATTTCAAGTTGTTGAACCATTTACAACATAACAAACTAGTCAATGTACCCAATTTTTTGTATAACATGTTGAAAAGAATGGCCTTTGAATATTAGGGGAAACAAATAAGCACTGCATTGTCTCATCATTGCTTAATAACCCTACTAGTTAAGAGAAGTTTGAGAATTCAACATCCATAGGTTAATTGGGATGATTTTAAAAATTGCAAAGAAATCATCGAGTTTCTTAAGGCACCTAAAGCAGAAGAAGAACCTCTACCTGAGCTTGAACCAGAAGTTGAGCTTGAGCAAGATGAACCTAAGAGAGAAGATTCCCCTGTTACACCATTTGCTTTGCTTGCCCACAGGCAAAGTGGGATTGGAAAACAAGATACGTCGATTGTGGTAATAGAGGAACCCTCATCCTCTAAAAACTCTAGAGCTAGAAGAATTACTGCATCAACCTCCTCAAAAGGGAAAAAGAAGAGAAAATGAGTTGATAAGTAGAAGAGTAAAGTTATACAGGAAACTGCTACTCCCTAATGCTCAGGAAGGTTGAGGAGACAAAGCATTGAGAAGAGAGGCATGGAGGAACAATTACAGGAAGGAAAGGTTGATGAACAACATCATCATGATCCACTGATGGTAGACACAAAAACAAACAGGGAAAGAACTATCCTTGACAAAGTTTTTGTTGAAAATATTGATGTGCCTGTTAGAAAAAGAAGGTATGTATCTTCCTCCTCTAATTCTGAATCAGAGGATGTTTTTATTGCCAAGACTAGGGGAGTAGTTCCCAGTGGCTCTATTAGAGAAGTTTTTGATATTACATGAGCTGATAGTGATGGTTTGAATTTTGAAGGAGAGACAAAATTGCTAGAAGATAGAAACATAAGGAAAGAGCTTCAAGAAGCTCTTGGTAGGATAAACCAATTGGAAGAACAAATGAAAAGAAAAAGAAAAGGAAATGAGAATCAAAGAGTTGGAGGAGAGAATACAAACATATGGCCATGGAAATAAATTAGACTTGCTGGCACAGATGGTTGAAGGTAATATGGGAACTAAGGAGAATGTAACATTAGATCTACAACCCTTGTTGCAAAAACACCAACCTACCATGCTACTTTGTCTTTAGGATTTTAATTGATGAAAATTACTACCCAATTCAGGAAAGAAAAAGAAAACTGGGGAAAAGAAAAACAAATCTTCAATGCAACATTAAAAAATGAGAATTTGGAATTGAGAAGACTAGAAGAGAAATTGACATAAGTGGTCGATAGAGCTATTCAAATAGTTGAATGTAGACCTCTGTCTAGAGTATATGCATTGTTCTTAAAGGAAAAATTTCTCAGTTTTCAATTCAATAAGTTTATTATTGATCAACCCTTTGCTTTGAATAAGAAACACAATTTTCTCAGTTTCTTCAACAAAGTCAATTTAGAGGAGCAAGACCAATTATGTGAATATTATTTGCATAATTATACAATGGTAGAAGATACTGAATGGAATCCCTTGATTTATGTTGGGGATTTGCAAGTAAGAGCCCTCACATCTTATTTCAGAAATGAACAACTTCGTGGAGAATTAATGGAGAAATATGAGGAATAGGAGAAAACAATGGCACTACAACTTAGAAAAGTAGCAATCAATCCTGATAGAGTCATTACTCAATGGCTAACACTCTTTCTCATAGGGGACCAAGAAAGATAATTACAGACTTAAGACTCAGGGATTATCGAAGGATTCAACAATTGGTAGTGACCACTCTTCAAAATTGCCTAAGACATGTGGAAAATAGATGGAACAGTCTGACTCCAGAATTGCAGAGGAAGGAGCCTCACTCCCTACACAATTTTATGAACATGTTTGAGAGGTTACACAAGTATATTGAGGTCTCAAGAATAAGAGGAGTGGAGTGGCTTCCATTGACTTACCATCATCCTATCCTACTTCATCCAATACCACATTGGACTAGAGAAAGTAATGATTGGGACAAGAATGCAAAATCATACAAGATGAATAGGCTTGCATGCTATAATGGTTTCTACCTCAAACAAGGATAGGGAACCAACACAATCATGGATCTTAGGCAGATCACTTTGTATACAATCTTCTTCCCTAGGTGATTTAGTTGGTATTTTTGATTGAGGACAAGCAAAACGACAAGTTGGGGGGAATGATGGGTTTGGTTATTAGTATCTTGTTATTGATTTTCATATACTTTTAAGACATTTTACATATGTTTCTAAAGTACCTTTTAGACAATACTTCCATAATATGTTATCCTTTCATGCATACCTTGCAATCTTGAACCCAATTTGTGGAAATGAAATATGGTGAAAATATTCGTAGTATTGCATCGTTTAAATATGAATATGTATGTATATGAATGAAATGTTGTGATTTAATTATGGTGGTTAGTTGCATATGTATGTTGTATATATTAATCTCTCTGCAACTCAACAAGTGGTAACAAGAAAGGAGTATTTGTAGTGAGTACCAAAGCAACAGAACATGGAATTAAGCAAGTTTAAGCCGCATAAAGTGCAAGAAGTTGTGGAGCTGAGTGTGGTCATTATGGAAGAAATAAATGTTGGAAAGATACTTATTCTAGAATTTTGAATGTTTTCCTACGGGTTTCACATGCAAGCTGTTCTTATTTGAATAGGTCTCTTTTTCCTTTTTAGTTAGATGAATAAGTCAGTCTTAATTTCACATCCTCATATGTAGGGGCGGGATTTATGATTGCAGTTAGTTAGTTAGCGATTTGAATAAGGCTCTCCCTATTTTGTATAAAGTCAGGGGATGAGTTCATAGTTCAGTTAGTTGATTGTTACAAGCTATTAGCAACTAGTAGTTTTTCTAGTTTTCCAGTTATCCAAAAACATGTTAAAATTATATTATTGAATAAAATTTGCAAGAAGGATTCTGTCTAAATATCTGGTGATATGCAATGAATGGAGTTGTGTGTTGCATGGAAGCGTAAGAATTTGAGTTAGATTTGGATTTAAGTTAAGTGAGACAGTCCTCTGAGTTGGCCACTTAGGTACTATTATTCACTCCATCTATTTATTTGTTTATTTATGCATTTTCATTAATTTACACATGCTTTGCAAAGTAGAACAGTCTATGGTTAGTTACAGTAGTTATTGTTCATGAACAAAAGCGTAATTGATAAATCTTAGTACTCCAAAGATTAGGATTGGTTATTTTGTCATTTTAAATAATTTTAGATTAATTTTGCACTCGTATATCTTTAGCAGTCACCTACAACTTATGTTGTAGGTACCCGCAGTCGTTAGGTTCTGTAACTACTTTCATTATTTTTACAATTTTGTAAGTTCTCAACAAGGTAGAATAGTCTAAATAAGTTTACATAGAGTAATTTAGGTGAACACAAGCCTATGAAGGCACATATAGTGTATTACCATCATAAGTTTACACACCTTGGTTGATAATTTAATGTAGGCTTGCAATGTCAAGTGGACTGCTTAGCTTGGCATACCCCTAAATTGTGTAGAATTTACCAAGTCCATAATACATTAGTTTGCCTCTACAGTTTTTGCCTTCAACCATTTGGATCTCAATAACATGAATTGATTATCAGATGATTGGTAGGAATGCACCACAACCACTTATTTTTAGAAACAAAATAAAAAAATATTTAAGCAACATTAGATGCAAAAGCAACACATTTTTTATTTTTCCCCTTTCTTTGGCTTGAAAGAATAAAAACAACATTTTTCTCTATTTTTATGAATATCAAATAATGTTTTTTTTTTTTTAAATTTCCAGAGTTTTTCTAATTGAATTCTCAAAATAGAATTATGGATTCTCCAAATTTATTCTTTATATTTTGCATGCATTATTTAAATTCATTTTTTGTATTTATTTAATTTATTTTATTTGTCAAGTTTTCACCAAATCCAAGTCAAAAATTTTGGTTGCCTATTTTTTTCACCGATTCTAAGGCAAATTGCTTAGTTTTAGCCAAATCTAAGTTTTTGAACTATGAGTTTTACTTCTATAAGCCATGGTTGTAAAATCAACCGAAGTTGCCCCAAAACCATAGACCTACTTTTAGGATCCTCAGACGGTTTGGAAGAGGTGCATGTTGTAGCTACTTATATTACTTCAAGTGTAAATCTATCTCTTCAATAATGAAGCACTTCTCCAAAACCTTTTAAATTTACAAATGACAATTAGATCTGATATTAGATTAAATTAATAATGACTACATTCGAGTATGGGGACATTCAAAAAAATTCTACAAACTACCTAGGGATAAATACCAATATAATTATGTAGTTTCATCTAAACAATTTTCACAAAATATGCCCTACAAAAATATAAATTATATAATTTGCAATTGGGACATCAAAAGGGCTTCTATTGTTAAAAATTTTAAAGACTTGTGAACTTATTATCCAAGCATTGTGCCAAATTGTGAAACTTGTTCATCAAAGCATGAGAAAACATCCATGGAGATTTCAACAATCAATTTCATTTTTTTAAGAAATGTGTTTACCTGTGAAAATCTCAAATCAACATAACTCCATATATTTAATTTTGCACTAACAAATATAAGAAATAAAAACCCCAAGAGGAAGAAAACACCAACAGTTTCAAGAAGCATGAACCAACAATTTTGCAAAAACTTACACTAACATAAATTCTCCTGCATATTCGATTTATGTCTAACACATGCAACATATCCAAGATTCAAAGCCTAACTTCACAATTCAAACAAGTTATAATGTACTATAGAAAGCTAAAATATTTAATCTTGTGACATCACTTGGAAACATTAGAGTTACCATAGCAGGAATTGTGTCTCTATCAAGAAGCCTAATGACCCCAAAAAGAGGGAACAATTTAATTGAATTTGAGATATATAAATTCAATGTTGAATCTGGATGCAACCCCTAATGCCTTTGAAAACTCAACATTACCAAAATGAAAAGATAAAAACTACCAACTGGTCTAACTAAAAAAGTAATGTTTATAGAAACGTCTTACAATACCTTTGTTGTTTCATGTACACTAAATTCCCTACGCTGAGATTAGAACCCTAGGAAACTATGGTCTTTTTGCCCATTAAAGTTGGGAAAGTGGAGAATGAAATGTCATCCTGATCGAAAAACTTTTGAAAATGGTTAAGCAAGAAACAATTTCTGATTTTGGTAATAAACATTATTAAATATGGAAAGTGTATGCCACATCACCCTGCAAACACAATATTGAATTTCCTTGCAGGTCAACGACTATGATTTTTTTTTAGCGAGATTCAAGCAAAAGTTTTTATGTACACGAAAGGCTCAAGAGACAATTTTCATTGAAAGCTCAAACAACTCATAGCACCACTCCCAAACTACATTCACATGGGACCCTTGTAAAGATATACATTTAGCTCATAGAATTCATCAAGGTATCAATAAAAAACACTCAAATGACCCAAGCTAGATGATTACCTACAAATTGAAATGTTGTTCGGTAATTGTTTTAATTTGTTTCCTAACATATTCAAATATTTGAGCCTTTTTAGAAGTCCTATGGTATCTTACAATGAGAGCAACATGTTACCCCTCAAGTCCACTATCTTAAAACAATTAAAACAAGAATCTGATAGATGGTAGTGGACCTATCGCAGGAGTGTGCTTACATAAACAACAATTAGAATAATTTCTTCAAAATCTTCATTAGTACGAAAAATAAAAAGTGGAGATTATAATCTCCACATTATTGACAAAGAAAAATTCAAATAACAGGTTAAGGACAAGAAACAGAGAGAACAAAGGGGAAAATATAGAATAACAAGGAATTTTAACCAAACATTTATTACCCCAATCTGAGTGTTTTTTGTTTTTCCTAATAAAAATGATTGTTGCTACTAGAAGATAGCCACCTTTGTCCTCTTCTTTGGTGAAGGAAGAAGGTGCTTCAATTGTTTGTTTCTTCTTTAGTACTTTTAGTTGTTTTATCATCGTGATTTTCATTTCTATTTTAATCAAAGTTAGAAGATCAAGGTATTGACCAAATCTACTGGAATAGCAAAGTCTACCTTGGTACTTCAACTTTACTCCAATTCAATTATGAGATTCTTGTGTCAAAATGTTATCGTTTCCTTCTTCCAGTGTGTTGGAAACCCTTGCATTTAGGTCTCCCACAAACATATTAAAATTTTGAGTGAATGATGATCTTCAAATGTTTTTAACTCTGGATAATCTCTTTCTCAGATGTCTCAAATATCTTCCTCAAAGAAAAGTGTTTGTATATGTAATTCCCCTCTAAGGAGAATAAGTTTTAATATGCCCATAGTAATGATAGACCTAGAATTTGAAAACTATATTACTATTATTCATCTGCTAAACCCATTTTTTCCCTCATAATCTCAATATGATTTACTCATGAATGGTATATCATTTCTCATATTCATTTCAATGCATGGTTATTCCCATATTAGGCATTCATTGAAATTGTCTTATGCTTTTTAATTTACTAGATAAGCACAAAATCCTCCAAGTGTGTTTACTATAACCTTAGATCTTCCTCTTGTAGAAATGAAGTGGAAGCTTTGAAGCTTCACCCACGAAGAGATGGAAGGAAGGACACATATGTAGATTTAACCATAGATTTAAAATTTAGTGAGTACTCATTGAACTTGTTAATACTCATAATTTTTCTAGGAAGGTGAGCAAATCACCCATGACTTCCAAGCCAAGTTGGCTGGACAATGCATGAGTTACTTGGAAAGTTTCCCAGTAAGACTTGCTCAGACCGGACAGCTGGAAAAATGGGAAAAATCATAAATAAAACCTTTAATTTTTGCTTTCTTTGTTATTTTTCCCTTCAACCATTGGATCTCAACAACATCAATTCATTGTTAGATGATTGGTAGGAATGCACCACACCTAGTTATTTTTAGAAACAAAATAAAAAATATTTTTTAAGCTCCATTGGATGGAAAAGCAACACATTTTTTTAATTTTTCATTGGTATCAGAGCTGTGTTTTGACTAGTATTGTAGATTTGAATGCCTACATGCTCGAAGCTTCAACAAGGCAAAGGAAAACTTGAAGAATACAATCCTAAGATCTACAAACAAAGGATTTCACCAACAATGGATGAAACTGAAGCTAGGAAAAGCACTGAGCAAGAGCTTGATAATAAGTCTTTCCAACAAGTCTTCCTCAAAATGAAGGCTATGGTGGAAGAGTTGTATGTGGAAAAGAAGAAGCGCGAAAAGGGAGATTCATCGAAGCAAGAAAATAAGGAAGATTGAAAGGAAAAAGGAGGAAAAGATCTAGAAGCTCCATTTCCTCCATCTTCCCCTTCTCTATCTTCCCCTTATTCTTCTTCCTTTTCTGCTACTGTTAATCCTTTCAAAAGCAAGTCTAAGCCTATTATTAAACTTGATGTAAAATTTGAATTGCCTAAGTATTGTGGTGAGTTAAATGTTGAAAGTTAGATGATTGGATCCGACAGGTAGAAGTCTATTGTAGGATCCAAGGCCTAACAAAAATGATTCTATGATCCAGTTAGCCACTCTTTGGTTGGGAGGTACAACTCTCACCTGGTGGGAGAGTAGGACTCAAGAGGAAATCGCTCGCCATGTTAAGGTCAATATTGCTTGGATGGAATTTATTGCTACCCTTAAAAAATAGTTTTATCCTTTAGGTTATATGAAATAATTAACCATGAATTGGCAAACCTTTAGGCAAGGTAAGGGTCAATCTGTCCAAGATTACACTCATGAGTTTAGAAAACGGGCTATTGCTTTAAATGTTCCATTGTATACTCAGGATACATTACTCAAGTACACATAGGTGGTTTGCATTCTTACCTAAGACATACTATTCTAATGTTGAGTCCCAATAATTTGGATGAAGTGTCAGTCCAAGCCACTCATTTAGAGTCAAGGGGTAAGAATACTTTCAGTGATAATTTCTCAAAGAAACCATCTAAGTCTGAGGGGAAACCTAAGGGTAAAGAAAAAGGAAAAGGAAAAAAGGCAGCCACAGTAAAGAAAGAGGGTGAAAAACACACTTGTTCTCATTGTAAGAAAGAAGGACATGAAGATTCTAAGTGCTAGAAACTACATCCAGAACTTAGGCCAAAGAGGTACGGTGGAAACAGAGGGAAGCAAAAGACAGTTGTTTTAACACAACATGATCTTGAATCTAATTATGGGGATGAGACAAAGATAACTGCCGCTAGGATTCAAGGTAAAAACAAAGGTATATCTCTTGCATCTGTATCAAGTATTTATGCAAGTACAAGTAAGAAACCTAAAGTAGATAAGCAGAGGAATGAACTTTTTAATATCTGTGTAATAACTAAACACACTAAGGTTGATACTTTATTTGACACAGGTTCACAAGTTAATCTCATATCTAAAGAAGTTGTTAAAAAGCTAAATCTGACTACAACTCCTCATTTGAAGCCATACCCTTTGGGATGGGTTTGTAATGATGCACAATTACAAGTCATGAAACAATGTAAGCTTAGTTTTGCAATCACTACAAACTTTAAAGATGAGGTTGTAGTGGATGTTGTAACTTTAGATATTTGCAGACTTGTGTTAGGAAGTCCATATTTGTACGACCGTAAAGCTATCTTCTTTAGGGAGAAAAACAAGTATCACCTATTTAAGGATGGGATTGAATATATTGTACGTGCACACAAAGTCAAAACTAGTCTTGCATTAGTTAATGTTGGTCAGATGAAAAGATTGGTGAACTCTAGTAAAAACTTTGTGTTAATGCTTGTTAAGGCCAAAAAAGATGAAACATCTAAGGCATTTAAGGAAAGTGATCCTAAACATAAGGCTAAATTGGTCAAAGTTGTATCCACTTATGATGACTTGTTTCAGGAACCAAAAGGATTGCCTCCTAAAAGAGATATTCAACATGAAATTTAATTGCAGCAGGATGCGCCACTACCTAATATTCGCATGTACCATTTGTCTGTCATGCAAAATGAAGAAATCAAAAAGCAATTTTAGGAGCTCGTCGACAGAGGAATGGTTCATCCAAGCACATCACCTTGTGGTTCTTTGATCGTTTTGATTCCAAAGAAAGATGGATCATGGAGGATGTACATCGACTTCAGGGAATTGAAGAAAATCACCATCAAAAATAGGTATCCCCTTCCTAGAATTGATGACTTGCTTGATTAGCTTAAGCATGCAATTTATTTCTCTAAATTAGATTTGTGAAGTGGTTATCATCATATTAGAATTACAGAGGATGATATTTGGAAGACTACTTTCAAGACAAAACAGGGACTTTATGAATGGCTAGTTATGCCCTTTGGGCTTACCAATGCACCCGCCACATTCATGCAAGTCATGAATGATATCTTATGTCCTTACATTGATGATTTTGTTATTATATATCTTGATGATATCCTAGTTTTTAGCAAGTCTTGGGAAGACCATGTAAGTCATGTTAAAAAAGTTTTTGATGTACTAAGAAAAGAAAAACTCTATGTAAATATGTCTAAATGCGAGTTTGCAAAGACATCTCTTGTGTACTTGGGTTATATCGTAAGGAATGGTCAATTGAAAGTCCACCTTGCGAAGGTCGAGCAATTGTAAACTAGCCTAAGCCAAGTACTGTAACTGAAGTCAGGATTTTTTTGGGTGTTGTCCAGTACTGGAGGAAGTTTATTGCAAACTTCTCCTTCATCGCATCATTGTTGCATGCATTAACAAGTACAAAGATAACTTTTCAGTGGGAAGGACCACAACAAAAGGCCTTTGACACACTGAAGGATAAATTAAGCACCGCACTAGTCCTGGCTCTACCAGATTTGCACCAACCATTCGAGATCAAAACAAATGTGAGTGGATTTGCCATGGAAGCAGTATTGACACAAGGAGGTAAGTCGATCTATTACCACTCTGAAACTTTTTCTGCTGCAGCAAGTAATTATCCAACTTATGATAAAGAAATTTATGCTTTAGTACAGAGTGTTAAGATATGAAAACATTAAATAATGGGCAAGGAAACAATAATTCATATCGATCATCAGCCATTGTAATATCTACATGCACAAACTAAGTTGCAACAAAGTAGGCATTTTCGGTGGATGAGATTTTTACAACAATTTCACTTAGTCATTAAGTATAAGAAAGGAGCTCATAACAAAGTAGCAAATATGCTTTCTAGGCCTCCAGTTTCTAATGCTTTGATAATGCTTAAAAATAGTTCTATTATTCATGCAAATTTTGAAGAACAATATGCTACTAATGAAATTTTTAGGATATCTATGCAACTCGGATCTAAGGAAAACAAGTAAAAGAAAAGGATTACTATGTGCATGAACACTTGTATCACTTAGGAAAATTATGCATTCTGAAGAATGAACAAGCACATGTAATTAGAGAGGCACACACATCGCTAATTGCAGGACATTT
Source organism: Sequoia sempervirens (assembly GCA_007258455.2). Classification (NCBI taxonomy): domain Eukaryota; kingdom Viridiplantae; phylum Streptophyta; class Pinopsida; order Cupressales; family Cupressaceae; genus Sequoia; species Sequoia sempervirens. Next base: position 579,480,894 of record VDFB02193867.1, on the reverse strand, counting down.
TGGGGTTAGTAAAACTTTGACACAACTACAAAAATATTGCTACTGGCCTCGAATGTAGGAAATGGTAACAAAATACATTAAGGGATGTGTGATGTGTGCAACTAGCAAACCAAGTAATAGGAAATTGGGGTTGTACACACCTTTACCTGTACCGTCCCATCCATGGGAAAGTTTATATATGGATTTTGTTGGGGAATTACCTATGTCTAGGAAACAGCATGACTATTTGTATGTAGTAGTTGATCAGTTCAGCAAGATGTGTATTCTTATGCCATGTAAAAAGCAAGTCATTGTTGAACTAACAGCTCATATGTATTTTCAGTTTGTATGGGTTGACTTTGGGTTACCCACTTCCATCGTATTGGATCGAGATACTCGATTCCTTAGGGAGTTTTGGTCAATCTTATGGGGACTTATGGATACTAAACTGAAGAAGAGTACAACCTTCCATCCATAGACCGATGGAAAGACAAAGGTAGTCAATAGAACAATCGTGCATCCGTTCAAAGGATATTGCAGCAAACATCCTAAGTTGTGGGATGAAAGTCTTCATTATGTCCAACATACTTACAACCATGCAGCCCATTCTTCTACAAAGAGGTATCCTTTTGAGACTTGCTTCGATTATTTGCCAAAGACACCAATAGACTTTGCTTTTGGAACAAATGATGTTGAAGATGGACACCTTGATGCAGAAAGGGCTTTAAAGTTCATTCAGAAGATCCAAACAGTTCATCAGGAAGTAGAAGCAAAATTGGAAAAGAGTCAAGCAAAGTACAATGCTCGCCATGACAAGCATCGTAGTGATCATCATTTCCAAGTTGGAGACAGATTTTTGTTACACATAAGCAAGGAAAGAATGCAAGGTGAAGGAAGGAAGCTCAAGCTGATCAGATATGGTCCATTCAAGATTCTAGAAAAGATTGGCACAAATGCCTTCCGCCTTAATCTTCCTCCATACATGCAGATTTACTCGGTAGTCAATGTTGAGAACTTGAAGTTGTACAAACCTTCATTGATACTAGATGAGGAGGCTGAAGTGAAAGTTCCATTAGTTGACGACCTTTCACTAGAGTACATGTCAGAGTTTCCTAAATATGTCATCCTCGATAAGAACACTAGGACTTCACGAAGAGGAGTAGTTGAATACCTCCGAATGGGGCTAAAAGGGATGCATCCAAGCAAGGAAAAGTGGATGGAGATTGGTAAAGTGAGGAACTTTACCCTCACTTACTTTCCAAGTGACCAACTTTCAGAGGTCCAAAAGCTCTCCAGTGGGGAGGACTAATCCAGAGGATTTTTTCGTAAATTTTGAAATTCCCTATTTTCTTTAGTTTTGGTATCATTAAAAAGTGCTTGAGATCCTGACTCCAACGCAACTTAAACAGAGTCAATTAGAGTCCCAAAGCTCAAGATATATATAGTCAAACATCTGGTCAACTCTTAGAACCTAGCCAGAAAAAGGGGAAAAAAATCAAAGTCGTCAAAACTAGTTAAAGTCAGCACCATTGTGTAGTGCTCATCATCATGATTCTGACGGAGTTCATTTTTTAGAAAACAGAGTCTGTATGGCAAAGTTATGGAAGGTCAAATAATGGGTCAAAATTGTCCCAATGATGTTAGTGCCCAGTCAGCTTAATGGCCAATCAGCCCTTGGCACACAACATCACCTCATCCCTCCATGTGGCAAAATTTTATTCACAAAATATATATATATAAAATAAAAAATAAAGTATATATTTGAAGAAATATTAAGATGGGCCCCACCCATCCACGAGGGGTGGCCCACATTAAGTGGGATGTCACCCATGGTATGGGGGGTGGCCCACCTTAATGGGGAACGCATCCCCCACTTAAAGGAGGAGATAAAGAGGAGGGGAGTGTGGTGGGACCACCACCCCCCATTCTCTCTAAACTTAATTAATTTTTGCCTATAAAATGCCTTAAAATAGACCTATTTCATATATTTTAAACCATAAAAATACTAAACCCCTTTTCTATGAGAATATTAGGAATATTATTCCTAAATTAAGGAGCCTATTCAAACTACATAAAAAATATCCCCAAATTAATAGGGAATAAATCCCTTCGTAACCATTCAAATGGAAAAAGAAATTATCTTGAAGGGATAAGAATGGGGAGTGTGAAGACAAGTGATTTTGGAAGAATTTTGCAAGTGTGAGAGATTTTTTTCCTTGGAGGAATTATTGTATTTCCGTGCTTTTGGAGAAGCTTCTTTCCACGCACTTTGGAAATGCATTTGTACACTTCTTTGTAAACCAAGGGGAGGTTCTGCCAATGAATGTAACTGAATTTCTAGAGGATTAATTGGATCGTTCCACTCATTAGAGAGGGGCCCAAAGACATAGTCATTTTGAACGATGAACTCCATTATCAACTTTGTTTGCACTCTCTTTCTCTCTCTCTCATTTTGTTCTTTCTTTGTAATTTTGTTGTGTGTTAAGTTTTAATTAAACACCTTTGGTTTGTAATTGTTAACGTAAGCATTCAAAGCAATTGTCATAGATCCTTAAAATAGATCATTCATCCTTGTTCCATAAGTTGTAATTGGCACTAGAACAAAAAATCTAAGGAACCTGAATATAACTAAACATCTTGTCCAATGGAGGGATTTTCCAATTGAAGATGCTACCTGGGAAGGATTTGAAATCTACATCATCCCAATTTTTATTGCTTGAGGACAATAAATTTTGAGAAGGGAGGATTTTTCATGTCCCTTTTTTTGGAAAGAGAATGAAAAGTGGAGTCTGGGAACCCTACCACATTTCTTCAAAGATCATTCTTCTGAATTGTAGTTTGGAATGTAGCATTTTCAATAGTGGTCACACATCATATCCAAAGCTCAACAAGAAAGGAGCACGTACTAGAAAGATATCACTATTAGAAGATCACCAATTCAAGCCCACTCTACTGGAGCAGGATCAATTTTGAGAATACCTTTGCATTCTTCTGTAGGAGCACAATTCATATTACGGTTTGGAATATAACATCTATGATGGAACTGCACAACATATCCAAATCTTGAGAGAAATGGACCATGTATCGAAAAGGTATTGCTAACAGGAGATGATTGTGTTATACACCTAACATCTACTTCAATAGATTTAAAAGATAAAACACCTCTGGATCATGCAACAACAATTGTGAAGTTTTAGGAAGAAGGGGCTAGGGAAGTGTGTGGATTGGTCCACAAGGTGGTGTGCCCATTCTAGAAGGATCTACTTTAGCCATAAAGTTGATCTAGTGTAGCATATGGAAATTCAAATTTTGGGCTCGATGCCATTTTGGCTCAAGGCCAACTTGTTCCTTAAGGGAAATTGTTAGCATATAAATTTAGGGAGTTAATTAATGTAATGGGTATCAAATTAGTATGCCATCTTTTTGTATTTTGAAACAATTTCATGTTCAAAATCCTTCTCTGGATGAAAAACCATAGGAGTTGGTTATCATTGGATAAAAACCCAATGATCACTAGGATAAGAGGATGAAACTCCTTTGGTTCTTAAGGGAACTCTCATTTAGGGATTGCATCTCAGGTTCAAAGATTTTGTAAGGAGTTGATAATACTATTTTTGATTTGTGATAATCATGTATATCATTCTAGATCATTGTTGCAAGTTGTAATCGATACATCATATATATATGAAATTCTAAATTTTATCATCATATCAAAGAGATCTATGTGTTTGTATGTTGTTCGATGAATTCAATCTACAAATTAGTCTCAATGATGAAATTATTTGTTAGGGACATTACAATGGTATCAAAGCATGATTCTACCAACCTGTAGGGTCTTCCTAATGATTGATGTTGAGAGAAAGAGACATTAGGTACTAGGGAGAGAACTGAAGAAATTGGATCAAGAAGGAAATTCAAACCCAAAGAAAAGGAATATGTTGGAGGATAAAGAAATATTTAAGTAAATAATTACAAAAATTCACGAGATTATAAGAGGGCTAAGGGTTATACCTACAACCCTAGTGAAGATAAGAGATGTATTAAAAATCTTGGTGGATAAGATGTCGGGTGGAAATTCAAATCACAATGGTTAGAAGGGTGAGACATCATCAAATAATGGTGGAAGCAATGATGCCAAAAATAATATTTCGTCAAGGACCTTAAGGAACATATTCTTACTAGAAATTGAACAAGGGAGAAGTGAACCTATGAACACCAATTCGTTCAATATAGAAGCTATTTGTAGATGGCATGGTGAGTACCAATCCTTACCAAAAGAAATCAAATTAGAAATTTCCTATGCAAACTACATAGAATTTGCAAGGAAGAGTGAGTCGTAGAAGAAAGGGTTATACAGAAGCACTAATTTAAAGCATAAGTTGGGAAAACTTGCCACAACATGTTTTGATGAGAGTAATAATATATCAGCTATAGCATGGTTACAAAACATGGAAATTTCTTTCTCAATCCTATGATTGAGAAAGATGTAGTTTAGTTTGCCTCTCTGCATATCAAAGGGGAAGCCTATGAATGGTGGTTTCATGACTGTACTACCCAAGTCCATGATCAAATACACAGACAAAATGAATTCAAAAGGAGAATTCTTGATAGATTTGAGTTAAAGGATGAAGAATAATATTTTAGCAAGCTGGTCATGATCAAACAACATCACTTAGTAGATGGTTATATAATGGAGTTTCAAAAAGTGGTGGTGATCACACCCAAACTATCAGAAAAGAGGATTGCACACCTCTTCATCACCAGACTCATCAAACCTCTTAGGAGGTTTGTGAAATCATTTGCACCAATCTCTTTACAAGAGGCTATCAAAAGGGCTCTACCCCTTGAGCCATCCATTCTAAAGAATTTGTTCTCTCACCCACCTAAACCTAGTACATGGCACCCTTAAGGGTGTTTTCCAAAAAAAGCCACTACATGTTTTGGTACCAACACCCAAGTATGCAACTCCTAATGTGGTGAAGAAGGTAGATGAAGAGACTAGGAATGAGCTTCAAAGGAAGAAACTTTTTTTCTCTTGTAGAGAGCCATGGTTTCCAAGATACATATGTCTTGGTAAGGGGAAAGTTCACTGCATAGAAGTCTTTTTTGATAAAGAATCAAAATCAGATGGGTTTGAGAAGTTTTATGATCCGAAAGACATCCTCCTAGGGGAGGAAGATAAGGAGAAGCACAATGGTAGTATTTTAACATCTTTATCTAATGCACATAGATACCATTCTTTCAAGGTCCAAGGAGTCCTTGCCAAACAAAGAGTGACTATCCTAATTGATAGAGGAGCTACCCACAACTTCATTGATGAGGCACTTGTGAGCAGAAGAAGGCTAGATATGAAGAATTTTGAAGGCTTCACTATCACTATGGTGGATGGGTATAACTTACCCTACAAGGATAAAATCCAAAAGTTGGACATAAATTTTGGAGATCATAAGGTTTGTGATGACTTCTATGTTATTGGTTTGGGTGAAATTGATGCAATTTTTGGTATGCAGTGGTTACATTCATTGGGTGAGTACACTAAAAACTACCAAATGATGTAACTCAAGTTCAAATTCAAAGGGAAGGATGTGATTCTAAAGGGAATGGCTAATGGAGGTTCGCAGGTAGTATCAGTTGAAAGAATGGCAAGGATCTTACAAAAGAAACAAGTTGCTTGTATTGCTATTTGTTTGGTGATTTCCACATACTATTATAAATGTAAGAATGGTCAAGTTCATATTGATATACAAAAGGTTTTGGATAAGCATAGTTTGTTTTCAGTGACATGCCTCCCAAATTGCCATCGCATAGAGGTTTCCATCATGTCATAGAACTTGAACTAAGATCAAAGTTGGTTATGACCACTCCTTACCACCATCCCAAAAGTACAAGGAGGATATAGAGAAATCAATAAAGGAGTTGTTGGATATACGCTTCATCAGACCAATCTCTAGCCCTTTTTGCATCTTCTGTGGTGCTAGTAAAGAAGGATGGCAATTTGTGGATGTGTAAAGACTATCAAGCATCGAACAAGAAAACCATTAAGAACTAGTACCCCATACCTTGAATAAATGAGTTGATTGATGAATTACATGGTGCAGTGTACTTCTCAAATATTAATTTAAGATTTGAATACGACTAGATCCACATAAGAGAAGATGTACAAAAGACTACTTTTCAATGCCACTACAAGAATTTTGAGTTTTTGGTTATGCCCTTTAGACTCACTAATGCTCCAAAAATTTTCCAATCCTACATGAATCATGTCTTTGGTAAGCACTTGAGGAAGTTTGTGTTGATTTTCTTTGATGACATTATGATCTATACCAAAACACAAGAAGAACATTTGAAGCATCTAGATATAGTTTTGGGAATTCTAGAACAACAATCTTTCTTTACAAAGATGTCCAAATGTGAGTTTGGATCAACAAAGATATTGTATTTGGGACTGTCATAAGTGCTAAAGGAGCTTAGGTTGATCAGTTAAGAGGTTTCTTTGGAGTGTGTAGCTATTACCATAGGTTTGTGAAAGGATTTTTTCAAATTGCGGTACCCCTCACCAATTTGACTAAAGTGGGGGCCTTTGAATGGACAGAGGAAGCACAAAGAACTTTTATGAAGCCGAAAGGGGTAATGAGTTCATGTTTAGTTCTTATTATTCCTAATTTCTCACTTACATTTGTTGTAGAATGTAATGCTTGCGGTGAAGGAATTGGACCTATTCTTTCTTGGAAGGGACACCCCATAGCATTTGAAAGTAGGAAGTTGAGAGCCAATGAAAGAGGATATTCCATATATGAAAAAGAGATGATTGCCATAATGTATTCCTTGGATAAATTTTGACAATACTTGGTGTGCAGAAGATTTATGCTCAAGTCAGATCACAATAACCTGAAGATCTTCCCGAGTCAACAAAATTTGAATGATAGGCAATAGAAATGGGTAAAATTCAAGCATATGATTTTGATATTGAATATGTTAAAGGGAAAAAGAATATTGTGGTAGATGCACTCTTGAAGAGACCCACTCTATGTCATGTGTCCATCACATCAACAAACTAGAAGGAGCCAATCATGGAGGAATATCCTTTTGCTACCAAAATTTTAGAAGGTGTAAAAAAGGTATGTGGTGTCAAAAGGTTTTATTCTATTCAAGAATAAAGTATTCCTAGTTTCTAAATCCAAGGTGAAGGAGAAGATCTTGGAAGCCTATCATAATGCACCTATGGTGGGGCACCATGGAGTCTATAAAACTTACCGACAAAGTAGAGAAAGGTTTGCTTGGAAGGACCTTAAGGAGGATGATCTCACATATTAGGGAATGTGTCACATGTCAATAGAACAAGGGGGAACAAAATGTTTTTTTCTAGATTAATACAACCTCTTCCTATTCCAAAACACAAATGGGAGAGTATCTCCATGGATTTCATCATCGAATTACCCAAGGCAAAAGGCAAAGACTGCATTTATGTTGTAGTGGATAGATTGACTAAGTATACTCATTTCTTTGCCATTTATAGTGACTATAAAGCTCCACAAGTTGTAGAACTATTCTTCAAGGAAGTTTTTCGACTGCATGGGCTACCCAAGAACATTGTAAGTGATAGAGATAGTTAGTTCCTTAGTGCCTTTTGGAGAGAATTGTTTCTTCTAATTGACTCTAAGATCACTCCTAGTACTAGCTACCACCTACAAATTGATGGGTAGATTGAAATTGTGAACAAATGGGTAGACGGTTACCTGTGAAACTATAACACTAGCTAGCAATCAACATGGATCAAGTGGTTTTATTTCGGAGAGTATTTCTATAACACCACTCACCACATGTCAATTGGCATGACTCCTTTCAAAACACTCTATGGATATGATGCATTAACCTTTGTAGAGTTTGTCCTCATAGATAATAGAGTTCTAACAACAAGTAATTTGGTAAATCAAAGTCAAGATATTTTGAGAACTCTCAAGGATCATCTACAAGTTGCCTAGAATGGACAAAAGATGTATGTAGGCAGGAAGCACATAGAAAGGTATTTTGAGGTGGGAGATATGGTATTCATAAGGTTACAACCCTATAGATAGTCTTTTATCAAGAAATGAGAGGCAAAAAACTCAAGCCTAAGTTCTATGGACCATACAATATAATATGAAAGGTTGGGGAAGTTGCTTATAAAGTGGAACTTTTGGTAAACAACAAAATCCACAATGTTTTCTATGTTCATGTCTAAAGAAGGTTTTAGGATTGAATATATCTCCTACAGTTGAGTTATCGACACTATATGATGAAGGGAAACTCATACTTCTTCTAAAATCTTAGAGCATCCCAATTTGCATTGCTTGAGGACAAGCAATTTTGAGAAGAGAGGATTTTTCATGTCCCTTATTCAGAAAGATGGTTACAGAGTGGGGTTTGGGAACCTTGCCGCATTTCTTCACAAAAACATTCTCCCAACTTGCAATTTGGAATGTAGCATTTGCAATGGTGACTGCACGCCATATCCAAAGCTCAAGGAAAAAGGAGCATACACCAAAAATATATCATTGTTAAAAGATCACCAATTCAAGCTTAACATACTTGTGTAGGATTGATTTTGAGAATCCCTCTGTGTTCCTTCACAAGAGAACAATTTGTGTAACATACCTAAAGTTTACCCAACAATTTTCACCTAAGTATTAACTCAAAAAGTGAATAACACAAGATCTCAATTACATTAACATAAAAATTTTCCTTTTCAATAACATAATTACACATTCCTTGAGTATTTTCCACATATCATTGCATAAATGAAATAATATTACATAATTCCAAGTAGATGAAACCCATATTTTCAAATTATACATATTACAATTGATCCAAGATCATGTTCATGTGCAAATTCACAACTTACAGGAGTTTAAGGTCAAGTATGGATCGCGCTTCTTCAATTCCACAAGACTCAATAGTTGACTACAAGAGGGAGAGCATCAGCCAAGTGCTTTTCCTCCAACCACAAACTTAAGCGGTCCCCCACACATCTTCCTATCCAGTAAGATGACCCTACCATTCAATGAAGAGTTTGGTATGAAAACCACAAATAATGCACATCTGAGTATCTAGTGTTTTCTCATACATATCTAGTATGACCATACAATAGATACCCTTCAATAAGCATGAATCTACTAAATAGTATGAAATCCTGGACCATAGTGAACCGACTAAGTGTAAGCAATGACTTTACACCTACTCTAGCTAGAGATTTCATATAGATAATAAATCCACTTTCTATGAAGTAGTATCATATGTTCACCCACCCTTACTCGAATTGGGAACTCTACTGACCTAAGTGAACTCTTCTTTTGGTTTTAACAATCATAAACAAGTTTTCATTTGAAATTTTTGACACACTAATATTGATTTAATAGACCAAATAGGTATAATAAAATCTCTCCAATACCCAGTTACATACTTGTAACACTTTGGGTATGGCTACTGCCTCTTTTCAAGTTATTTCTTTTTAATCAAGGAAGTAAATACTCTCTTACTTAATACATAATTATTTAAATACTGATGACTTCATGTCACCAACTAGACATAACTGGTCTCAATCTAAAGCATTTCCAATATGTCAATATGAATAATAATTTAGATTTAAAGTTTATTTAAGAAGATTACTTCTCCGTATTGATTTTCATACTCTTTTTTGTCATATACAGTATGGCTCCATCCCTCTAGGATGCCATAACCAATCTGGTTATCCTTGACATTAAATAACATATAAAATCTTATGTTCACAATAACATCTAGTAATAGTAAGTCAACATAATAAGCTATTTATCTTCTAATAAATTCAACTAAGAACCTTTCAAATAATCTTCAATTTCCTCATGGTTCTTTCCAAGTTATCCTTTGCATCATTTATATGAGATACTTATGTTTGTATGTTCTTAAATAGTCATATATCCTTTCCCTCGATATGACACATATATTCACATGTTTAAGATGTATGATAAGTTGATATCCAATTTAGAGATCATTTTCTACTTGAGAGGAGTCAATGCTTCTGCACCTTAAAATCTTCTCGCATTATGGCTTTGGTTTGCCGAGACATAAAGTCCTCTTCTTTAAGATTAGAATATCATGAATAAGTATTAATAGACTATAGGTCAAATATATTAGATAGTTTCAATCAAAAGACAGTGATGACGTATTTATGTATTCTAACTCTCTTGTTGATAAATGATATAAACTCTTATTGAAGAGTATACCCTAACTGTAGGGAATAAACTAATATACTTTCAAGGGTTATAAGCAATTGAAAATGTAAGTTCTCCACCCATGGTTAAACTTCCAACTTAGGTGTTCATAACATCGTACATTAGATAATGATGACATAATACTTTTATCCACATAGGTAGTTGAAATATTACTTCATTCAATAGATAGTAAAGGTAAAAATATTTCTATTATAATTTCAATCCTTCCATTGCAAGCATCATAGCTCAATCAACAATGTAAATATGATACTGTATTTTAACTTCTCTTTTTCATAATAATCAATCAATATATTCAAAATAGTTGTTTATCATACTATATAGATTCCCTAATCCAACTTATATACAATCTAGCTAATAACACGAGATTTCATAACTATCTAATAGTAATAAAATGCCTACCAAGATAGCACAACCATTTATAAACAACACTCAAATTAGCTTCAACATAAAAAGGAGAAAAAGGAGTAGATATATCAAGCATGCTTGGAAAATATAGCTCCTAGCAAAAATCTTGCAACTCTTTGCTCGATGCAAATGGCTCTATTTGTTGCCTCGTATGATCTCAACTCCTCAATCAACTTCTCCTCACCAATTTTTTTTCTCAAAGCTCTCAAATCTTACTACAATGATGCTCTCAACTCACAAAAATGAAATGCTCTCAAAACTCACAAAAAGGAACTATACTAATGCACTCAAATGAACACAAAAAAATGATCACAGTAGAAATGAATAACCAAATATTAAGATGCTACTCTCTATTTATAAAGAAATGGCAAGAAAATAATTGCTACAAAAAAGCTACATGATTTGCCACCTTTCTCACTCATTGCCACCTCTCTAAGTTTTTTGCTAGCTATGGCAGCTAGCTGGGCAATTTCTAGTTGAAACTAAGAACTCAAAACCAATTTTACAACCTTGCAGGTCAACTAAGCAAGCCGGGCACTACTTTTCTTCATTGTTGGAAGTCTAAAGTTTGCAAAAAAAGTAAAATGCTTGACACATATAAAGTCCAAAATGAAATTAGTTTTAAACTCTTTGCTGAGTTGGGCTCATGTTCTTTTTACCAAGTCAAACTCCTCTCAAAAATGTTACATGTAATGCTTATGTTTCTTAATTTTATTTTTCCTTTTAACATGGCACTTTTGGTCCATTATTCATTTCAAATCCCATGCCTAAGGTTGGAAGCTTAGTAGATTTCATAATAGCCTCATAATGTTATTAATATGCCATGTGGCATTCTAACCCTCCACCATGCATGGTTAACTTTCCAATACTTGGTTGTATCACAACCTCCTTAATATGCATTCAATATGCTATTTAGTATATGCTTCCATCACATTCCTTACATTAACAATAGTATGCGATTAACTTTGCTTCTATATATATGCATTATCGTTATTTATGTGTGTGTGTATGTGTATGTATATACACACACACATATATATACACATACATACATACATATATGTATACACACATACATATATATGTATGTGTATGTATATATATATGTATGTATGTATGTGTATATATATGTATATATATATATATGTATGTGTATGCATATATATGTATATATATGTGTGTGTGTATGTATGTATATATACATACATACATACACATACATATATATATATATACACACATATATATACATATATATGTGTGTGTGTGTATGTTTGTCATATATATACATATACATACATACATACATACATATATATACACACACATATTAATATATATATATACACATACATACATACATATATATATACATACACATACATATATATGTATGTGTATATATATATGTATATATATACATACACATACATATATATGTTTGTGTATGTATATATATGTATATATTTATATGAATGTGTATGTATATATATATATACATACATACATATATATACATATATATATGCATACATATATATACACACACACATATATATATGCATATGTATAATGTATATATAAATGCACACACACACACATATATATACACATACATATATATGTATGTGTATGTATATGTGTATATATATACATACATACATATATATATGTATGTATGTGTATGTATACATACATACACACACATATATATATGTAAATACATATATATACATATATATATACATATATATATATATATATATATATATACATATATATATACATATATATATATATACATATATATATATATATATATATATACATATATAAATATACATACATATATATGTATGTGTATGTATATATATATACAACTATTGCGGACCCAGAGTCTAAGCCCATGCAACACTGCTAATGCAAGTTCAACTCGTCCCAAGAGGTCACAAGGAACACACATCACAAATTGCGTCGCCTCTTCAACACTGTGCAAAAATACTAATGTAAAGAATTGCACAAAACACGCGAGCAAAAGAGAAAGAATTTATAATGCAAAAAATAAACCCATAAGAATTCAATGCACAAAATTGGATCTAATGCTTTCTATATTATTAATCCATACAAAAACTCAATTGTATAATAATAAAGCATACAACTCAGCTCGAACTCCGTCGATAATCATTGAGCACAAAGAATTACTCACACAACGATCCAAGGAAAACAGGTCTACTCTCAAAGCCCACAAAGAATTCTCATGTGGAATGCACCGAAAACCAACCCTACTATAGGAACCAGTGAGTTATAATTCCATCCAACCCAATTACACTTTTGTTGATCAAACCCTCATAAATAGATTTGCAAATTCAAGGTCCAACTCAATGCAAAACAACACATCCAATGCAAACAATGCTAAAGATTGCAAATCCCACCCAAAATTAATGCAACCCAGCTCAATGTCTGTATACAATCCCGCAAGTCGAATAACACATCCAGGGATCTAACCTCACTCAACAATGCAAAATACCTAGCAAACTACAATTACAAAAGAACTCGCAGAATTCTAATTCTACTCTCATAGAATTACAACACAATGAATTCCCAATTCATTCTTGTATGTTTAACTCGCTATGTCGAGCTCTTAATATAGATTTGAGTCACCGACTCAGCCTCCACTCCTCTCAATTCAAACTCAAGACATGACACATGCCATCCAATCAACTCACGCCAACACTCAACCAAGCACAATCAATGCATGTTGGTCGAACCCAATGCTGCCACGAGTGCACCGCTAGGCTCATTGCAACCAACCCACATCAACACAAGGATGCATCAATTGGAACACAGTCAACACGCAAGTCAACTAAAATACACGTGTTACACTAGCACGCATTTGAACTCAAGCCTTCACATCCAACTCAACAAGGAATCAACCCTCATTGATCACATACTCATAAAAGAACCCAAGTTCGAGCCCCCACTTAGAATCCAATAACTCTTGCAACAAAAGAGCATCTCGGGGAGTCGATCTCAGAATGACTCGACAACACTGCATACATTGGACCAACTCGGCTACAATCCGACTCGTGCACAATAGCCCTCACATTCTCCCCCACTCAATTTAGGTGACATCCTCAATGCCGACACAACCTCCATGTCCACACAAGAGTCAACACTCTAATTGCTTCAACTGGAAGGAGTAGAACACCCAACAAGGAGCTCTACCACAACTTCCTCTTCATTTTTCCACTTCACCTCGCCCCAACTCAAGGCAACAACATGACAACACAATTTGATCATCCAAGCCAGACTCAAATTCAACTCCCAAGGAACATATATGACTAGCACCCAACAAAGCTTCACTTCCATCTCATCAGATGAATCACTCCGCATAGTAGTCCATATCCAACCTCGGCTAAACATCAAGATCTCCAGGATCAAGACAAAAAACTTGGAGTACCTAGAAACAAACCCACGGTAGTAGCTTATTACCGCAAGAAACTTTCACATCTACAATACCCACAAGAACAAGAACTTAAAATCGAGCTCAGCCATTACACGTCCATGAGCCAACACACGATCAAGTTGAATCTCCAAGTGTGCATCAAACCACTCTTTCAACATAATAGTGCATTCAAGACTTACATCAAGAATGCTACACCAAAACACTAGATTGTTGAGGTATACCCATAAACTTGTGCTCCACAAAGAATCCACGCTAGACAAAATTTCATCTTTGCCCAACACAGAGTCACCTCTTAACCAAAAATCCATGCTTAAATCAATAATGGGGAGGTTTAAATCCATCATCGCACCTTCAAAAGACTCATCCCAACAAGATATTGAACACCCATAAAAAATCAGGCACTCTTTCGCAACTCGATGATCCAAACACCATTGCAGGCTTCCATCCTTCACACGGACAACAAACCCAAATGCATAATCCAAGCACCCAAAAAATTTTGTGCTCGCAGCTTCTTTCACCAAGCAATCTATAGTCACATTCGCTTCAAACAAACAAGATCAACATTTTTGTAACTCCTGCATTCTTTCTCCTAGAGAATCCCAAGCTCTTCTATGTGTATGTATATATATTACATACACATACATATACACATACATACATACATACATACACATACATATATACACATATATACATATATATATACACACATGCATATATATACATATATATACATACATACATACATATATATACATACATACATACATACACATATATGTATGTATGTATGTATATATATATATGTATATATATGCATGTGTATATATATATCTCAATTTCATCAAAAGGGTTTTAACACTGTGACTCGAATTGATAAATATTTCAAAAGGAATCATCGACAATAACCCTAACATTCCAATCAACCCAAAAAGATATCATGGTTCATCACATAGCAACACTGACTCAACGAGGTTTCCCTACTCGGTACAGTGCATGTGTGCATCTACTTAGATGATCATGACAATAGTTTCCATACCAAACTCCTCTCCTAGGTAATACTCTCCCTCCCCCTTTGGAGGGTTCAAACCTGTCCTACATCCAATTTAGTGCAACATGAATGAAGTTAGCTGATAACATGAAAATCATATTCATCATATATAATTTTTCATCATTAAAGCATTTAAAAAGCAATCTCATCATAATACATATTCATATATTTTATTCATCCATTTAACATATTAAACTTATAATCTTGCATTAAAAACATATTTACTCGTAAAAGTAAAAGTAATATGGTAACTTAGAAGTGGGGTGTAACAATTCAAATTGCAATTTGGAATATAGCATCTATGATAGCACCTACATAACATACCCAAATCTTGAGAGAAATGGACTAGTTACTGGAAAGATATTGTTGTTAGGAGATGATTGTGCTACACACCTGACATCTACTCCAACAAACTTAAAAGATAAGACACCCTCAAATCATGCAACAACAATCGTGAAGTTTTAAGAAGGAGAAAGGAGCCAGGGAAGCATGTGGATTGGTCCACAGGGTGGCACAACCATTCGAGAAGAATCTACTTTGGCCATAAAGTCAACCTAGTGTAGAATATGGAAATTCAAAATTTGGGCTTGGTGCCATTTTGGCTCAAGGCCGGCTTGTTCCTTAAGAGAAATTGTTAGCATATAAATGTAGGGAGTTAATTCATGTATTGGGTATCAAATTAGTATGTCATTTTCTCTATATTTCGAAACAATCATGTTCAAAATACTTTTGTGGACAAAAACCCATAAGAGTTGGTGGTCATTGGATGAAAACCCGATGATCAGTAGGATCAGAGGATGACATCCCTTTGGTTCTTGAGGGCACTCTCGTTTAGGGATTACATTTGAGCTTCAAAGATTTTGTAAGGAGATGATAATACTATTGTTGATCAGTGGTATTCTTGTATATCATTATGGATCATTGTCGCGAGTTGTATATATATATATGAAATTCTAAATATTATCATTATATCAAATAGATCTACGTGTTCATATGTTGTTGTTCATTGAATTCAATCTACAAATCAGTCTCTATGATGAAATTAGATGTTAGGGACATTACAAAACATTGGAACAAATGATGGATTTATAATACAAATAGAATATTTATCAACAATGTTGCGATTAGAGAGAAAAACATTTCTCTTTCCATATACTGAAAATAATTCCACCCTAAAAGTGAGCCAAATCTGAGTATACTTGTGGGGGAGGCTAGGCCAATCCCTGAGTAAAATCATATACCAAGAGAAAGGGGTGGTCTTAGAAGGCTTGAAGAAATCATGAATCTAGTTCCAAGCTTCTTAAGCTTAAGGAAAAAACCAAAAAAGTATGCTTAAGAGACTCAATTTGGCCACAAAAAGGACAATTAAGAGTGGGAATGCCCATGTGAGCAAGATAAATCCTCATTGGGAGGCCTTGAGACAATAAACACCAAGAAAAGTGAGCCACCTTAGGCTCATACATTGTATACCACATGCCTTGTAATATTTTCCACATCTTGTAAGAGGAATGTGATTGCCAATGAGAATTAAGTCGGTCCACCAACAATATCCTTTAGAAGGCCTGTAACTCCAAAAGGGAATGTCTATAAACTATTTATAGTCTTTATGCCAAGGTTTGAGGTAGTGCACACCCAACTTATGAAGTCATTAGGGAGGTATGACATCAATAACTATTTGGTAAGTCTCTCGATCTTGATTAGAAAGCATGTATTTTATCTTAAAATTAGGTAAGGGAAGAAAATTATTGGTGGCCAACTGGATGAAATTTGGTAGAGTTCTTGTTCCTCTTTTGAAAAATTTCAAGGTATGAGTCTAAGGTAAGAGAGCCAATGACATGCTTAGAGAAATTAGAAGAGGGGACCATCAAATGGGGTATTGTTTAGTGGACAATCCATTATAGAAATCATCTCCAACCTAATGAAGCCAAGGTTTGATAGATTTCTAAGATTTCCAAATATTTTTAATAACAAAGGTGCCTTGAATGAGAACTAATTCCTTTGTGGTAAGAATAGTGCCTATATTATCTATGCCTTTCTAGACTAAATGAATTTAAGGAATGCCAAATGCCAAAGTAATGATGAGCAAGAATTTTCCAAGCCTTATTGCTAGGGAGAGCTCTAATGATGCACTTGGCACATAAAATAATACATTTTTGACATATAAAAATCAATACAAGACCTTCATAATCGTGCAAGATGTAACAAAAATTCCAGGCTACCCGATGAAAGCCTCGATGCCCCTCGTTGAAATCCTAGAGAAAATATCAACCTTAAGATAAGAAGCCTTGGAAGGGGCCTAGCATGATGAATAATAAACATGAGTGGCCACCAATATCTTAGAATAAATCTAAAATTTCCTAGCCAACAAAAGGGGATTGGTGATCCAATAGTAAAGCTTCTTTTCAATTCTTGCAATCACAATTTGCCAGAGCTCAAAGGGATTGACATGAAAAGTAAAAGGTATGCCAAAAAATTGAAGTATTTCCTCATGATCAAATCCAATTCCAATTGAAAGAATCGAGCCAGATTGGCTTGGGAATAAAGTATTGTTTGTAACAAGAGGTTTTTTGCCATTGAATGTTGGAACTAGAGGCTTGAAAAAATATTTCAAGGCAATAGAGAGCCTTGTTGATGTTATCTTCTTCCTAACAAAGAATGAGAAAAGAATCATTGGAAAAATGAACATTGACAAGCTATTGGGAAGAATTGGGAAGGCAAATTGCCTAGACATTGGATTGAGAAACAAATCAAGCAAGGAGGTATCCAAAAAAATTTGCAACCAAAATTATTAACATGTGATGGTAGAAAATCCTTGTTTTATACATGCAATGTATTTTAAATTGCTAAGCCATTTCTACTGCAATAGGCTTGTAAATGTCCCAAATTATTTGTTCAATATGTTGAAAATAATGTTTGTTGAATATAGAAGGAAATGAAACCAGTTGGCTCTATCACACCATTGTTTAATTGTTTTTTTGACAAAAAGAAGTCTCAACACCTGATTTCCAAATGTTTCTTGGGAATTTATTTTGGAATGTAACCATCTAAATGATAGAACCTTGAGACTTAGGCCAACAAAAGAAGATAGGGCACAAGAGGAGAATGAACAACTAGAGGAAGAGGAAGAAGCACATAAAACCTCATCCCCACAAAATACCTCACCTACCTATACCCACCATGAATAACCTAAGGTGCAAGAAACTCAACCTATAGCCTCTAAGGCTCAACCTTTAACATCCTTAGTTTTTGAGACCCTTGCCTCTAAAGATTCCCCTTCCATACCCAAAACCAGGAGGAAAAGGCATACACCTTCTTCCTCCAAAGCTAAAAAAAAGGAAAAAAGGGCACATGCAACCACAAAGGTATTCACACTACTTGAAGGAATAAAACATTACAAGAGGAAAGATTGCTTCTAAGCAAAACAAGGTGGTCCTTGTGGAAACAAACACAAACTTAGAGAGATGATTTTTTTTTTATAGATATCAATAAAAATATGCAATTCATGTGCTTAGATATAGACACAAAATCAAAAGAAGACTTGCATACAAGGAAGAAGACTAAAACTCCCAATAGTGTACATAAAAACTAGGAAAAACTTACTTCCTTTATTGATTCTAAAGAAGATTTGTTTTTGGAAGGTGAATAAGAATTGTTTTTAGAAGATGAATATAAAACTATCAATTTGCAAGCAACTCTTAAGAATATTAAAGAATAAGAGAAATAAATGAGGGGATACCAACAAAAATAAACAAGGTTGGGTAATAAAATTAAGGAGTTAGAGAGTCAGTTGCAAGCTTATCAACAACAAGGGATAAGATTCAAAAAAATGGCCCAAATGACCTTGATTGAGATAAATAAGAAAGTTCCAAATCTTGATCAATAGAGTAATTCTCTGAAAGAATTTGCAACCCCAATGTTGGTCACCCTTGGATTAAAATTATGTGATAAAATAGAGGAAAATTCTTAATTGAAATGTGATAGGAACAATTTGAGAAGAGAAATAATGAAGAAAAATGAAAGAGAATTTGAGGAAAATAATGCAAAAATCAAAAGATTGGTGCTCAAAACTGATCAAATAGCTAAAATGACAATACAACTTATGAGGTGTAAACCTAGTGTGAGGGTTTATGCCCTATTTTTGCAAGAACAATATTTAAGTTTTCAATTCAACCAATTTTATAATGACCTCCATGTCTCCTTGTCCACATCTAAGTTATTTCTAATAGCTCATCCAATAAATTGATGTAGAAGCGGTATGCATTTGACTCAAGAAAACAAAAAATTGCTTATCAAGCAACTTATTGAATTAAGTGTGTTGCATTTAATTATGTCAAACAAGTCTAATCATATTCTTCTAGGATGGTATCTACGCTATATGTGCAATTGAGGATTTATGAGTTGTTCTAGAGATTGTGCATAAAACTATTGACTAAAAGTAAGCTTAATTGGAAGTAAACTCAAATGAAAGTAAATCCTATCTTATAAACTCTAATTATTGACAATTGTTGTAGGTAGATACTCCTATTGGGATAGTAACCGAATGCTTCAACTATGCTGTAATTATTCATTGATGCAACTATTATTAAATAACTGTTGAAAATAGAATGATTACTACTCGCAATTGAAATCAAATCAATGAACAAAACTATCAAGAATCTATTATAACAAATCATTAATAAACAATCTAAACTATGAAGAGTATTGTAGTTACCTCAAGTGGCCCTTGCTTGGGTGACTGTAATATCATAATATCTAATCAAATCCTAACTAAAAATTCCATCTATTTGATTGAATCTATGTTCTTTGTTGTATTTTGGAATTGTAACTCATAACAAAAGTATTGATAACAAGAGTGTTGATAGCAAAATCTACTAGATCTTCAACTCATATAGGATCTTCCATATATAAATGATCCAAATAGTCTAATTATTTTGGAATCTAAACAACTCAACAACAAATGTCAACTCATCCACAAACATAGAGAGAGGACTTATTCCTATCCTACACAAAACATAAACAAAAAACTAATCATATAGAGGTACAAGTATCATAGTCCTGTTATAACTCTTTATCATAAAGAAGGTAGTTATTAATGAAAGCATGCAAAATTCTATTCATTATATTTATAAATTCAAATTAGGTCGGCACTTAAACATTCCCGTGGTGGATAGGATGAAAGGGGACCAAAACAACACTTAATCAAGACCCGAAATTAAGTCTCACATACCACGCTATGGCATAATCTATATCTATGGACCATGATCTACTTTTGTTATAAATTCCTTCTTATCTTCGTAAATATCTTCATTATTGGTGATAAAATTAGTGATAAAGAGAATGATTTATAAATAAAGTACTCCCATAGTATTCAATTACTTCTTCCTTTAGCTACGAGCAATTGCATCTCTTGTTGTAGATGAACACTCCTTTGGTTGCAGATTAACAAACAACCTTTGCTATAGGTGATTGGTAATTTACTATATAAGGATTAGTTTTTCTCAATAGTATCTCCACATCATAAATTACCATAGCTAACATAAAACACTATATTATTTTATAAACATTCACAAATACACACAACCATTCAAAAATATAGCATAGACCATCCTCAATGCTTTAATACTTAAGATAAACAAGAAAATATGGATAATATTTTGGAAATGTTTAGAAATGTTACGAGAAACATGAAACTTAAAACAAGAAAATGAGGGAAATTTATAAGCCCATCAGGTTTGTGAGACCCCTCGCATTTCAAGAAATATAATTTGTTTGATGATCAAGAGGCATTTCCTCGTTATCTAGCTCATGGAGGGAAAAATATGATGTGGGGGCATCCATGGCATAGTGGCTATCCTGTGTCAACAAAAAGATGTTTGATTTTAATTATAATTTTTGGTGTGAATTAAATTTAATGTTTTGTCTTGTGAAATTTGTATTTTTTATGTGCATTTGGATGTCATGTCATGTTGAAATTTGAATTTGCAATTTGGAGTGAATTTGAAGAAACCAAGATAAGAGGAGATAGTGGATGATATGTTTTCAAAGCAAGAAGCTATAAAAAGCAAATGGAGGTGTGGATTTTTGGGAGACCTCCAATTTGATTTGTAACTCCAATTTTTAATTTTGAAGACTCCTAAAAAATAGGGAACCTGAAGGTGGACGCCTAGATTTGGAAAAACTAATTTTTTGCTTTCATTCATGAAAGCAAGAAAGCCATAAACGCACTGTCATCCATACATAACAGGTCTTGAAGTTTGAAAAGCTTATTTTATTCAATTTTATTGATGCAATTTAATTTAATTTAATTGGAGATTCTTGGAGGTGGGCATGATTTTCTAGGAGTGGGTTTGGAATGAGAGGAAATTAAGCCAAATGAACTCACATTTTATTTCATTTAGATGATAGCTTGTGTTAAAGAAAATCAATTCATTTTTTAGAGAAGTTTTTCCAAATTATAGGGGAAGACACAAGAGGTGTAGCATACCTCCAAGAAGGTATTTTCATGGTGTTGTTGCAGATTTGAGATTGGTTGTAGAGGCATGAACATCACCAGTAGTTGTAGATTTGAAGTGTTGAAATTGTTGCGAGAGGTTTGTTGTTGTAGGAGTTGGAGAGAAATTTTGTTGCAAAGTTTTGATTTGCTATTGAAAATAATTTTTGTTGTGATTTCTAGAAGTCTTGCAAGGGCTTTGTTGTAGCCCATTGACCTTTTGGACTGATGTAATTCCATTTGAAAATTTTGATTTAATTTGAGATAGTTGTTGCAAGTTGCAAACCAGAGTTGCAATATTTGTTGCAAGAAATTATTTTCCTACGAAGAGTGATTCTTAGTGGTTTGTGTGAGCCATTTAATTTAGTTTCATTTGAATAATCTATTTTATTTATCTCCATACATTAGTGGTATCAAAGCAAGTTGATCCTAAGTGTGTAAACAAACCACTAGAGAGAGGCAGTTTACACCAGGACTTGTGAGTGTGGTGTTGTAGAGATGTTTGCTAGAGGAGACCCATGTGGTCGGGGTAGAGGAAGAGGAAGAGGATATAATTTTTTCAGGGATGATGATTTAAGAGCCTTGAGAAGGCAAGTTGAGACTTTACAAGAAGAGATAAGGAGAGGATTTACAAGAATGAGAGACCAATGAAGTGATGATGAAGATGAAAGCACATAGAATGCTAGTCAAACTAGAAGCCAAGTTGGGAGCCAAGGAAGTGTAGGAGCAACAACAGTTGCTCATGATCCTTTTGTAATTTTATTATCAAAGATTGGAAAAAGGCCTAGGATGGATATGCCTACATTTAATGGAAGTTTGAATCCAGAGGAATTGGTAGATTGGCTTAATGAAATGGGAGAGTATTTCAAATTTGAAGAGATAGAGGATCTTGATAAAGTGAAATTTTCCAAGAAAGGTTGAAAGGACATGCCTCAATATGATGGAGAGAGGTCCAATTAGAAAGGGGAAGAAGAGGAAAAGATAAAATTACTAAATGGGACAAAATGGTGGAGAAAATGAAAAGACAATTTATTCCTGTAGACTATGAATTGGACTTGCTCAAGAGGATGCAAAGTTTGAAGCAAGGAAGCAAGACTATTAAAGAATACACTGAAGAATTCCATAGAATTCTTATAAGGATTGGACATTCAGAGGCAACCAAGGAAAAGGTTGCAAGATACATAAATGGGTTGAGATCAAGCATTTAAGAAGAGATGGCACTTGTCAGAGTTGTGACAATGGAAGATGCTTATCAAGTAGCATTGAAGATAAAAGAAAGGATGAACAAGAGGTTTGAAAACAAGCAGAAGGGAAGAGGGCGTGGAGGCAAGGTAGGAGGAATAATTTACAATCTAATGAAGAAAATCAACAAAAGAGCTCAAATAATGAAGAGGGTAGTAATATAACAACAAAATATGAAGAAGGACAAAGCTCAAGAGACCAAAATTTTAGAGGTAGAGGCAGAGGTCATGGTTATGGTGGAGGCCCATTCAAAGGCACTTGTTTCAAATGTGGAGGACACCAAGCCTATGATTTCCCATAAGTAGATGAGAAGCCAAAAAGGAGACAAGAATACCAAGGAAGGGTAGCAAATTTCAATGAGGAGGAACCTTCCTCACAATCTAAAGAGGTAGAAGATGGAGAGGTTTTGATGATAAGGAGAGCACTCTTGAATGAATAAATTGAGCCTATGCAAAGAAATAAGTTATTCAAAACAAGGTGCAAGTGTGAAGGAAAAGTGTGTAGCATCATAGTAGATAGTGGAAGCATAGACAATCTTGTGTTTGATGAGATGGTGAAAAAGTTAAAGCTTGAGAGGAGAAAACACCCAAAGCCATACCAGATTGCTTGGGTGTAAGATAATTGGAAGTTGTTAGTAAATGAACAATGCAATGTGAAGTTTAAGGTTGGGAATTATCATGACGAGATTCTATGTGATATCATCCCCACAGATGCTTGTCACATTTTGCTTGGAAGAACATGGCAATATGACCAAAAAGCCATACATGATGGGTGTGCCAACACCTACACAATTGTAAAAGATGGAGTGAAGCATAAGTTGAAGCTTTGAAGGAGGAAAATGTTCAATTTTGTGGTAATGCTAGAGTTTGCTTAGTTGATGCAAGGAGATTTCTTGATGGTATGAAGCATGAGAAGGTTTGTTTTGCTATTATTCATAAAAAGATCAATGAAGTTATTGAAGATGTTCCTACAAAAGTTGCGGATTTGTTGCAATAATTCCAAGACATTGTGTCTGATAATGCATAAGAGAGACTCCCACCAGTGATAAAAATCACTCATCAAAATGACTTAGTGCATGGAGCAAGTTTGTGAAACAAAGCAACCTACATAATGTCACCTACAAAGAATGAAGAGGTCAATAGACAAGTTGTTGATTTGTTGAAGAAGGGTTTGATAAGAGAGAGTTTAAGCCTATGTGTAGTGCCTATTGTTTTGTCACCTAAGAATGAAGGAGAATGGAGAATGCACACGGAGTCTAGGGCTATAAACAAGATCACAATAAAGTACATATTTCCATTACCTAGAATGGATGATATCATGGATTGCTTGAGTGGAGCAACATACTTTAGCAAGATTGATTTGAAGAGTGGGTATCACCATATAAGGATACGTGAAGGAGATGAGTGGAAGACTACATTCAAAATGAAAGAAGGTTTGTATGAGTGATTGGTCGTGCCATTTGGGCTAACCAATGCACCCAGTACCTTTATGAGACCCATGAATGAAGTTTTGAAAGAGATTCTTGGAAGGTTTGTGATAGTTTATTTAGATGATATTCTTATTAGAGGAGCATTTGAGAATCATATTAGGTGTGTGTGTTGAGAATCATAGAGAAGAGAAATTGTTGATTAATCTTAAGAAATGCAGCTTTGTGAAGAAGGAATTAGTGTATTTGGGTTTTGTGGTGTCAAGTGAAGGCATTAAGATGGATCCAGAGAAGGTTAAAGCAATTATAGAATGGCCTATGCCAAGAACAATAACCGAGGTGAGATCTTTCCATGGTTTAGCAAGTTTTTATAGGAAGCTCATCAAATGTTTTAGTAGCATATGTGCACCACTAACCAAAACTATGGGGGGTAATAAGAAGGAATTTAAATGGACTATAGGGACAATGAAGAGCTTTGATTTGTTGAAGAATAAAGTGACAAAGCAACCTATTTTAACACTTCCAAATTTTAGCTTGAGGTTTTCCAAGTGGATTGTGATGCAAGTGGTAATGCTATTGAGGTTGTTTTGAGCCAAGAAGGTAAACCTATTGCTTACTTTAGTGAGAAGTTAGATGATGCTAGGAAAAGGTATTCGGTTTATGATCAAGAGTTTTATGCAATCATTCAAGCACTTAAGAAATGGAGACATTATCTTTTTCCAAAAGATTTTTTTTGTTTACCAATCATCAAGCACTCTAATACTTGAGTAGTCAAAGGAAGTTGAGTCAAAGGCACATGAAATGGGTTGATTTTTTACAAAGTCACACATTTGTCTTGAAACATAGGAGGGGGAAGTCCAATAGAGTTGTAGATGCTTTGAGTAGGAGACAAAATTTATTGGTTGAAATGCAGGTGAAGGCTGTAGGATTCGAGGAGTTGAAGGATTTGTATGAGAAGGATTCAAATTTTGGATAAGCTTGGAGAGCTTGCAAGAATGCTCTTTCTGTAAATAGGACAAAATGGTTGGATTATCTTATCCAAGATGGCATGTTATTCCAAGGTAAAAAATTATGCATTCCAAGGAGATTTATGAGATTGAATCTAATTAAGGAGAAGCATAGTGGTGGTCTTGCAGGTCATTTTAGGATGGATAAGACTATTGCACTTGTAGGTGAGAGGTATTTTTGGCCTCAAATGCAACAAGATATGAGGAAATATGTGCAAGGCTACAAATTTTGTCAAATGGCAAAGGGAGTGAGTCAAAACACTAGTTTGTATTAGCCACTACCAATATCGAAGAAGCCATGGGAGGACATGAATATGGATTTTGTTCTTGGCTTGCCAAGGGCATAAAGAGGTCATGATTCCATCTTTGTTGTGGTAGATAGATTCTCTAAAATGGCACACTTTATCCCTTATCATAAGACTAATGATGCTATGAATGTTGCAGATTTGTTTTTTAAGGAAGTTGTGAGACTTCATGGACTTCCCAAGAGCATTATTTTGGATAGGGATACCAAGTTTGTTGACCACTTTTGGAGGACTTTGTGGAAGAATCTCAACATTGAATTAAAGTTTTGCTCAACATACCACCCACAAATAGATGATCAAACGAAGGTGGTGATTAGGAGTTTGGGAAATTTGTTGAGATGCTTGGTTGGAGACAAACCAAAAGTGTGGGACTCAGTCCTACCACAAGCCGAGTTTTCCTACAACAACTCAGCCAATAAAAGCACAGGTGAGTCACCATTTCAGATTATTTATGGCAACAACCCAAGAGTTGTTTAAGACTTGAATAAGATTGATAAAGATGTGAAAAAGAGTGTAGATGCAGAGGATTTTGCATAGCATATGAAAGCCCTACATGATGAGGTGAGAAAACATATTAGCAAAATGGATTTTTCTTATAAAAATAATGTTGATTTGAAGAGAAGACACAAATAGTTTTAGGTTGGAGATGAAGTGACAGTGCATCTAAGAAAGGAAAGATTTCCAATGGGCACATACAACAAGCTCAAGATGAAGAAGTTTGGCTCATGCAAGATTGTGAAAAGGCATGATTCCACAATTAGGTAGTCACAAGCATTCACACCTACTTTAGGGGATGAAAAGATAGAATCAATTCTTTACATTAGGGTGAAAAGAAGCACAAGGAGAAGGCAATACATGGAGTATTTGGTGAAATGGATTGGGAGACACGTGGATGATTCTTCATGGTTATCCGAGGTTGAGATTACTTGTCTTGGATATCCTCTTGGAAAGTGATGAGATCACTTTTCTTCTACCGTGGGTGTCTGATGCAGGAGCATCCATGGCATAGTGACTATCCTGTGTCAACAAAAACATGTTTTATTTTATTTGTAATTTTTGGCGTGAATTGAATTTCATGTTTTGTCTTATGAAATTCATATTCTTGATGTGCATTTGGATGTCATGTCATGTGGAAATTTGAAATTGCAATTTGGAGTGAATTTGAAAAAAGTAGGATAAGAGGAGATAGTGGAGGATATGCTTTCTAAGCAAAAAGCTAGAAAAAGCAAATGGAGGTGTGGATTTTTGGGAGACCTCCAATTTGATTTGTAACTCCAATTTTTAATTTCCAAGACTCCTAAAAAATAGGGAACCTAAAGGTGGACACCCAATTTTGGAAAAACCATTTTTGTGCTTTCATTCATGAAAGGAAGAAAGCCATAAAAGCACTACCATCCATACACAACAGGTCTTGAAGTTTGAAAAGCTTATTTTATTCAATTTTATTGACAAAATTTAATTTAATTGGAAATTCCAAGAGGTGGGCATTGATTTTTTGGGAGTGGGTTTGGAATGAGAGGAAATTAAGTCAAATGAACTCACATTTCTTTTCATTTAGATGACAACTTGTGTTAAATAAAATCAATTCATTTTTGAGAGAAGTTTTTCCAGATTACAACGGAAGACACAGGGAGGCATAACATACCTCCAAGAGGGTATTTTCATGGTGTTTTTATAGATTGGAGATTGGTTGTAGAGGCATGAACATCACTAGTAGTTGCAGATTTGAAGTGTTGAGATTGTTGTGAGAGGTTTGTTGTTTCATGAGCTAGAGAGAAATTTTGTTGCAAAGTTTTGATGTGTTGTTACAAATAATTTTTTTTTGTGATTTATAGAAGTATTGTAAGGGCTTGTTGTAGCCCATTGTCCTTTTTGGACTGATGTAATTCCATTTGTAAAGTTTTATTTAATTTTAGATAGTTGGTTGCAAGTTGCAAACCAGAGTTGCAATATTTGTTGCAAGAAATTGTTTTCCTATGTAGAGTGATTCTTAGTGGTTTGTGTGAGCTATTTAATTTAGTTTCATTTGAATAATATATTTTATTTAGCTCCATACATTAAAATAGCTATTATGAACCATGGTGTTGGGTGCCTCATAGTTTCCAATTTAAACATTGAGGTGTTGAGGTTGTCCATGTTGCAACATAAATTAACCTTCTTCCAAATACCCAAATGGACCCTGAGTTTTGGAAATTGTTGTCATATCTAACACAAATGTGTCAACATGATTTGAAACATGCAAAACTAAAGCCCCTTTTCTTGTGGGTTTGGTGGTAGTTTTTGAAGAGCTGTCATTCTTGGCTTTGCAACTAATCACTTCAGACTAGCCTTCCTCCTCTTTAGCAATAGGTGGCAACCCAGAAAAGGCATGAGTAGGGGGCTTAGGTTGTTGAGAATCCAATGGATAGTCCTAATCTTATGGTTGGAAGCTTGACACCAATAGCAAGTGGTCAAGAAATTAATATATTGGATGCATTAGGAGTAACAAGCTTGACCTAATTAAATATCCATTGTCTTCTTGAGGTATTTGAAAAGGTAAACCTCAACAAAAACTCAAAATTGAGGGTGAGCCAAATAAAACTTCTCAAGCTCTACACAAACCATATAGCCCACTAAGGAGGTAATTTAGGTAAGAAAGTTCTAGAATGGTAGAGGTAATCTTGGGAATTCAACCCAAACTGGGACACAAAGAGACTTTTCGTCAAGATTGCAAAGTCATGAGTCCAAGGTTCAAACACAAGGATGGAGGAAAGAACAAACCATAGGCCCTAAGTGAGAACAACACAAGCATGATTAGCTTCAACAAAATTAAAAAGAAAAACATCTTTGTGAGGTTTTGTATGACAACAAGCTAAATCCCATGTGAGGTCCATGATTTGTTAACCTAGTCACAAAGCCGACTTTCAGAAGGGATTTTACCCACAAAATATCCAACAAGAGTGAAATTCTCAAGTCATTTGCATGCTTCATCAAACTTTGGAATGGGAAGAACATCTAGAGGTGGGTCGGGGAACTTACCTCGTGAAACACTTTTGAAATGAATTTCTTAGGTTGTTTGAGTGATGAAGGCATGAGATGTCACCATCAAGCCTTCAACTCCAACAACAATAGTTGTGGAGAATTGAAGATCTAAGGTTGTATAAAGGGGCAAAAAAAGCCTTTAGGCCTAGCAAATGAAAAATGGCTGCAATAAATGCAAGCAAATGCTAAAACTATACTATAGAAGTCTGTAGTTTGAAATGCACATTAGAAAGGCAAAAAACCTCAATAAAGCTAGTCGAATATATAATCTTAAAATTATATAATTGTATTTTTTTATTTTGGAAATATTATGTTTATTACTATATAAATATTTTAATATGTAAATGATAGTACTTAAGATAAAAGGTAAGAGTTTTTGTTAACACACTCACACTATTACACTCCATTCTTGTTGCCATTATAGAATGTCTCTCAACATTAGTTACATAGTTTAATAATTTTATTATCATTATAAATAATTATTAATTTATAAAAAATAATATAATCAATAAATATTATAATTATTATAACATAAATAAAGTGGAGTATTAATATTAATTACATGTTCAGTTTTATTCTTCTATAATTTATATTTATTGTAATTGTAACATCATTCATCATTATTACTACTATGTGAAGATTTAAGAATTTTGTTAAAATTAATAACAATCATTTCTATTTTCTCCTTATGTTCAATCTTAACCTATATTTTTTATATAGACATTAAGTATTCATATTATAATCTCTTGTATTAACTTTAACATAATTATTTAATTTTATTAATTTAACATATATATTGATTAAGCCCAGAGGCTTCTTACACTCACACTATAGATTGCAAAACCTGAGTAAATTTTTATCCCATGTATTTATTTTGATGTGTATAGGTGGCAATCAAGATGGAAGTGGATAAATACAATAAAACTTAAAAGAATAAAATAAAATAAAGGACTTGGTAGTTATACAAAGAAATCACTTAATTTCTAAAAAAATGAGTGCCTTTTAACTGATTTCTCCAACGCATTATGTGATTTCTCCTCCAAGGCATTATTACACATAATTACCAAAAAATATTGTCATTTAACTATTTTTCAAGCACAATATGTGATTTCTCCAGCGCATTATTACCTGTTGTGATGTTATAGACCCTGGAGCTTGGGGAATTTTTGTTAGATTGTTGTTTCATGCCTCTTGAAAACCTTGTAGTCTTTTTATTTAGTCTTTAAAACTTTTCAACAAATCCATTTTGTGCATGCGATCATTATATTCCCAGCTTAGTTTTTCCTTACAATGTTTTGTCAAAAGGTTCGTGTTCCTTGTCTATGTTTCCACAATTTGCATTCAAGTTTACTGTTAGCTAAAATTCTGTGTCAAATCCGCCTCTTTTGCTTCAGTGGGTGACTATATTCTATCCTTTGATTCCCATTTAGTGCATGCAGAGAAGACATCAAAAAAGGGTGTTCAAATTTCAAAATGTTTAATTTGAAAAGGTTTAATAGTTTAAAATGATTTATTTTTATTTTTATTTTTTTATCAAAATAAAAGAGATACTCCTAACATCTATATTAGTAATTTCTCAAGAAAATTTAATAACAGGTTGTGAAATGGCATTTCGTATGAGAAACTAACCTTAGGTGAGGAATTCCATTGTTCCTTTGAAAGATCCAATGATTGTGTTATTAAGTCGCTAGACAATGAAGGAGTGTAAGGTAATGGGCATCACCATACCTACAAAGCCAGTCATGCTTTTTAATCTACATGATGTTTCCAATGATCCTATGGTCTACAAAGAGGCTAAGAGTTCAGGCTTGTGAGATTTATGGGCAAGAATGAATTGGAAAAGGTGAGAATGGCATATCTTTCATTTGGAGTAGGAAAGTGCATGTGCCCAACAATAGACATGTCAAATGTGTATGTTCCCATCACTTTTGCCAATTTACTGAAAGCATTCTAGTGGAGATGTGCGAGAGAAGGGAATCCTCCCAATCTTACTAGGGATGTTTCAACTCTATTGGTGTGGGTGAAGTATCCATTGGAAGCTCAAATCATGCACCATCTAGCATAAAACTATTGTTTATTAGTTTAGAATAAATAAACAAGAGGTACCAAATAGGTTGTTTAAGCTTTTCCATGATTGTATGCAAAGAACGTTGATGCTTGCATGTGTAGAGCTTTAATTTTCTCGTTTCAGTTTAGATGTACGTTGAATCTCTATGGTTCTCTACCAATACTCTCTGGGTTGTTTAAGCATACCTAATAAGGGTGGCGTTTTCCTATTGTATTTTGTAATACAAAGTCCCCTTGTTGTAGGGTTTTGAATTTGAAATCAGTTTATTTTGTAATTCACTCTATTATTTATTCTGTAATGCACTCTATTATTAGTCATCAAAGAGATGGAGAGTGAGGACAGTGTAGGGATTGGTGCCTCAAGGGGCTGGCGCTATATCTTGGAGAGGGTCTGCACCTTGGAGAAAGTAACAACCCTTACAACATATTTTTATGATTCTATAATCATGGCATTTGACAAGCCCATATGCATTGTCTATGCTTCCAATTTTTGCATGCATTTCTCTGGCTTGCATATGCTTCAACAAATATTAATCTCCTTTATTATTTTGTTTTGAATAAAAATGTTATCTGAGCAGCAGATAAAAATGATTATCTTGTATCACTATATTATTCTAACTACAATAAATAGCTCATTAGATTTGAGAAATAGAAATCAAAACAACCCAGATTGATCATGTCAGTGACACTTTGATAGCATTGTGAGTAAGGTCATTAGTACTATTATTAATTTGTTTTTGATAGCAATATGAGGATGAGGGGAGATGTAGAAAATGATAGCCTAGGAAGCAACCCAAGGATAGGTTGGGTTTGTTTGATATAGGAGCCCAAATACAAAAAAAAGGGGCACAAAAACAAAACTTATAGATAATAATTATTTTTTATAAATATTTGCTATTTAATGAAGGAAGTTACAATGCCTAATC
Source organism: Sequoia sempervirens (assembly GCA_007258455.2). Lineage (NCBI taxonomy): Eukaryota > Viridiplantae > Streptophyta > Pinopsida > Cupressales > Cupressaceae > Sequoia > Sequoia sempervirens. The sequence continues at coordinate 579,449,262 of VDFB02193867.1, read as the reverse complement.
CCTTACTGCAATTTTCTTATAAATCATCTTTCTCCATTTTGATTGTACCATTTTTCATGATAAAAATTTAGAGCTAACATTTAATCTAATTGAGGGAACTAAACAATAAACTAATGTCTTCTTAGAGGTTGATTTTAAGGTGAACATGTAACTCATTGAATGCAAAAATTGAAGATTAGAATAATGTATTGATTGAAAAAATACTTATTTATTCAATAAATTTGTTTTTTTTTAAGGTGAATATGTAACTCATTGAATATGTTTTGTTTTTTTTGATAATATAATACGATGAATAGAGATTAGTATGCCAAATAGAGATTAGGTAAGCTAATTGTAAACATGTAGAATTCCCTCCATCCATAGCACTTGCAGGTTGATATTGACAGTATACATTACCATCCATCAATATGAACAAAGGTCAAATAGAAAAAATAACTATAGTGATTTTGACATTTGACAATGTCATATAAAAAATATAATAAAAATAGACGCCTCCAAAGAATAACTCTCCCACATATTTTATATATATTAATATTTAATATATGTATGATAGTTTATATATAAATTAATAGAAAATACATTATTCATCAATAAAATAATAAAAAAATATAAATATAACCTATAAAGACGAATGTAAAGAAAAATATTTTAGCCAAATATTTTGTAACTGCCCATTTAATGCAACTATTTCGTAGCATAATTTTCATCAATTTTGTAGTTGTAAATTTAAAAATAAATAAATAGGTAGATGGGATAAAAGGAAGTCAACATACATATAAAAAACCTGCAATTAAATAAATAAAAAAAAGTTGAGAGAAAAAGTTCAAAACAAACGATGCTAGATGAAAGGTTTACTTAACGACAATATCTAACCAGGGTGTGGTGATAAGATCTTAAGAACTAACTGTAGGGAAGGGTTTCATAATCAGGGGTTGGAACCCCCCAGTTCACGAACAGAGAAGAACGAGGGCAGGGGGAATTTAGCAAAAACTTTTAATCATTAATTTACTTGTTAATCTCAATCAGTATTCTTAAAAAAATAAACCCATTTTTCGGGGGCGAATTGGGTGTTTTCAGATCTGAAATTGTGATGTAAGCAAAAAATTCAGGTCAAAAAACCCTCAAATAAGCAGAGAAACAAAGTTTTCGAAGCCCGTACTCATTTCAAAGCACCCTGTACAGAAGTATCGAGGCAACAGAAACATACACCTCTATTTTGAAAATCAGGTTTTCTTTTTTTCTTTTAAAGTATTTTTCTAGATATTTTAGTGGTGTTTTAATGAAAGTTTATTGAGATGCGTTGATTTCCTGATATTTAATGGCTGTGTTTCTCATTCGGGTGTGAATGATTCAGGCCATGGATTTGTGGGTGTGGGATGGTTTTAGGTTTTTACTTCTCCTTTTTTTTAAAGCTTGTTGATCTTAACAGTCTTTTTATTTTAACTTGCAGGTAAAGAGAGACATACGATGATTGTGTGGGATTGGTTGAGTGTATGAGCTGCTGTTTTATTACGATGGAAGAAGAATCAGGCTCAGCAGGAGCATCCAGTCAAGGTCCTAAGATTGATACCGTAGTTGGTACTATTGTTTGGGTGAGGAGGAGAAATGGGTCCTGGTGGCCTGGAAGGATATTAGGTGCAGATGAGCTCTCTGAGACTCACTTGCTGTCTCCTAGATCAGGAACTCCTGTGAAGCTTCTGGGAAGGGAGGATGCTAGTGTGTAAGTATCATTGACCTCTCTGTCTTATTTATTTATATTTCTCCCTAATTACAAAGCCAATTTCTGTACATCAAATGTCTTTCTAGTTGTCTGGATAAATCCTTCCATTTTTGACCGTGTAATGATTAATCTTCTATAGAAGTCTACCTATCTAGCTTGTATCACATTATGGTGCAATGCCATTGAAATAGAATAGGATCAACAGACGTTTCATATGTTATGGTCCAATTTATCTCTGAAGAGTAGTCTAGAAGTGGACTGAAAACATTGTTAAAATAAAGTGGATTGAACATGGTTGTTTCCTGATATGTCTCAAAAATCTAATAGCGAAAGGAGGAAAACTGTATCGTAAGTCTTCAATTTACTTGTATGTGCAATGAAATGGACATCCTCATTATTAGTTCTATAATGCAAATTAACTTGATTGGTCATTAAAATATCAAGAAAAAGAAGAAGAAGAAGCAGAAGAAGATGACGTAGAGAGATGGTATTTTAAATAGCTATTCTCAGCATTAGACTGGGATTGAGTATAGAAGAAATATGTGAAGAGGGGTATGCGGGGCATATTTTTTGTTTTTTGTAGTTTAGCGGGAAAAAACAGGAATGGAGGTAATTTGACAATGTTATTGAAACCTATTTTCAAAGACTTGATTAATGAGAAAACAACAGGGAATAACTGAGAAAGCATTTATTAGATAGCAGCAAAACCTTGATATTGTTCACAAATTTAGTACTAAAAACATTTACTTCTGATACCATCTACCTCGTGAAGATTATATGCCCGTCATTTATGGTGTTGGATTTGATGCCTACAAAGTTTTTTGATAGTTTGCTTTTAAAATTTGACATCATGTTTGGAAGCGTGATTCTCTTTTGCCAGGATCTTCATGATCACCAGGAAGCTTCTTGAAGGCTTTTGGACGAGTCAAAGAATTCAACAGTGTTACATGTCTTCATAGTCTGCTTTCTCAACTTGTTAATATGTTATATACAGATGTCATAATTTGGTGACCTAAAGTTCCAGCTTTTTGATTGTTTCACAATCAAATGGAGAGTTAGCCTCGATCCAATGTCTAAAATAACATGTCCTGCCATAATCTTAGGTTCATTAATTGTTGATGTGTTTGTCTTTCGTAACGGAATACAAAGATCAACTCAGCTCATCCAGTATATGAGGATTGCATAGAATTATTTCTGTTTTATTAAAATATACGCAGACAGGAAACATTGTAAACATGCAACCATTTTATGGAAATTAACATATTGCTGCACGGAATTGAAATGCAAATAATCTAGAAAAGCTATCGTTAATTATGATGCAAAGAAGAGTATGGAACTATTATTTTAAGGTAGAGTTGATAATAGAAAATTTTCACGGTTCATTATTGTAAACATATGAGCACACATGATCCAGTTGTATTATTCTTGGAATGGAACAAAAGGCTATCTCTGACTGGATACAACAGTGAATAACAATGCTTGTGACTGTAACTGTATGACAGCTTTTTGCATCAATGTTTTTGATCATACTCCATGAGCCATCATCAAGATGAAGATAACGATTGGAAATGTTGATGCACAAAACTATCACACAGTTACAGCCAGGCATTCTTGATCACTAATATGTATTGTAGAAATATAATATCTGTTATGGATACAACAGTTTCAAGATTCACTTTATCAGCTCCACATTGGGATTTACAAATTGAAGTTACTCATGATTGGAAATACTGGCCTATCTACTAATCACTTTCTTGCATGATTCACATTATCAAGTCCACATAACGATTTACTCTTTCAAAAGAATATGGTTTGAACTAAACTGTTAACAAATAAATGCTAATTTTAGAAGTATGTCAAGTTGTTTCAGCATGTTGTACATCTTATTTTCACCCATGGACCATTTTACGAACTTTTGGACATCATTTCATCCTAAGTGAGTTTTGATAAATTTAAGAAACAGTCTATGAGATTACGGAAAATTAATTATTTATTCTTTGATCATTGGGTCTGCCTAATTATAGAGTTTGTAGCTCATGACAGTGTATTTACAAGTTGTGGGTTTTGATTAGTCCTTGATTATAGGGAAAATCTTTTCAGCATTGGTGTTCAGCAGATTTGCCTTGCACTGTTTTGTCTCTGTTCCATTGGAGAACTTTGAAATCTAGTTGGTTCAAAGGTAGAGGCTAAGAACAAAACAGTGAGTAAACAGGTCTTGGAGGCTGGAGAAGACAAGGAAACAGATCTTTATGGGTGCTAACTTGAATGTGGTGACACATGCAGCAGGAAAGTTCTACTTTGGTTAACAATACAACTGGGCATGATAAGTAGTACATGCATCTCAGTTCTTATTGTCAGAATGCAGAAGACATTAAAAATGATCAAATACAGGTCTCAACACTAGCATGTATTAAAATAGGTTTGGAGTTTTGAAGGGATGAAATAGATTGGTCAGAGAGATTTTTAAATGGTCCATAGAAGCCTATACTGAACTATGCTACATTGTGAAGTGTCTACACACCAGTGTTCTGCACATCATAAAACTGGTTCAGTCATCTATAAATGATTTCATCGATTACATGCTACATTGTGTCATTCTTAGAAAACCTTTTGAATTTTCTCACTATCTATTTATGATGTTCCTTCCAATTCTCTTTTACTGTTTTTTTTATGATTGCATAAATTGAATAATCTCTGTCCCTTTGATAATTGATTACATTAGAGCTTTTTTCTTTGTTATAGATGGGAATCTTTTTGCTTTTCTGAATTAATGCAGTTGTAAAATTTTTGGTGACCAAATGAACAACATTTATAATTTAGAGTTTTATCAGCTAATTACTGTTTATAACTTTATATTACAGTGACTGGTACAACATTGAGAAATCCAAACGTGTTAAAGCCTTCCGATGTGGCGAGTATGATGATTGTATAGAGAGAGCGAAAGCCTATGCAAACCTTCCAGCAAAAAAGGTGGTGAAGTATGCCCGTAGAGAAGATGCTATTCTTCATGCTCTTGAGCTTGAAAAAAAACAGCTGATGCAGAAACAACAATCCACTTGTCTGGAAGTGCCATGCTCCGATGAAAAGAAGCATGGAACTAAGGCAAAGCAGTCACAAGTCTGTGTTCCTGGCTCACCCAAAGATAAAATTGAGCAGAAAGCTGGTGATTACAGTGCAATTTTGGATCGTGATTCACCTTTGGATGCCTCACATTCAGCTGTATCATTTCAGCAAACAGATTCCATAAGTGCTCCAGGACCAGTTGATGTTCAGAAGGGGAGACGAACAAGTGAGGCAGAAATGGAAGATGATGGCATTCCAGGAACAACTCGAATGAGAGGTCTACAGGACTTTGGATTGAAGATTGTTCCCAAGAAAAAGCAGCCTTATTTGCCTGCAACATGTGAAGGTATTCCAAAAGCAATCCTTCCTGAGAATGTTGTTCGTAGTCCATCTTATATTGGTCGTAGCATAGGTTGTGGGAGCCCTGTGAACAGTAGTAAAGGCTCGTCTTTAACATTAAAAAAGAAAAAATCTGAAGTGGGACCTGTGCAAGAGAGCTTTTCAAAAAGACGTGATCGGCGTCGTCCTCTTACAAAGGTTCTAGAGAGCAGTGCAAAATTACCAGTTCCCAGTTTTTCTGATTACAATTATAGTGTAATTGAATCAGTCCGTAAAGGAACCATGGACAATGAAATTGGTATTTTGCAGTCAAAGCCAGTCAAATCAAGCTTATCAGCACTGCCCCGAAATAGTTCAGAGTATACAGGAACCTCTTTGGAGAAAGATATCTCATTGCAGACTTATCCACGTGTCTATGAAAACATAAATGGAGGCATTCATTCTGTTTCTTTGGTCACTGAAAATGCATGCTCTAATTTATCAGAGCATATGGATGTTAATTATTGTGATAAAAGCTATTTGCATCCTGACTATCCTATGGAGGAAAATGTCCTTACAGGTAGAGCTTTTGTAAATTCCTTTATCTTAGGCTATTTCGACCAGTTCATTTCATTTTTCCCACCTTTCTGGCAGAATTTGGTTATGCTGTAAATAACATAGACTTTGCACTTGATAGTGGTCTAAAAAAGGAGTCCATATAACTGTCTTTTAATAATAAGTTTCCTTACTTGCACTCCTCGGATCTGAGCTGGCAGTGGATTGAACAATCCAGTTTCCACAATATGAATGCCAATTTGCTGGATATGCTTTCTATTGAAGAGCATGTTGCTTTAGCATTAGATAAGATATTCAGCATTAAAAGACAAATACATGAGATTTGCATCCATTTTTAGAAAGGCTTTCATACCATTGATCAGTTCTGCCCTACTTTGCCACATTATTTGGCAAGATGCTATTTTTTCTAGCCAATTTACTAATCGATGTCATTAAATTTTCTTGGAGAGGAACCCATGGTGAGAATGAGGCAACATGTTGACAGGTCTCAGGATTTATTGGCCATTATAAACATATACATATGCACATTAACATATATATATGTTTGAGGAACTGGAATACAGATGTACTTTACATTGGTACTTCTTATTTCACAGGGGATTTTGGGACATCATCTATGTTCAGGGACTCTTATCATTGTGTATCAGGCAGGAATATCCATTGTGGGCCTAAAGGCTATTTGCTGGGTGTGTTGGTTGTAATATTATTTATGAGAGTTTAGGTTCGTACTTGTCATCTTCACAAGTCTATTGGTGCATGTTACTTTTGTGAGAGAGATTGACCTTGGTTTGATCCTAATTTGTCTCCATTTGGTCCTTATTGGACCTTGGTGATTGTATTCCAGTTGAAAATGAAATCCATATACATGCTAGTGTTCATTCCATGATTGAGTACTTCCTTCCCTTCTTTATCTGTGGATGGACGTCGTTTATTCTAGTTTATTGTTGGAGCGTTCATTCCATGATAGATTACTTACTTCCCTCCTTTATCTGTGCATGAATGTTGATTATTCTAGTTTATGTTGGATATTGTTGTTTTCTTGTTGGCACTGATTGTTTAGTATAGGAATTTGTGTGAACACATAGTCTGATTATTCTTTGCAGCTATAAAACTGCAGTAAGGTGGCTGCAGAAACAATGATTCATACACACTTGAATTGGATTTAGGAATGACTCTGCAAGCCATAGATTAAGAGTTGACTAATCAGCTGGCATACAAAAAATAATCTTAAAATATTCAGTACTTGAAAAATATCTTTTATATATTTCATATGCCAGATCTTGTCAGAGTTTCTAGTTATTTTGCAGGTCCAAGTTTTTGCAAAGTCAATTGTAGTCTCTACACCTTGCGTTATTTTTTATAAGTCATCTCACTCTGCATTTACTATGCACCTATATGCCCTTTGTAAGGATTCCAATAATAATGACACTGGTGGGTAGTGGGCTCAGTTCATTTTTTTGTAAATGGTCAGACAACTTTTGGGGTTAGTGGGTCAACACTTGGCTAGCTGGTTGCTATCCATCTTTCTAAAATTGGGAAGACCGCTTGTTGGGTTACTGGGAAACCACTTGTTGGGTTACTGGGTCAACAGGGCCGTTTTAGGCAGTGGGGGGTTGACCAATCCAATTTTGGTCATTGTCTTCAGATTCATTATATCTGGGATGTTTGGAAGGATTTGGTAGGATGAAACAAAAAGCTATTGCAATGTAAAGTCTCTGTAAGTTGGCTTGTTCCCACTGATATTATGTCAGTTATGCCTTCTGGAGCCTTTCCTCTGTGGCAGTCTGAAAGACTAAAGCTCTGGCCAAGAGTTATGTCTATGCTAACCTTGTAGGTTAGTTGATCTGAGTTAGTTTCCAAATTTTCTATGGGAAGCCTCATCTTATTTAATTTACTAATTAAAGATGCTATATAGATGATAATATGTCAAGTGTTTGGGGCTTTTCATTTTATTTTTTTTACCCCTTATTCTCTTTTAAAGAAAATTAGAAGTGAGTAAGGGGAAGGTTTTTAAATTGAATGAGTAATCTTTAGCAAATTGAACAAATGTTTGTTGGAGGGGATTAAAAATTTAATAAACCAATAACTGGAAGCTGTGCAAACAGTTTTGTGAGATGTTTAAACTGTAACCTACTTCAGGCTTTACAATTTGTTTCATGGACACTACTATAATCCATTGGTGATTTTTAAAAATTGTTTCATATTTATTTAAGAGAAATACCCTATGATCCATAGAGTCATGGAAAGGGGGGATGAGTTTTGGGATGGCAGGACCAAGGACCTTTATTTGGGGATGGTGGGGGAATGGTGGCTGGTAGGGGTGGGGTTTGGGAGCAGCGCCCCTCCCACGGTGGAGACAAGGGGCAGAGCCCTTGCCACCAAGCCCAAATTAAGGCCTTTGACACCACACAAACCTTCATGGAACAACCCATTTTCATAATTTTATTATGATGTTTTCTCCAACACAGAGTCCTCACTATCTCAGTATTTCTAGCCAAATCCTCACTCTTTACAGAACTAACAGTGAAGCTGAAGAACCCGACCAGAATGTTTAAGGTGTGGGTAGGGCCCATTAGACTATTAGGATTAGGGTTAGTGGCCCAGATTTTAAAAAAAAAATGCAAGATATGGGGGATGGTTTCAAGTTTCTTCGACATTCAAGGGACGCAGTTGAGTTTCCTGAGTGGCTTGGGGACATGCTAATGTTCCTGTTAGGAGGAAATTGCAGAAATGCCCTCTGTTTGGGGGAGATGTCCAGCAACGATGGTGGCATGGTGGAGGGATGTTTCCCTGACATCTTGGCATCTTGGAAATGTTTTCATCTCTGGAGACAACATTTTTTTGGGGGGGCGGGGGGAGGGCGCGGTGGCATGTCCACGGAACACTGGAAACACCTCTGTTTAGTTGTAATTTAGAGTCTTAGGCAATCCAAAGATTGACTATAATCATGTTTTTCTTGTCATGGATTCAGTAATATTTAAATAGTCAATGCATAATTGAGAATGATTAGAAGAGCCTTTGTGTGACAAAAGATTTTTTCTGAATCAGTAAGACAAGAAGAATAATTGCCTGTAATAATCTGGTCGGAGTACTGGTAGATAACTAGAAGAATTTTATTCATTGGAACACAAAAGGAAATGTTTAGTCAAATGGAATCATTTAGAAATGCTTAATAAGGCAAAAATTTTAAAACTAGGTTTTGCTCTATTAGTTATCCATAGGTTTATTGTGGGGGAGGCACTTAGTACTGAAGTATACTAAGGTTTGGTTTACTATCAACCTCTAGCTATCACAACATAATAGTCTCATGATCATCTATTCAATATTTCCTATCATTTCACTAAGAAGTAGAAGAAAATAGAAGGAAAATATTTCATTTTAACATGTCCACAAGTTGGAAAGGCCCCCACCACAGCACTTTGTGGCAAAGGCAAGTCATTAATATGACAAGATCTAGCACAAGTCAATGCAATGGTTTGATAGGTGTGGGGATGAAAGGTCACAGAGCTATATAGAAGAGCAACAAAAAGGATTAATGGGTACTTCATCTTAAAGATAAGCATAAACGAAAAGTTTAGAAACATACAACTGTAGGAACGGAAGTGAATCACTCCACACAATAATGATTAAAATATATAAACTGAAACAGATTCAGGGCAACTAGTAGGCATCCAAAGAACCAAAATTAAATGTATTGTTACAAGATGAGTTGATGTTAAAACAGTGGTGAGAGGCCATTCATATATGAAGATCACAATGGGATAAACCTTGATGGGATAAGGCTGTAGCTATTCACCTGTGTCTATAAAATTATGATGTGGGTTATGGAGTAGCTAACATCGGGCACATATCTCTAACTTCCAACATTTTTGGCTTTTCTTGAGTTTCAACAAATTTGCTTTTGTAGTATTTGGGTTCATTACAAATGCCTAATTAGGGATGAACTCTAAAAGTAAAAACTACAAAGTTAGAGCCTTTTGAGACTGGATGTTGGTGGCTAAAGCTATTTTACAAGCACACATTACGCCTCTATCATACCCTGTTAACATTCGAGTTGGGGTTGCAAAGAAGGGAAGAAATAATTAACATGCTCCCATAATTACAACTTCCCAATCTGACCTTGACTAATTTGACTTCTATGAAGGCCTTGATGAAGATGTGTGTTGTGCAGTCATCAGTGTGACAATAGCCAAGACCAACCAAAAAATATTCAACCAACAGCCAATCTAGCGTTGTTGATCTTAATATGCTTGGTCTTGGTATGGTACACTCAGTTTTGGAGCAATCTGAACGATGCTTTGATTAGTTTAAATATTTCTGGATTAGATTATGTGAGTTTTTCAACGCTCATCCTGATGATGGATCATGGAGTATGAACTGAAATGTTGATGAAGAAAAATACTCACATATTCTAATCCAGAAATATTCAAACTAACATTATGGACTGTGGAAATTTCATGTCTTTAATTAACACTTTGATTATTACATTGCAATAAGGTGGGGCACACTCAGCTCGACCTCATTAGAACTATCTGAATTTGAATTTCTCCTCATCTAACTGTGAACATGCCTTTATACTTTGTGTCATTAAATGAAAGAGAAGTAGTGGATTGCATCTTGCTTGACCGAGCAGCACTATTTGATTCAAGATAATTAACAAAATTCTGAAGTGGACCTTCTGTCATCTTGGTTGCCAACCTGATAAGGGTTAAGGTAGCACATTCAACTTTTAAGTGATTTCATTCCCATAAGAGTATTGTGTCTCATGCCGATGAGTATTCTTGATTTATGCAGCCTGCCAATGACTCTAGGATATTGGATGTTGTTGGTGCATCTGTTGACTACATGGACAAACTCTGGTTTTTGTTATTCAAGTAAATCAAGCTACTCATTGCCTATACAAAGTTTGAAAGTACTATTGATAATCTGAGAAGTACAAAAAGAAGCCAAGATAACTCCAAATTCCAAATTCCAAATTCAGTGGTGGTAGGTGTAGGTTTACGTTCACCATCTCAACCTCCTTAACAAGATTGAAAGCACACAGTTTTGAAAGAAGATACCATCCCCCTGTTGACACACTTTCATACCAAATGGTGTGACAATCCTAAGTTTTTTGTACTCTTCACGCTATGAGTTATGTACGTATCACTCCTAGTAATGATTTAGTGATCAACCATTGATCTAAGCATAGTAATGGTGACTTGAGCTTTATCTTGTAATGGCAGTCTAGTAATCATCTAGAGGCTGCCACATCTTGTGCGTAAGAATGTGTCCATCCAAAGTTTGATCCCAATGCCATGCTCTCGTGATAGTGAGAAGCTTGACAATTGTGTGCACATCTCCTAGGTGCTGCTTTGGGCAACACCAAAACCAAAAATTTGGGGAGGTGCTGAAACAAGTATTTGCCCATTTATATCTGTGTTGTGAGAAGCTGGATGAGTAAAGAATCTTGAGAAGACAAATCCAATTGACCTAGTCTTAGGCTTAGCAATGTCAAGCTTGACAGGCATACCTTGACAATTGCTCTTTTTGACCAGGTGATTGAATTCATGGGCCAAAATAATTCCATCCAAGATTTGTATTATCCTGGCAAGGAGGCCTTGCTCATGTGAGATCGGTTTGAACTTTGGTATGATGCTCTTTAGATGGTTGGCTATAATTTTTAAGATCAACCTTTGTTACTTGGTTCTGCGAAAACCCTGGCTGAACCCAGACTGATCTGGATAGGACCAAGATCTTTATCTGGATCTGTTTAGGTTTGTCTAGGGTCTTGCTTGGACTTGTGGATTTGGCCTCTGTATATCCCGAGCCATGGGCAAACCTGGGGAGAACTCAATTGACATAAAAAGTCATATTTTTAATGGGTGCATAGTGTAGCTACTCGGGGTGCAACTAGTGTTGCTTGTGGTTCTAATGAACCGGACGATTCTTTTGATGAAAACCAATATACTAATCTACATTGATTTCCATGTGCAGTTGCCCTTTTATAAACCATTTTGAGTTATCTTTAACATTTGACAATTGAAATTGAATTATCAATTACCAGTTGTGTTCTTTTTATGAAGTTTTTAATTCTGTGCAAATAATGTTTAGTTGTACACACACACACACACAGTTGAGCTTGGCTGTACTGAACTTGGAGAAAAAAATTCAGCAAAGCACTGAACTTGAATCTGCACTGGCAACTTAGAGATTAACTTGTATGATGTATTGCAATGTGAAACATGAGGAAAAGAGTAGAAGCATCTCGCATCTTGGCTTTTGTAGATCATGGAAACTGAATCTGGCATTGAGTTCTAGGAGAGAATTGAATGAGCTATTTCTGCTTCCTCCTGAAACACACTGCATTTTGCTTTTTTTCTCCAGAGAATTTATTCCTCATAGAGAACCAGATCTAGTATTGTAGTAAAATCCTTCTCCTTACTAATGCCCTCCAGCCTTGATTTTGCAATTGGTTTGGATGGCTCCTGTTATATTTTCATCAATGGGAGATAACACATCCATTTGTACCCTTTGAGAACAAACATAGCCAATTTTTTTGGAGTTTATGTTTTAATATCAACTAGTGGATGAAGGTGTTAGTGACAAAGTTTTCATCATGTACCCAAGCTACAAGTTTCACAAAAAAATATACTTCCAAGGGTTGCTCAAATGTCCTAGTTTATCAAAGATGTTCTATGGTCAAAGGTTATGTTCACTTAAATTAAATTATTATCCCAAGAAAACACATGCTGATGCAATGTACATAATTAGTCTAGATGGTCTATTGTCTTGGCTCATATCAATGTTGTATTATTCTTACTTTACTTCGAATGATTTCATTGGAGTCATAGGTTTACATAATCAAGACTCAAGAAGATTAGTCACATGTCATGTGTAAGGATTATTAAGTTATATTATTTGATAGGTATCCAATAGCAGAGTGAACATGAGGGGTGGGTGGCGCTAATAACAAGCTAGCTTGAGTGGTTGCTATTATTGAATTAATTTATTAGAATGGTGCAACTGTTAAGAGTTTAGATGATGGAAAGTATTGGATTTGTCAAATGACGGAATTTGGAATGTAGTTGAGATAGCTGGTTAAATGTTTAGGACAGTCATCCAACTACCTATTCAACAACGTATTCAATAAAAGACATTAAGTTGAATCTAAAAGAGCTCTTCTCACATTGCCTGCATGGAGCTGTAAGCCTGTCGCTTTATCAATATTTGATTGTAAAATAATTGATAAGTGGGTATGTGGATGAATTATATCAATATGAAGTCTTTTGTAAATTGGTTCCCTTTCCTCTATAGAAATCAACTTTACTGTTTGATTCAGAAAGATGAACAACTTTTTGTCTATAGGTTTCATTTGTCCTTGTTGCATAATTCACCCACATTCTGTGTTTTTCATCAGAGGAGTAGAGCTACTGATCTTTGCAATCTTTCTAGGGTTTTTGGAGCGGTTTTCTGCATCTATTCCATTTCCATCCTTGTCCATCTTTTATCCTTTTTCAAGTGTTAGACAAAAGCAAATATAATACCCCCAAAAAAATACCAAATCTTAATATGGAGCCATCTCTCTCAAATTTGGAGGAACGCCGCCTATTTCATTTGGTTTCCTATGTTTTTGACCACTTTTGTAGCTTGCCGTTTTATGAGTCATATCATCATTGAAGGAAGGGTTTCAGCAACAAATTTTGTTGCTTATTACTCCCAAGATTTGTGTTTGAATTTGCTTTCTGAAATAAGATATTTTGAAAAACGTCTTAGTTCAAAACCTTCAATTTGTCCTTCACATATCTCACTTTCTTTTCTATAACAAACTTCTTGGTGCTTTGCACCAAACTTTCATGCCACCTCTTTTCTAGTTTTGTTTGGAATTTGTGATCCAAGTTTTTTATTTAAATATAACTCAAGCAATACTACCTAGCTCATTCACATGGCCTATGGTAACACAAACTCATGTTTTATGGTATGTGGTATTGGACAACCACCTTTAGAGGTATGCGGTGCTTCTAGATAGATAGGTAGCATCACGTATTAGAAGATAGATGGAGTTAGTGGAAGGTACACTATCATACCTCTCCCTCGAGAGAATGACACACACAAATTGTGCAAATAAAGTTTTATGTTCCAATTCAACATATTTCCTATGTGCAACTCTTTGAATTTTGTTTATAATTTCTAAATCACCATTTAACATATTTCTGCATATAATATATATAAGTTTTATCAACTTATACTATTATCCTCGAGACATCTATTGGGATTTGGATTAGTTCAGGTTGCATGGACCCCATTAGAAGGGGGAACTGTGAGTTAACACGTCTTTTATGAGGAGACTACTGTGGTGATGGTTTGACCTCGTCTTTTAAGATTCAATAATCAATTGTTAAACAAGCCAAGATATGTCAAGATTGAATGCATTTTTTTTCAGAGATAGCCCTAGAACTAGAACAACTTTTAACTAGGTGAAGAACCCTTCTTTTGGTTCAATGCTTCATATGTTCTATTCTAAGTTACCTGTTTTGATAAGGTTTTCGGTACGAGTGCAAGTATTAGGTAAAATGGTTTGGCAAATTTTTTGTTCCTTGGTATGGATACGGGTTCAACTATATATATATATAAAATATAAAAACAATAAAACTCATAATTGCAATAAATAGAATAGGTAAATACCTCATATTCATAATTTGCAAAAATAAAAATACTCATAAATTCATAATTCAATTATTTGTCAAATCAAAATGTCATTACATAATGAAAATTCAAAATTACAATCAATATTTAATAGCTTTATGTTGTTCTTCATCAAAACTAGCATCAAAGTCAAAATTTGGTTCAATTTCATTTGAACCATAATCAATTGGAGTGCCACTCCCACTAGCTATGTCATGTGCAGAAGTTGCCTCATCTACGCAGACTTTGTCAAGTTGTGCAACTATAGCATCTAAGTCAGCACACTTAGGACTTAGATCCCAATTCTTTGTCACACCCTCATTGTATTCAAGTATCTTATGTGACAAGAGACGAAGGTTAGAGTGTACATATACCAAATTCTCTGCTTTTTTTGCACTCAAATGGCTACGCTTAATCAAGTGGATGAATGAGCATGTACTCCAATTCCGTTTAGTTGAAGAAGAACTCGCAACCTGTTGAATTTGCATACAACATTTGGTATTTAATTTTATAAATACAAAACATAAATTATAAAATTATATGATTATAAATATAATATATAGCATAATGAAAAACAAGAAAAATAAAAAATAAAAAGATACATGTGAGAGAATTTTAATTGCAAGAGGTGGCAAGTAAATAGAGCCTTGCCCATGTATGCCTGGAAAAGGTCTTGAAGATGCCTTGTAACATATGATGATTAGTCACAAACATTTGGATCTCTTTGTAATATTCTTGCTCAGAATCATATGCACAAAACTGTAATATTCTTGCTCAGAACAAATACACAAAACACTACAAATCACCGTAATATGCTTGCTCAGATCAGATGCACCAACACTACCAATCACTTGCTCAGAACAGATTCTTAAATATGACTAGATGCAGAATTAAGTGACTGAATACCAACACACAACAGTGATGCAATTCAAATCTGGAAAATGTAATGACAATCGAACAGTATAATATACTATCAGAAGTTACTTGTTTGCATACAGAATCACCTTAATTGCCGATCTTAGCATAACTGGGTGAGCATATAAACAATTAACATACAATGATCCAATAGCGACCCTTAGTTGGCCAACACCAACTCAGATCACAGCTGCATATGATTGACTGGCCCAGGTGAGTGAGCCTGTTACTTGACATGGCTCAGAAAGAGGTAATTCGTGATTACGGATGATGTGATCACAGTAGATACCCGTCACTTGTCTTGCCCAGGAGAATGGATGCGTGCCGTATGATGGTTCTTCAGATCTGCGATCAGTACCACATCCCTTTGTCAATCCGACAAATGCTTGGGCAGAATACTCAACTCACACGGGGTAATGTTTCGCGGCAGCAGATGCACGAGTTTTCACTGGATCAATATGGTGGTGCTGTCGCTTTGTGGAAGATGACGGCCTGTGGCCAGAGCCAAAGGCTTAGCCACAAAGATGGGTGGTCGACCCCTTCACAATCGCCCTGCAGTGTATGAGAAGGCTCAGAGGCTGTGTAATCAGGATTATGCGAAATGAAACAGAAACAAGCACGAATTCACAGGCTGGGGGTGTCGTCCCAAACCTGAGTGCGATTAGCGAAGGGGGCTATGTCCCTTAGCAACCAGCATGGAAACTCATCCAAATTCATGATACCTAAACAAATGAAAAGAGCTGATATATATATGCATTCACATGCCTTCCAGGATAGAGGTCGGCCAAACACTACATGCCTTCTTTAAGGAGGTCGGCCACAATAAATTTAAATGTTATTAATTAATTAATAATTCAAATTTAATGTTATTATTATGAATATTATATGGTGTTGAAGAACATCGTTTTCCTACCAATGCCCAAGAGGAGATCAATCATATACGGGGACATGACACTCTTCGACTTTCGTGTAGATTTGTTTGACCCACTCAATTTGTGTGCCAATATTTTGCAATATCAAATTGAGTGAGTGGACTGCATGTGGTGTCCAAAAAATGTGACCATATGTACCCTCCACTATAGACCCAACCACCCTACAATTTTTAGTATTGTCCATTATGACTTGGACAACATTTTCAATGCCCACCATTTCCATGGATTCTATGAAGATATTGGCTATGAAAGTTGTGCATCTTTCACTTGCCCTACACAATTCATTGCCTTCAAAAACATCACCCCTTTAGGTTGAAAGGAAGCTCATTGCCATAAATGCAACTCTGGCTTCATTTTTTAAGGCCTTTCCCAATGGGCCTCTTCTATGCGAAGCCAAAACATTCTTATCTCCAAAAGATGGTGGCATTGGCATGAAAGGATGTGGGCCAGCCGGTTGTGATAAGCCACTAGGAGGTTTTTCTAAGATTTTCTTGGCAAGAGAATATGCAAGTCTTTGATTGATTACTTGTTATGTCGATACCATCTTGTTCTTTATTATAAGCCAATATTTGATTCTTGGACAACCCTTTTTTGTTTGGCCCAAGACAAACTTTTATTCCCTATATAGGAATAGTGCACAAGTGAACTTTCACTCGAGAGTACGAGCTTTTATACTCTTTTGCACAATGGCTACAACGTCAAAGATAACCCCCACCACTAGGAAGTTGTTCAATCATTATCATATGTCGCCAAAGAGGTGATGATGAATCAAATTTATATGATCTCTTTGCATTTGGGGCAACTAAACTAGAACTACTAGTTATTCTGTATGAACCTAAAAACAAACATTACAAATTAACAACCCTACAGTTAAATTAAAAAAAAATTGGCTTTATAACCCCCTATTATGCATAGAAGTTCAAAAAATTCAAAATTTAACAATATATATTTTTTTAAACTTGATTGTTTTGGAAAAACTTTAAAGATCTTCAAAAAAATTATTCAAAACTTGAAATTTTTTTATGGTTAAATCTTCTTTGGGCAACTATTTCTCCCCTATTGATGTAGGTTTAACTCTCTTGTAGCCCTCACCTTTGAAAAAAAAGAACCAACTTTGAAACTCAACAATGGCAGCTTGGAGGAAAAAGAAGTTTTGGCCTTTTGTGTTTGTCAAATGATGTCAAAAGTTGTTATGCCCTCTCTTTAAGGTGACCAAAACATATTAGGCAAATTGCTTTTTAAAAAAAAAGTTTTCTTTTTTGTTTTTGATAAGTTTTTAGAGGCCCATAGACCATGGGTAAAAGTTGAGTGAGTGAGTGACCCATAGCAACAAAAATCTTTTGGGGAAAAAATTGGCAAACCAAAAGTAAAAGATTTTTTGAAAAAATGGGGAAAAAATTGGATCTAAAAAAAAAACGTAAAAAATTGTAGATCAAGATATAAAAACTATCTTTTTTGAAATTGAAAGGCAATTCCATAGGATAGAGATATAGAGAGCAAATCAAATCAAGAGTTTAACTAATGAATTGTAGAAATTAGATTTTTGTAGTTTATATTCGTATGGCTGATTACATTCATTGCATTGCACATCTTTCAAACTCAAAGCATTATTTCACATTGCATAACTAAAAACTAGATGCTGATAGATGACAAAATTTCAATTACAATATAGTTTTTTACAAAGTCAACCTAAGCAGTTATGTAATTACTTCACATAGTCAACCTAAGCAGTTATGTAATTACTTCACATTGCATAACTAATAACTAGGAGCAGCTGCCAATTGCATTAGCTTGTCATGGCATTCTGTGAGACCACCTTTCTTTGAGGCATTTTTTCAAACAGCTCACTGCCTTGTCTATGCTACGACATTTTTCATACATGTTTACCAAAGCATTTTATCAAGCAGTTCACTACCTTGCTTCTATGGCTAAAAGCCTAAAACATGTGCTTTTGAACAAGCTATGGATGCTTGGAAAAAATCTATCAAAGCATATAGTAAGCAATACAATAGACAAGGCAGTGAACTGTTTGAAAAAATGCCTCAAAGAAATGTGGTCTCATGGTGATGGAATGCCATGATGAATGCCTATGACGATGGATTGTCATGGGATTCCATCACCATGAGAACACATTTCTTTGAGGCATCTTTTCAAACAGTTCACCTCCTTGTCTATGGTAGGACATTTCTCATACATATCTACCAAAGCATTTTATCAAACAGTTCACTGCCTTGCTGCTATGGCTAAAAGCCTAAAACAGGTGCTTTTGAACAAGCTATGGATGCTTGGAAAAAATCTATCAAAGCATAATAGTAAGCAATAGCATAGACAAGGCAGTGAACTGTTTGAAAAAATGCCTCAAAGAAATGTGGTCTCATGGTGATGGAAGGCCATGACAAACCATAGACAAGGCAGTGAACTGTTTGAAAAAATGCCTCAAAGAAATGCGGTCTCATGGTGATGGAATGCCATGACAATGATCACCATGAGACCACATTTCATTGAGGCATTTTTTCAAACAGTTCACTTCCTTGTCTATGCTACCACATTATTCATACATGTCTACCTAAGCATTTTATCAAACAGTTCACTGCCTTGCTGCTATGGCTAAAAGCCTAAAACAAGTGCTTTTGAACAAGCTATGGATGTTTGGAAAAATTATATCAAAGCTTAATAGGAAGCAATAGCATAGACAAGGCAGTGAACTGTTTGAAAAAATACCTCAAAGAAATGTGGTCTCATGGTGATGGAATGTCATGACGAATGCCTGTGGCTATGAATTGTCATGGCATTCCATCACCATGAGACCACATTTCTTTGAGGCATTTTTTCAAACAGTTCACTGCCTTGTCTATGCTATGACATTTTTCATACACGTCTACCAAAGCATTTTATCAAACAGTTCATTGCCTTGCTGCTATGGCTAAAAGCCTAAAACAGGTGCTTTCAAACAAGCTATGGATGCTTGGAAAAAATCTATCAAAGCATAATAGTAAGCAACAAGCTATGGTCTCATCGTTTTTGTTTTTGCATGAAAATCAGCATGATTTTATTTGCGTTTTTTTGTAGTTTTTAAATGCGTTTTTTTGGCAATTTTGCAGTTTTAAATGGGAAAAAATCGTTGACCAAAAGGTCAAAGATTTTTTTCAAAAAATTGGCGAAAAAATCGTCCAGCCTGCAGATTTTTAAAAATCATGTTTAATCGGATTTTTTTTGCAGATTTCTGTTTCTATGGGTAAAACAAAGGACCCTACAGAGGTTCCATTTGGAAACAAAACTGCCAAAATTTCTATCTTAAGATATACAATTTAATTTGCTTTCTAGTGGGCACTTCTGATAAGAATAAGTACTCAAATTTTGATTTCATTTTCCTCTTGTGGTGATCCAAGTATAAACATTGATTTGAATGAGAGGTCTTTTAATTGGTTTCGTAGTTATCCACAAATCTAGTTTTATTTCTTTTCATGTAGGTAGAAGGAAATCCAAGTAGGATCCTATAGGATGGAAAATCTGCTTGATTGGCATTAGCCACTGATTGCAAGGGTTATTGCCTTTCGCAAATCCTTTTGGGGATGTTTCCCAAAATAACTTTGCTACGTGTAGCCTTCAGCATTGTAATACCCAAAGAAGAGAAATAATTAAAAACAAACCATCATAATTTATTCCTTGAGGATTAGGTTGTGGGAAAGAGTTTACTCAAATCCATGATACCATAATGCAGCCATAAAATGTGTACAAGCCCCAATAAATCTTTAGGTTGCACAAACAATGCCTTTGCACATGCATCTATGGTGGGCTAGAGCGTGACTAGTTCAAGAATAGAGTGTAATATCCCTCAATTTTTTTATTGAATTTCTCCAGTTGTTTGGCAAAATTTCTTACCGAAAATGCTGCTGTTCTATTTTTAACTGAGCCAAATTTAACAAATAATAATATAGAGACAGCACCTTACAAACGCATTGTTTTCAGAGCATAGTAAATGGGCAAATAGCAATTTTCAAAGGGATTCCCACCTACAAATTTTTAATATAGTTAACTTATAATTGAGAGAGCCTTTAGTTTTCAGAATACATAAGATTGGAAATTGATTGCACTCTGACCTTAAACCAATAGTTTGAAAGTAAACACTGTCGTTTTAGAGGAATTGATTGGAAATGGGCAACTGGCTGGGAGTGTGGCAGACCTGCTGTATGTCCACAGGAGCGCCAAATACCATGCTTCTCCACTCTAAAGCCTCCTCAAACCACACCAGAGTCTGGACTGCTATAATGTAATTTATAGTGAATAAATGAAGTGCAATCTTCACCCAAACTCCAGCTAGAGTGATCTGAAAATGAATTGCTGCCTCCTTGCTGTCATACGACCCCTCCTTGAACTCCTTATGTCTGCAATAATTCCCTCTGACTGCAATACAGGAGTTGAGGCTGGAAAATAGTCTTCAATCCCTTAAAGAGACAAAGGCGATCTTCCCCCTTCTATTTCATATGCCTCCTCAATACTAGATATCAATACCTTCAGGTTGGTGGCTAGCAATAACTACAAACAGAGATGTCTGGTAATTGTTTGCAACTAAGAGTTAGAACTATAAATCTTCCAATGCTCTTGAGATATATTCATCCTCTTCACAAGTTGACAAGCCCAAGAAAGAGAAATGTTCTTATTGCAAGAGTCCTAGACATGATGAACACAAGTGCATAAAGAAGTTGAATGATCTTCTCATTGATCTTCTTGAAAGGACAACATTGGGGAACTTGATTTAGTTAAATAGAGAACTCATCATAGGAGTCCTCTAAAAAGAATAAAAATAAAGGGAAAGGAAAGGGAAGGCCGTTGTTGCTATCACATCTCCACTTTTCACATGGATTATTGACTTGGGTGCTTCACACCATATGGCTTTAGATGAGGATTATTTCATGTCCTTGAAGCCAAGTTCCATGCCGCATATTCTAATGGGTAATGATACTCTAGCTAAGGTTTGTGGGAGAGAGTTTGTTGACATTAGTGATGAAACATTTTAGGATGTTCTTTTTGTGCCTTCTTTGTCAACTAATCTCTTGTTAGTCTACTAGATCACACACATAGGTTCAAGCAATTGGGTTGTGTTTACTCCAATTTCTATGGTCATTAGTGAGTTGCATAGTGGTAGCACAATGCATTAGGAAGGGCTGGTCATTAGTCTCAGTTGTATGCCTTTTTACGCTTGGTTGTTGATTCTCCTTCCATTTCACTACTTACTCATTTTGATGAAGTAAATGTTACAAGGTTGTCTTTTGGTCAATTTGTTGATGGGGTTTGCCAAGGATGCATTTTTGCTAAACATCCAAAAGAGAAGTTTGACAAAGGCAAAGCATGGAGGGCTACACAAATTATAGTGTTGGTTCAAAGTGACATGTTTGGTCCATTTTTGACGCCTTCTTTTAGCTGGGTTAGATATGTTCTTACCTTCATTGATGACTTGCCTTGGATTAGTTGGGTGTACTTTCTCTAACAAGAGATAGAGGTGTCTGAACACTTTAGGACTTCAAAGCACTTGTAGAGAAACAATTTAGGAAAGCCATCAAATTTCTGTCCACATATAATGGTGTTGAATATGTCAACTATTGAATTAAGTAGCTCTATACTTTAGAGGGGATCAATTTGCAATGTATAGTTTTGTATAGTCCTCAACAAAATGAAGTAGCAAAACATAAGAATAGATCCTTCAAGGAAATGGTGAATTACAGGATCCACTCTAGATCCCTTGCATCACAATTCTAGGTAGGTTGTTAATTGTGTGAACTATATCTAAAATAGAATTACTCATAAAGCCTTGAAAGGAGTCACTCCTTTTGAAGCTTGGAGCAATAAGAAACCCACATTGAAACACTTGAGGGTCTTCAAATGTTCAATATGGGCCCACATTTCTATAGAGAAACAAAAGACTATGGATCCTTAGAGCAAGCCTTGTATCTTTGTGGGTTACCTAAATAGTGTAAAGGGATATCAACTCCTCCATCAAGTTACTCACGAGCTATTTATTGAGAGAATTGTTCAATTTGAGGAGGGCTCTTCAAGTCCAACTCTTGACACTTCTCCTTTAGTCACTTTGGGTACACTTGGGACAAGCACATTTTTGATGGCAAGGATTTTCTTGCTCTGCTTTGAATGACCATAGTGATGATGAGGATCATCCTCTCACCTCTACTAATCATCATTTTGAGGATGTAGAATCTTCTCTTGACTCTCCTATTTGGTCCACTTTGCGCAAGATAGACTTTGTGGTTGATTGGGATGGGGATCCTTTAGGCACTAGGTAGACCGAGTCAAAGGTTTAGGCACTACCTCATATTTTAATTGCCTCCACATTAGATCCATGGTCCTTTCATGAGGCATTCTTGAGTGGGATGCAGCTATGGAAGAGGAATACTATTCCATGATGAGGAACAACACTTGAGATTTAGTTCCCCTAATAAAGGAAAGAAACTTGTTCAATCTAAGTAAATCTATCGAACTAAGTTTGTTGCAGATGTGTCTGTTGATAAGTTCAAAGCTCGCTTAGTTGTGAAGGGATTTTCATAGGTTCTATGCATTGATTACATTGACATCTTTGCACTTGTTGTAAAGATGGGTGCTATTCATCTTATTGTTGTTGTTGTGCTTCGTTGGGAGATTCATCAAAAGGACATGAAGAGTGCCATTTTTCATGGGGATCTTGAGGAGTTATACATGAGCAACCATAAGGTTATCTACAAGACTCTTCCTTGTTATGTAGACTCAAGAAATCTATCGATGCCCTCAAACAAGCCCCTTGGGCATGGTATGCTATATGGGTTCCTTCCGTGATTTAGATTCACTTGAGGCTATTCTAATCCGAATGTCTACATCTTGTGGCATGATGAATCTCTCTAACTCCTAGCTTTTTGTGTTGATAACTTATTGATCATAAGGAGCTCCTCATCCTCCATTGTGGTAAGAAAAAATGCCCTTTATAATAGGTTTTTGATGACCAACTTGGGTTTGTTGCACTATTTTCTTTGGATTGAGATCTATTAGTTTGTTTTTTGGATTAGAATTGCACAGTCCAAGTATGCATTTGATTTGCTTTCATGGTTCCATATGGTCAATTGCAAACCTACTTCAATCCCCTTTCTTTCTAAAGTCAAACTTAAGGGATAATGTTTTACACCATTGGTTGATGCTAATTTTTGTTGATAGCTTGTTGGAAGTCTCATTAACTCATTTAAGGCCTACCATTTCATACTACAGTACATTTAGAGTACTCGCAATTATGGGATTCACTATGTAGTAGACATTGATATTGACTTGGTCAATTACATAGACTTTGATTGGGCAAGTAGTTCTTAGGATTTGAAAGTCCACTTTGTTTACAACTTCTCATTTGGTTTTGGTCCTATATGTTGGTTGAGCAAGAAGTAGAATGTTATTGCTCTTCCTTCCACAAAGTGAGGGTTGTGAATGTCGCCACTGAGGCCCTTTGGCTTTAGCATGTTCTCAATAAGACCAGTATCTAGACTTGTTGGTCATCTATCATATATTATGACAATCAAAGTGCTATTTCAATCTCTCAGAACTCGGTCCATCATAGGTCCACATGTACCATATTTAGGAGTGCATTCATGGACAGGTCATCGGTCTTCACTACTACCTGAGTATTGAGTAGATAATTGACATTTTCACCAACCCTTTATAGAAAGCAAGTTTCTTCATTTATGAGCTTTTCTAGGGGTGTGGGAAGCTACATCTTGGGGAAGTTATCTTCTCTCTATTCTGTGAGGTGGAGGGTGCGGAAGGATGGCGCTATTCTCTTTTTTAGGGGGGCCTTGTTCTCTTTGCAGGGGATTTCTATCTACATGGGTTCCTCATCAAGCTTCATTTGTCAAGATCCATCCATGAAGGTTTTTGTTTTTCTTAGTTGGATATTATTGTATTTTTCCAACACATTAAGTTCAGCTTGCTTAGGTAGATTGACCAAGTCATTATAAGAATAGCAGGTATCTTCCCTGAATGTATCTCCCACTTATTTTTGGGTAGTTGGAGTTACATTTCTCATTGGTTGGTTTTGTCTTCTCTCTTCTCTATGTATGTATCCTCTTCCTTGCATATTCTGGCTATGTTATTGTGAACTTTCCTTATGCTATTTTGCTTATCTCTTGTATAGTTGGGAACTAACTCTATTGTATCATTCTGATTTATGATCTTTTGTATTTAAAATTTTATTGTATCTAATCCTTGATTCTTGTATTGTTGAGGACTAGCTCTATTATACTATTTTGATTTATGATCATATGCATTTATAGTTTTATTGTATCTAATCCTTGCAATAGGTTTTAGGTAGCTTCATGCTTGTTTGCAGAGCCTAACATTAAACATTTAGAAGCAGCTGCACTTGAGAAGGTTTGTGAATGAAGATGAAACAATCAAAGAGTTTATCCTCCTCTTTAAATTGAACCAAGAACCAACAAGGGACCATGAAATAGATGCTTGAATGTAACAATCTCGCTGATGAAGAAATCAAGATAGACATGTTTGATCTTAATTATCAATGAAAGAGAGATTCTCCCTAAGTCTTTGTAAAGACAATGCTGCTCCCTTTGATTACATAGTAAATTGAGCATCTCAAGCTGAATTGCTCCTTGGTTTCAGTTTCAGAGAAGCCGTAGGTTTAATTATTGGAGGAATATGGTGATCAAACTCTACTCAGTAAACATGGAGCTGACTAGGAGGGAATTAAAGAGCACATGATTACTGGTGCTACTAAGCTTGACTGAACAATACGATCTTCTTGAAATATTAGTGTAGGAGCTTTTTTTTTCCAATTTTTTTTAGAACATAGTTGCTAATTAAAATATCTAATATAAACAATATCTCTAAAATCTAATTTCCATTACACTATCTCTAAAATCTAATTTCCATTACACTATCTACATGTCTTGAATAATTAGTACCTTGATGTAAATGAAATTATAGGACCAACTTGATGTTTTAGGAGCTTTGTAAATCCTGTTTATAGTCTGCTAGTGTTAGGAATAGGATCACAGAACAATATACAATAGAATGAATGAAAAAACAAGATATAAAATAACACAAAAACACAGAGACACAGATATTGTGTGGTTCACCAAATATGGGCTACGTCCACAGAGAAACAGCCAGTCCTTCCTTTGTTCCATCCAGCAAAATGAAGGGATACAATCTACAGCTCATCCGCTGCAATTTCCTCTTTGCTCTCTCACAGTCTTCACACACTATACAATACAATACTCAGCTGTAATACAACACCCCTGTAAAAGGAGGTTGCCTTCTAGAGAAAGAAAAGCCAACATAACCTCTACTGATAGATCTGTGACCTAATGATGAATGGTGCAGATATAATGGGCTCTAGAACCAATAAAAGATCAGGCTCCATAACCAACAACTGGGTTGGTTTAATGTTTTTCGTTTTTCGTTTATAAAATGCCTCAAGTTCTAAGAAGGGTTTTTTTGAAATTTTATTTGAGTTTGGTTTTTGGTCTTCGAAGCTGATTTCTAATGTTTCAATTTCTTGCAATGTAGTGAATCGCCAGAACACTTTTTGAATTCTGTGGTGGTTTTTACTTGGGTAACAGTATTTCATCCAAGAATTTGAACTGGCCCTGTGAAATATGTTGGGCCTTCATGACTTGTGTCCTGCCAAGATTATGTTTGGTCACCTTTCATATGTAGATAGTGTAATGGAAGTTAGATTTTAGAGATATTGTTTATATTAGATATTTTAATCTCAAAGTAAGAGTCAGCTGGGCTTCTTTTGAAGATGGCTTGTCATCACTTGCTGCCTAGCAACAAATATCAAGGCAATGGGGTGATGAAGAACAATGTTTGAACATATCCTTTAAATTATCAACTTCAATATTGAGGATGTTGAAGTCACAATTTGTGTTTCTAATATGCGTTAAAGACTTTGTGTTCTGCCAGGATTATGGCCGTATCCTTCTATATGGAGAGACAGATAGTCGAGGAAATTTGATTTTATTGATACTGTTTCTATTAGATAATTTAATCTTGAAATAGGAGTTGGCTAGGCTTCTATTTAAAAAGATGCTCTCTAGTGACAAATATCAAGGCTATGGTGTGATGATAGAACAGAGTTCAAACATCATACACATTCTTTAATTATCAGCTACGGTGTTAGCATTGTTACTAATAATAGCCTGGTTTTGATGCTGGCTATTTTGGATTGAGCAGAAAACTGGTTTTCCTTATAGAATCTTTTTTAAAAGAGTATTATATAAATTTTCTCTAAAGAAAGGGATGAACAAAAGGATGTCTTCTTCATTGTTTTTTTGTGCCTTTTTAATTTTCTATGGCGCTCAAATTATATTTAATCTGACTGGATATTCCAATGTTCAATTGTTCAACAATTTAAATTTGCTTATGTGCCAATCCAATGCATTTTGTCAGTTGAATTAACACAAATCAGAAAACTGTTTTTTTAATAGCTATGAGCTGCCTTCTTGTTCAAACTGTAAATTACTGTAGGTACATGTCAAAATTCATGCGCACATTATTGCAAATTGATCTTATATGCTTGTGTGATTTTCTCACACACAAGTTCAATGGTATATAATTATTTTATCTTCTATTGACAGCTGTAATTTAAGGGCTATGCTTAAATTGTTAGAATCTGCAAAAGAGGATAACTCGAGATCTAGTTTGAGGAATAGAAAATATAAAATTGTGAACGCAGATGATTAGAGAAGTTAAAATAACATTTTAGAGTTAGTCTGCAAGAGAGTAATGTTGAAGCAAAATAGCATTAGGAAAGCATAACAACATAAGCTACAAGTTTCAAAAGGTATCTAAAACAAGTTAGGAGAGTGAGTATATATAGATCAGGTGAGGGGCAGGTGGAAAATGCAACCAATAGGGAGAAGACTCTAAAGGTGTCCAAGAATAGTAAATATAACTCCCATGGAAGATGTCGATACCTCACATCACTCACACTAATATTCACTTTATTAACCTATTTAAGCTTAATTAATAAATGTAGGAAAAACTTTGATGAAAGGAAAATAGATATCCACTGGCAAAATAAAAATCTACACTAACACCCCCCTGAAGTGTAGCTTATATGAATGATAAGATAGGTCCCAACAAATGAACCTTGATGAGGTAATCATGTACATAAAAATCTCCATTAAAGAGAACAAGCCTCCCTGAGAAGAGAGAAAAGACCTCAAGAGTAAGGAAGGACTAGGTAGCTCCCTTAGAAGATGAAGCCTCTTGCACCCCCAACAAAGCTTTCAAATGAGGATACTCCTTTTTTGTAAAGGGCTTGGTAAAAATATCAGCAACCTGCTCGAAAGTCAAGTAATAGCAGAGATCAATGATTTGTCTATGAATGAGCTTTCAAATGTAGTGCATGTGGGCATCATTCTTGGACCGACTATGAAGAACACAAAATTCTATCCCCTATAAAAAAGTGCATCAAAAAAGGCTTCCGTATGGTTGAGAATGAGTCTCTTGAAGTTGGCTTATAAATCTCAAAAGTGCAATGGAGAGGGGCAAAGGGCCTTGGTGGTCAGTGGGCGGTGCTTTGGTGGTGGATTGATTGTAGTTAGGTCATGGCCACTCAGGTGGTGTTGTGGTGGTTGTTGGCCACTTAGTAGCTAAGTAGCTAGCTGCTAGGATAGGTGGTCAGTGCTAGCTGCTAGAGGTTAGTATACTTGTAGTGGTTTGCAATAATTTATTTTGATTTGGTTTTTGTTTTGCCTTAAGAAATGCCTTGCACCAAAATTGACAAATTTTGTATGAAAATAGTGGTTTTTGGGACTTCTAGACACAATGATGATGTCCATTTGGCCTCAAAGTGCTCTATTTGAGAGCAATTTGTTTGATTCACGAACAAAATCCCCAATTGCAAATTGAGTTGCTGATCTCTGATTTCAATGAAACGAAAGCTTGATTTGATTTTTTCGAGCTTTTTGGACATTATGGAACAACTAAATTGCTGCCAGGATTGGAAGATACCAATTCCTTACTTCACACAGAGAACACAGATATTGATATTAAAAGAACATTACTCAGTTCTGAAAGATATTACTGTCGACAGCTGCTAATAAGATTTGCACTCAGTAACTGACTATAGACCGCACTCCCACAATAGGAAGGCTGGAAACAACAAATCAAACCAACACTACCCCTGTGTATGCACAATAACCACCACACGATATTACACAATTCTAAATGATGCCAGAATATAAATGTAGCAGCACTAAGCAATGTACAGTATGTTGTATTAGGAAGATGAATTTGTCTCGGGTCACATACAGTTCCCAGACCATCAAACTAGGATTGCAGCTGAAGGTGTGCTATGCATTACATAATCTGGTTTGAGTGTTAGGATACTCAGGCACTGTCGCCAGAATAATTATGGCCTCAAGAATGATCTCTGATCCGTGCTGAATAATGCAATGGATGGGTAATTGATCAGAAAGTGACTACTCCTGGAGTGAGCAGGGAATGCTGCGATGGGAACTCCATGGAAAATATTGTGATCGCAATGAATCCAGACCTGATGTAAAGATGGCCGTCGCGGGCTAACTGCTGCCGGAAACTCACACGATGCTCAGGGGATGAAGCGTATGCTATGATATTGATCAGGGGACCTTTGAAGGATGTGACCTGGAACTTATGGTTTGCGCCTCCCTGCTGATTCGACCCGCACTATTGGCAATGGATGTCTCGATGTTCTCCTTGATTGATGATGCTAGAGTGTGGCCAGAGCCTTGGCTCGGGCACAATCACAATTCCTCCAATTGCCAACCATTGAGATGTAACCTGAGGGAGCAAATACTGAGAATCAGATGGATGCGAGCTGGTTTGCAATAACACGAAAGGCAGGAAGAGATGATCGTCTCTACCTGATGAGGAGCAACCCGGGGTTTTCGTCCCTAGTCATCCACCATGAAATTCATGTCCAATTCATGTTCAATGCCTTCTCAAATCAAACATGCCAATATAAATATGAAGCAATAATGCCTTCCCAAATGGGTCGGCCAGGGTCCCGAATATAATTTAAATTTAAATTTTATTATTCAATAATTTAAATTTAAATTTTATTATTCAATAATTTAAATTTATATTTAATAATATTATTTAATTTCAAATTAGTGTTAAACAACACTCTTTGCTGCCCATGTTTGAAAATAGGACCTCATCCAAAAACGGGGACATGACAAGGATTACCAGAATGTTACAAAGACCCACACTTAGAAAATACAAGTGCAAAACTCCAAAGGTTAATGTTCTTTTTGGTCAAATCTTCAGATCAGTTAAAGATGCAAGAGAAAAACATTTAAGAAATCTGCAAGTAAGTTGATTAGCCCTCTCTTGACTCTCAAATATGGAAACTAAAGATCTATTCTTGTACCAAATGCTCTAATACCATGTTAGAATCTACAAAAAACATAGCAACCGAAGATCTAGTGTGAGAAATAGAAAAATATAAAATAGTAAATATAGATGATTAAATAAATGAAAATAACATTATAAAGTTAGTCTCCAAAAGAGTAATTCAAATGCACATGAAGCAAAATAGCATTAAGAGAGCATAACAACATGAAGCCATAAGATGCAAAAGTTATCTAAAACAAGTTAGAAGAGTGAGTATATATAGATTAGGTAAGAGGGGGAAGGTGGGAAATACAACCAATAGGGAGAGGACACAAAAGGTGTTCAACAATAGTAAATGTAACTCCCATGGAAGATGCCAACACCTTGCACCATTCACACTAATACTCAATTTATTAACCTAAGCAAGCTTAATCAAGAAGTGTAGGAAAAACCTAGATAAAAGGAAAATAAATGTCAACTAGGAAAATAAAAACCTACATTAACCTTAATCAGTTGCATGTAGAATCAATAGGTTTGATTAGGTGCTGGAATTGAAATTACTGTATAAGAAATGAACAAAAGAGCAAGTAAAGAACCAGTGACAAGATGAAGGATGCAATATATACCCTAGAAATCCAATGTTGGAAAACTCTAGCAATTTGGGGCTGTGCCTCCTTATGTCAACTGAAATCAACAATATCACAAGCCAATTGCTCCAATGGAGCCTCCAGGAATGCCATGGGACTGATACAACACTCTTACAATGCACTCACAAGCTTGTTCTCCTTAGGAACTCATGGATGGTTGGAATGATTAAAATATTTTTGGAACAAACACTAGATGAGTTTTCCCTATTGTATTGAATGTCATTGCAAGATCAGAATGGGTATATATACTATATAATTGTATTAGTGCATACATTAGTTTGGTATAATGGTGCAGAAGAATTTAACAAGTCATTCCATCTCAGCATTCAGATGAGAACCACTTTATCTTCTGATCTGGGTGTTTATTATGCATTTCTGTCATATTTGACAGGCTCACTCATGGGTGAGTTTGACTCTTTCCAACTGGTGACAGGTTCTGCAAGGTTACAGGTTTATCCATGGTGAGATCTCTCGCTTCCAGCAGGTGATGACCTTGCCCTTGGTAGAACCTGTCACTCTCCAGCAGGTGACAGTTATGTTCTTGAAAATCTGTCAGCTTCCAGTTGGTGATGGTATTTTCCCTGTTGAAACGTGTTACTTTTCTGTGGTTTTCCAAAATTGGCAGGCTTAAGGGGGTGCCTGATCATCCAGACTATTCTGAGAACTAACTTCATACTTTTCCAACCCTGTACAGTTCCTGCAGCATTCAGGTTTAGGATTTTCCACTGTGCAGTGAGTGTGTTGTTGAGTGTCTTGAGGGTCATACATACAACATAACTGGTGAATTACACGAATTCATGCTTCAGTTGATCAAGGCTGCTTAAGGGTTGTAATTATGAGGATTTGTTTTGACAAAAAGATGCAAATTTTGATTTTGGTTATAAGAGTTTTCAAGTTGTCTAAATTTAGTTATGGATTTCCTTTTAGGAAGAATTTACTTTTTGTAATTGTCTTGTATCTATTGGAGACTAAGTTACCGATTCGGGTACGCAAATTGGGTATGGGTACGCAAATCGGGTATGGGATTTGGTCAAAAAAATTTTTGGGGTTGGGTATGGCAATACAAAAAACATAAAAATCAGAAATATGTACATATTTGCAGCAGTAATTAAGTTCAGAATACACCACCATATTAATAGTCTAATAACACAGCAAAAAACTTATAGCATTGAGTTCAATAAATTTGATCCGCTCCATTCCAAATTTAATGTGTCAGAGACTTCATAGTGACCACCAATATCAATAGAAGTTAACAGCAAGAAACAAAACTGTAACAGGACAAGATTTCAAGACTATGCACAACTGTAAAAGGATAACAAAAAAGAACACAGTTGTAGGAATATAAAAACTTGTAGCAAACATGAACATGGATGATAAAGCCTTTGGAAAATCAATAATAGAAATGACACGTATCTGTTTGATTCCAAATGACAATGACACAAGTGCATAAATAGTTAAAAAATTCTGAGAAGCTCACTGTCCAAAATTTAAATTTTATATACAAAATTTTTGATGAAATGAGGAATTCATTCTTCCACAAAACCAAAGCATACATTAATTTTGTTATAAAATTTTGAGTTATGAACTTATAGGTATAAGATGATGCAGTCCCATAATTTCAGGACCTTAACTCATAAGCATTCAAAAGGTAAGGGATGCAAAATCCTCAGGTAGTAACTGCACATACTAGCCTTTAATCACATCAACCCTATACAAAATATAATTCAAAAGCACCTCTAATTTTAAAAGTAAAGGGATACTTACTACAATCCGCACTTGTTGCTTCTGTTTATTTCATAGCTAAGTTACCGATTCGCCACTGTTAGTCAAAAAAATAATAAAAAAATGCAAAAAAATGCACTTTTTCTACGGCTTGGGCGTTTTGACGTATGGATTCGTTGCGGATTCGTCACGGATTCGTCTTGGCATATCCTGGTCGGATCCACAGTGTCAAATCGAATCCAAGGTGAATCCACAGACCAGATTTCGTACCCTGCCCGAATTTGTATCATACCATACCCGAATTGCGAATCTGGTACGAATTGAATTATATCCAGATGCTGGGAGTGGCGAATCGGTAACTTAGATTGGAGATTTTTTAATGGTTGAACAAATATTCTAAATTCCAAAAAGTATATTACATTTAATCCAATAGTTTTCTTGAAGTTCTTCAGAGAAGTTGATATAGAGGAAGATAGACTCTCCCTTATGAGAATGCATTGTCTTCAACAAAACTATAATACAATATAGTAATGAAATGAAAAAGGATCACTACTTGATGATTTTATCTCTAAACAAGAAAGACATATCATGAAGGTTGAGATCCATACACCAAATCTTTGTGAGCCTAATTCTCCAACACTAGAAGTTTCTTCAGAGAGAAATAGTTGACCAGGTTTGCAACATCATAAGACTGAATATCATCTGAACACGGGTAATCAAAGGTAAAATGCTTGTCAAACTAGAAATACTCAATGTGATGTGTTTTTTCGATCTATATGGCAAATTGTCGGGTTAGCACTCAATGACTAGAGTTCATTTTGTCAAGACTACATCATAAAGTTCAAGAAAAATTATCGTTGAGGATGCAATTAAGTAACTGTCATAAATTTCTTGGAACAATACCCAGTTTGGAAGATTCTGTCTTCAGAAATTAAAATATCTTAACATCCCTCCATCTGACCCGAACTCAATGTTTTCATGGGGAATCAGCATGCAGAATGGAGTCAGTTAGCTCTATTGACCACACAAAATAGGCAGCTCCAATAACCAGTTCTGGGATATGGGGATCTTGAAATGTCCCCCTTTTAGTTCCCATTGATACCTTGCCCTTTGATATTTATATCAAGGTATGAGACAACATATGGGTAGCAATATCACATAAATTATTATGTGTCCTCTGAAGATTGGTCTGATGAATTGCATCTTGCTAAACCCATCGCAGAAGGCCTGGCTAACTCAAAGACGGAAGACTGTTGATTAATCCAATTAGCATAATAGGCACATAATTACCTAGGAGATCTATACAATCAATAGGTGCATATTTGCAATTCCCGTAGTCAATAGTGGTACAAATACAAACTTGACACTCGTCACAAGTTTTCTTATTTCCTGAATCAAATATAAATTTAGACTTTTCTTATACTGAAAGACCACTTTAAGAAATATAGAGATTTTTCAATTTTTGTAGTTTAACACTTGATAGTAGTTCAACATTAGTTCAAACTTCAGACAACATTATTAATGGATTAGCACATGGTGGTAGTTAGGCCTTAAGGGTTGCTCTCCAAAAACTTATGGAAACGGGAGATTGAATTTGTTTTTCCACTTTTGTCTCCAAGTAATATAGTTAGGATATTTTATTAAGACTTGGTGATACTGATTACTCAAGATAAATATATTGTAGAAAACTAGAAGACAAGAACAATTTAGAGGACATGTTCCTCTATTTGACATAATTTTCCATAAAGAAGGTCAAATAAATCTCTTGATAAAGATTTTGCGATTTATACAATTTCAAATGGAGCTCCTGACATAGATCTTTGCCTACCAATTGTATATATATTTTTATTTCATTACCACATCAGTCAATCATCAAGCCATTTCTCATCTTTGGATTTCCCCAGTCTGGAAAAAACAAGAACATCGATATCTTCTTCCATCCATTAAAAGAAAAAGTAAAACATACATTTGGCCTCTATTTCGATAAAATCTTCTTCCTTGCTTTTGTCAATCTGCTGTACAGTTTCAATCAGTGTTCCATCGGGTTTCGGGGATGGGGATGGGGACGGCAGGGGACGCATTTCAGGGACGTGGGGACGGGGGGTCGAAGTTTGGGGGCGGCGGGTGGACGGCGGGGTGCTGAAATACATATAGTAATTGAAAAAATAGTTATAAAAAGATGTAGAAACAACTAGGAGTCCCCTAGATGTCTTGAGGACACCCCAGCATCCTCGAAGTCCTAGTGGCGTTTTGGAGACAGTGACACTGGTGGTGGGATGGTGGCGCTAGTGGTGGGCTGGTGGGGGGATGTCCCCCCCAAGTCCCCAAGTCTCTAAGACGTCCTTGTCTAGGAAACGCGGGTTTTTTTTGGGGGGGGGGATGCGTCCCTGTGGAACACTGGTTTTAATTATAGAAGTCAACATACTAGGATATATATTAGTCTAATGGAGTGCTAGATGGTGAAAAAGATCGTGCAATTAACTGTGAAGAGCAAGACAAAAATCTTGCCAAATGAAAAACCTGAAATGCGAGTTTTTAAGCAGATTGCACCGGTTTGGTCAATATGCTGAATTGCCAGTTATGCAATGCACAAACTGGAACATAATGGAGATCTCCTGCTGAATGCAAATAATAAACAGTGACAAGAACAGAGAATGTGAAGTCTTAGTATTTTATGTGCTCTCCACACGGTAAGAATAGGATCATCAAATTAGAAACTGTGTTTATGTGAATTAATTGATCAAACTTATACATGAAGTCTGACTCCTCATGATCAGCATGAGGCCATCCTTAGCCAAAAGTTCTTGAGTTTGTCTGGGATATTAGTGTGATTTTGTAGTCGGAAAACATTGGAAATTTCCTTTTTCTACTCCAAAATCTACTTGTGACTATGGTTAGACTTGAAGCTAGCACTAAAAATCAGAAACAAATGAGTCAAATAAATTGTGTTATGTTTTTAAGCAGCAGAGATTGGCACTGGTATTGCTTTGAGTTTCAACTTTCATGCCATCAATGGCTAACTGTTTCTCAAGGATTGCATATTTTCATTTTTTTCATAGTTTTAAATTTACTTTGATTTGGATTTTCATCAAAGTTCAAACAAGGCATTGTTACTGATTCCTTCATTTCTTGAGCTTTTTCCAGATGTTACCCTATTTTCAAGCTCAACATCAAGGAGGTTCCGTTCTGGTATAGCAGGCAGGCAACCTGGTCGACCAATTGAAGGTCAATTAAGTGTAACAAGCAAGGAAGGACTTGACGAGACTGGCTTTTCCAGCTATTTGTGTCAGTCTGATTCTGTTGAGCAGAACATGTGTGGTATCCCTGATCGACCTGTCTCCAAATGGCAGTCAAAAGGGAAGCGTAATGCAAGGCCATTAAATAAGAAACACTGTGAAAGCTCAAATTGGGGAAGTGCAGTTGAAACAGGGGATACATGTACTGCACCTTTGTATGGAATCCCATTTGAAGATAAGTTCACTTTGAATAAGGAACTTGGAACCAAGAAAATTATTGGGGGCAGCTATGACAAACTTGTGTCATCAGTAAAACAGGAGGAAGAGTTGAATAACTATTTTTTTTCAGATGGCCTTCTCCAAGATGGTTGTAGACAGAGAAAAAAAATGTTTTCTGACAATCGAAAACACGTCAGGCTGGGGAATCCAGTATCAAAAGTCAAGGCTGAAGTAGAGGATTTACATTGTCAAGCAGAGATTGACCAATATATTCCTGAAGGGACGGCTGGTTCCTTTTCAAATGGTAACTCTCAGGGCATGTCACCATCAGAGGAGATGAGTACTAAAATAGAATCGTCACTCTCAGATGAGAAAATATTCAAAACTAAGTGGTTGGTCCAAACAGACAGTCAAGAAACAGGGCAGCTGAAGATGCATATGGAAGGTTTAGATTCTGGGACATCTTCAGGAATGATATTTGAGACACCCAAGTCTGTTGGAGAAACACAATTCAAAGTGGCTGATGCAGTGAGAATTTCTAAGCTTGGAATACGTGCATTGGAATTAAGTAGAACCATGCTATTTGATGTGCCTGTGGAAGCAAAAGCAACTTACCAGGGGGAACATGTGCCTTTAGTTTCTCTAATGAGCAGATTAAATGGGAAAGCAATTGTGGGACATCCTGTCACTGTTGAGAGCTTAGAATTTGGTTACTGTGATGCTTATATTGCTCATGATAGTCTTGTCAATGAGGGAATTGTTGATTCTCTAACCTATGGTGATGGGGGAATGGGGAAAAGTACAGTTCAACCACCTTGGAGAACTGCAAGGAGAACTGAAATGCAACGTGTACCTAGAGGTTGCCCCTCGAGGAAGGGGTACAATGTGAACTATAGTTTATGCCAACCTTCGGGAAGTCAAAATGGACTGTTTGCTGTCAAGGCAGGTTATGGAGGTATTAATGATAAAAGCAGATATATTAGGAAGAACTCCCTGCACAGGCGATTATCCTCATCAGACAAGAAGTCATCAAAGAAGTTACTGAAACGAATTGGTTTATCATCTAAAAAGACAAGGACATTGTCTTCAATAGATGTGGAACATGAACTGAAATATCTGAATGGGGAGTCACAGCCATTAAAATTGGCAGAAGCACCCTTAGTCACTTGCATCCCATTGAAACTTGTATTTAGCAGGATAAAAGAAGCAGTTGGCAATTCTCCGAAAGCTGGAAACTGTGGTTTATCATCCAGCGGTTCAAGATGATAAGATAAGTGGAGAAAGTGCTTCTCAATTGAACTACTACTCATGGTCTTCATTTCAACTCCAACTAAAGGAACCTGGTGAATATAGATTTGTTCCTTTTGTACCTCTAGTATGCATGTGCTTTTGCATTATGCTGCCAGCATACAAAATGGCAGTGAATTGCCTACATATGGATAGGCTTCAAAGGCCTTGAAGGTTCAGAGTGATGCATTCAGTGCTACCGTTCTATTTCCAGGGGGAAGTTTTGACTTTTGGATACACACACAAACAAATATGAATGATAATGGTGATAATGCAATGGAGATTGCCCAGAAAGTGTTTCTGCATGATTCAAGATGAAAAAGCATCAAAAATTAAAAGGACAAGGGTGGTATTCATTGTGTACTTTGTATACAGGTCTCTGCTTCTGTTCCTGTGTTATCTATTGATATATTTGATTTTGAGGCAGACTTAAGCATTTATATTCTTCTATTACCTTCAAAGTGATCTTATTGGAGCCATGTGTTACTCTATTCAACTAATTCCAAGTTCCAACTTTATGAGCAGCATTTGAAATGACTAGTTGGGCACAGCTGCCTAACTGTGTGCAAGATATGCAGGCTAAGTTACTAACATGTAATATTTTGATATGTAAAGGAGATTAACTCAAAACTTTTTATGCTGAAGAAATTCATCTTTGTACACATGTAGATATGGTTCATGAAAATACTTTTATATTTGATGATGGAATATTCACATTGCTTTAGAGCTGATGATGAAAAAATTGTTTATTGAATACTTTTTGTAAATATGCAAGTTTTGTGCTTCAACTTTCTCACTATGCTTCGAGTTGCCCTTTGGAGGATGCTAATGTTCTGTACAAATCACAGCAAAACTCATGCAGATTTTTAGTGAAAGATTGCTTCACTTTTGGCAATCTGAATAAGCTCCATTTTAAATAACATACAAGAGAGTTATATGCAGCTGTGGAGATAATATGTATCATACACACGCCCATGGATTATTATCAGCCACAACCATGAACAATGGTGTAAAAGTATACATAATTTATATCATCCACATCTATGGATTATTATTAGCCACAAACATAAACAATGGTGTAAAAGTAATATATAATATATCATACACACTGGATTATTACCAGCCACAAACATGAACAATTGTCTAACGGTATATATCATGCACACTCTATAGATTCAGAATAAATACCCAACATGCAATGATTAGTATGCATCGTTTGTTGCTTGACATTGACTGAGTGCCAGATGATTAAGTTCCTTAACAATAATTGCATTTTATAATAGTGCAACATTTCAGAGTCAACAAAATATTTCTCTTAATGCTTTGAGGTTTTCTCAGGATATCATTTCAAGTCATATATCTGGATACAACTATGTTTAATCCTTTTTCTTCAATGTTAATGGCTTTCTTCTAGACCATGCTTCACGAATATTTGGATAAATGATAGGTCTTTCATAGGTTAAAATCTTGGTGATTTAACTTTTTAGCAGGTGAGCACTCGCAAACTAACAGACCTTGACGTTGCCACACAGTTACTGGTGTAATTTTCCCTGAAACTTGCCAAAAATTGGTGGGTTTCCTGGCCTAGACAAATAATAGTCCACTCAAGAAAAGCAAGTCTTACTATCGATGGTTGGTTAATATGTAGAAGTGATAAAATTATAGAGAATGGCATACAGCATGAAGGATTAGTGATTTTGAAGGCCCTATTTTGGGCTTGGTCACAGGGGCTCTGCTCCTTGACCCTGTCTTGTATTATGGCAAGGTGCAAGCTTGGGATGTCGCACTTGGATCTTGTTGAACCTGCTGGGGGGTCTATGCCTAGACCCTTGTGAGGAGCATTGCTTCCCAATTTCTCCTCTTGTTTAAAAATGTGAAAACAAAAAAATTTATTTTGGGTCAATGTTTTCTATGAATGAAATTTGTAAAATATCCAAATATCCAAATATCCGTTGGTCCAAATTTTTTGGAGAGAGATGCTAAACGTTGGAGGAAAAGTATCAACACAATAATATCTCAGCATATGACTTGAAGAGTTAGTTGTAGCATAGGAGATAAAGTAAAGATTACTTAGAAACAATTGCAACAATAAGCTGTCCGAATGCATTGAATGTGGCCTCGGGCTAAATCCATTGGTACAATATGGGAAGTTGGGTGGTTGTTTACAAACAAACATGGATTCCGTTTAACGATAGTAGTTACAAATTAAATAACATATTTTAGTCACAAATAATTAGTCTCCTTGCATTTGGGATATTCCTGTGAAATTAATTTTGCGTATCGACCATGCATGTAGCTTTTTATATACTAAAAATAATCATTCCCGAGAGACATGGTCTGTCATCTTTATGGGTTCTGTCCTATCAAATATACTCTTTAACCAGCATATAAATAACCTATATATTCTATTTTTTAATTATATTTGCCCATATATATCTTTTGTAGGTGTTCTATAAGCCACCTATTGACATGATGCATAAGTGGCTTAATTTTATTATGTTTTACGATTTAAAATATAAATAATTTTTTTTCACATGATATGGATTTTTTTAGATTTGTTATTGACAACTTGACTAGGTAGTTATTATTAACATTAGCAAAATTGAACCTTAGTGTTTTATTTGAACACTTTATCCTATTAGTCAACAAACCTAAGAAGATGAAACACCCTTTTTAATATTTATAGAGGTCATACTTTTTATTCAATAATTAAGAGGCTATCGACTTGCTATGATTGAACTAGGGTCTTCAATGATGATGGTTGAAAAAACCCATGAGCTACCCTAGATATATGTTAGAGTTGGCTATGAAGATTGCCACCCAAGATCTAGAGGCCAAATGGAAAGCATAAGATGGAGCATAAGAGATATATAAAATAATGTTCCATACATCGTTCTTTAGAGTCACGGATGTGCCTTTGAGGTTTTGTTTTTTGCAACCTCATGTCCTTGAAGTTTGTGAATGATTTAAGAAGACATGGCCTACAAATATGATGGTTTTGTCATGTTCTTCTCTAAAGTCAAAATTTTAATCTTAAAGGATTGGTGTAAAAAAAATGTAAATATGTTAAAATAGTCTTAAGCTCATTTTTACATAATATGTTATTTGGAGGCATGGCCATTTTTTTGTATATAATAAATGGAGAGGTTTGAGGATGTAGCCCAACAGTTGAATGTAGGTGGAATAAATAACCAACAAATAGATGTGCATAGTACATAAAAGAATGTAACGATGGAAGAATAATGTAGATTGAACACAAAAATAATGTTCTTAGTTGCATAAATGAGTGAAATACAAGTTGATCGCTTATATATGAAAATTAACAGAAATGCCTATAGGGACTTTGCAATACAATTTCTTCACTCAATCTCTTACTCAAAACACAATTACATGCCAAATCTCACTCTTCAAGAAAACATATTTGTGCTCACTAACTTCCTTAATGCATTTACAACATTTTTCAAAGCATTAAATTTCTCAAACATTATCCTCTCGTCCTCTACCATGTTTTGTACAAAATGGTACTAGACATCAATAGGAATTGTTCGTGTGTGAAAGGTCAATTTTTTTGCTAGACAAATGCAACTATCATAGTGAACTCTAAGTGTATACACTTAAAAATAGTTTGGATAATCTGATTAATTAAATACATTTATTTGATTAATTAACTTTTAATTCATCTACTTATAAATAAATAGAAATATTTATTTATATAGTTCACTTCTAATTCTTCTATCTTCATTGTATTTCATCTTAATTAAATAAACAAATTTAATACTTTGTTTTATTTAATTATCTATTTATTCTATCTTAATCACATCATTCTATTTTAATTAAATAAACAAGTTTTATACTTTGTTTTATTTAATTACTATATTTTCTTCCATGTTTATTTAATAAACAAATTTCTATAGTTTGCTTTATTTAATTAAATATCCTCTCTTCCTAAATTGAATAAATCCAAACATTCAACTAAGGCATATTTCTACAACTATTTCCTCTTTTCACTCATCATATGCACCAACAAAATTATATATTTCATATCTAATTAATTCAACTTAGCCTTCACAGACAAATTTGCATGGAAACTTTTTCATCTTCTTCCATTGATTCTTCCTATCATTTGGCTGAATGTTTTTGTGGGGAGGAACAATCTCCATAATCATCTCAGGCTTCTTCATCCTTCACCATTCAATTCTTCAGATCAAATCCAGACCTTTGCTTTGCTGCCCTTTCACAAATGTGCTGCCGGGAATCTATAAACACAACCTCTGTCTACAGGAAAAAAGATCCCAACTCGATGCAATCTTACTCTACATAAATATCAATTGAGCAATTTAGCAATAGCAATAGCAATAACAATAACAAATAGCATATCATTTAGTTTACAATCATGTCTTTCATCATAGATTACATCTTAATATAGTTTCCATTATCATATCGCAACATACAACTTTCATTATCGGTAATCAATATCATAGCTCTTTACATCATATAGATTGCATATCATTTAACAATCATATAGCTTATCATTCTCATTCTCTAGATTGTCATTTTAACAATCACAATGCAATCAAAATCTGAGAACCCTGTGATTTAATAAATCTTTGGAGATAGAGAGCAATATGACGCTTTCAGTATATTTTTGCTTAAATTAGATTAATTGTCTGTTTAATTCTATTGATATAATGTCTTATTAGGTGTGTTTATCATTCATTACGTATATTTTACTCACACATAAATTGGCGCCCACTGTGGGGCACAAAATCCCCATTTTTAACGTCTTTTTTTAAAAAGTACGCTTGCAGGCTTCTAAAGTGTTTTGTTTTAGAGCGATTGAGAGTTTTTGTGGCACATATGACAGATCTTCTAGCACATTCACAGAATCTTCCAGCGCATCAATAGTTTGTTTTAGCGCATCCAAGTTTCTGTTTCATCAGACAGGGGGTTTTCTTTTAGTGCATAGATCTTTTATTTTGGCGCATCCATGAATTTTTATAGTGCATAGAACTGTTATTATAGCGCATTTACATTTTGTTTTAGCGCATTTGATAACTGTTGTAGTGCGTCTAAGTATTTTAGTAGAATTTTAAAAATCCGAAGACTAATCATTGTTTTCTTTGTTCCAGGTGCAAAATACGCTTGTCAAAGATGATGGTTTAAAACATTTACGCCGGTCAAAGACAAAAACTTGCAAATTACTAATAATGTTTGCAGAAATTTTAATTTGATTATTGTCTTTCCTTTGGTTAAGATAGTGAATCTAGCTTAATTAATCAACTAGTTTGAACTCCACGTTCTCCATGTTTCGAAAGCAATAGGCTTATGCTCTCCCCTTAACTGGGTGATCAAAATGCTAGACTTGCTATCTTGCTTTATTAAATCCTTTAAAAGGCTTGCCGTAGTGGGAAAAAGTACTCACTCTACGAGAATGACCTAAGTGGGAACAACCAAAGCTAGGTTTTCCAACCCACTCTAATCAAAATTGAATTTGGGGAAACCCACAATTCAATGGAAGTGTGCAAGATAACCATCCCCAAAATCTTTGTTCTAAATATTGGGAGGTCTCTTGAGGGAGTTTATCATTTGTCGTTCTGAACATATACCCTATCTACGAACTTTAGTGTAGAGTCCAACTGTATCAGTTTTCAAACACTTTTTATATCACGGTGCAAGGGGAGGGAAGAATATGCCCCCAAGACACTCACCATATAACTATCAGAGACCCTGACCAAAAGTGGAGGATTTGACTTTGGTTAAGACTCGGGAAAGGCAAAAACACAGGTGCCCTCTAGGGGGTGACAGGGCTGTGTGAGCTGACATAGTTGCAAGCTATGGGCTGTGATATTCTAAGTAACCTACTTGACAATTAGGAAAGTGCTTGAACCGTCTTTATTTGTGTCAAACCTGTGGAAACTGAAAGATTCAGACTTGATTCTAGAACACTCACTAGATGTTTAATACATAGAATTTGAAACAACTGTTTACAATCTGGCTTTTGTGTGTGAAGTTATTATTTTCAAAGGTATCATCTAATTAGATTATCAAAATTCAATATTTTCAAGCAAAACAACCTTCCAAAATATTCATTTAGCCAGAAAATTACACCCTGGAATTAATCATCTTACCAAGAAAAACCAGAACAAATGGACAAAAACTGTGAACATAACTGACAATTTCTAGTTTAGCGCATCTACAGTTTGTTTTAGCGCATACATCTTGTCTTTTAGTGCATCTGGCATCCAAATAGCGCATACAAGCAATGTTTTAGTGCATCTGCATAGTCTATCACCATAATTTACTAGTATCTTGGCACAACCAACCTTTGTTTTAGTGCATCTACCCTGTTTGACAATGCATACACCCTATCTTCCAGTGCATCCATAGTTTGTTTTAGCACATTTAAGGTCTGTTATAGCACATCCAGAAAACGAAAAACCAGAGTCATTTTTCTCATCAGTCAGATAGTTAACATCAAAATCTGGATTTTTATCAGAATAGAAACATTTTCTCAATCCAATCAGTGTCTTAAACTTGGAAAAATAGGACCTTGCAAGTCAAATTCTTTCAAATTAAACCAAGATCTTACAATTTTAAAGTGCCTAATCACCAAACACAACATTTGATTATTATGTTAGGTTTCATTATCAAGATCAATCATCCTACAATCATGAAACGAAACAAAGTAATCAAATTTTTAACTTAGTCTTCATCAATAGAATTTATCATTCTATTCGAATTAAGTTAATACCATTGGCACTCACCCAAACAAAAAGATCAAAGTTTAGTGAAAATAACAACACTTGTATGCCAATTTTGACAACGTTACAAAGACATAAGCTTATAGAAAAAGAAATTGAAACACCAAATACCATGGCTGAAGAAAATCCCTTTCACAGATTCCACCAAAATGATGCAAATGAAATAACCCAAGAGGATATCCAAATGACACAACAAGATCCCAATTTCCATAAATTTATGGAAAAAATTTTAGAACAAGATATGGAAAAATACCTTTTGATGCTAGCTAAACTAGGTGCAAAACTTCCAAAGGACTTTGACATCAATCGACTAAAAGAAGCACCTAAAGCAGCTGAAATTGAAACACAAAACACAGATCAAGTGAATGTCCTAACACATCAAATTCAAAACTTGCAACAACAACTTCAAGATATGCAAAAAGGAACCACAAAAAGGTACTCATTACAGGACATTTTTCCTTATCCTTTCGATCCAAGTGTGGGCATGATACCATTTCCTAGACATTGCGAATTCCCAAAATACAAGTACAATGGTAAAACAGGTCCAGTTGATCATGTGAGGGAATTTAGAACCATGAGTTTAGAATTTGTAGAAGAGGAAACTTATCTAATGAGGTTATTTCCAAGGAGCTTAGGAGGTCAATGTATGGAATGGTTCTCTAAATTACAACCAGGAATTCAAACTTTTGAAGAACTAGTCAACAGGTTTATCTCACAATTTTCCTATAATATTCAACATGAGATAACAATAAAGGACCTTTACAATACGAAATAAAAGAAAGGTGGAAAATTCTTCTCATTTCTACAATGATGGCGAAGGTTGTTTGTTAGATATCCTCATTCCATACTTGAAGAGGAAAAGATGGAACTATTCATTGACAATCTAACTGATGACATGAGCTACAGGCTTGAATTACAATGCCCCCCTACATTTGAGAAAGTGATTGAAAATGAGCTCAAGATCAAAGAAGCCTTGGTCAAAAGAGGGGTAATAAAACATTACAATGAAGGATCAAACAATACAAACTCCTCAAATCACTACAACAACAATGATAAATCCAAGTTTTGGCAAAATAATAGAAATATTGGTAACAATGATGCTGCAAATGAAACACAAAACGCGAAACCGGTATTTAACTTGACAACAACTCCAAAGACCAATCAAAATAATGACCAAAACATCAATCAAAACAATAATCTGAACAATGGAGAATCTAAACCACAATCATATAAAAAACCTTCAAATCGAAGAAGATT
Source organism: Sequoia sempervirens (assembly GCA_007258455.2). Classification (NCBI taxonomy): domain Eukaryota; kingdom Viridiplantae; phylum Streptophyta; class Pinopsida; order Cupressales; family Cupressaceae; genus Sequoia; species Sequoia sempervirens. The sequence goes on along the minus strand of VDFB02193867.1, from coordinate 579,404,574 downwards.
CACACCATTGGGGAAAACACTAGAATCAACAATGAGAGAACTTCTTGCAAATGGACTTATCACATTGCTTGAAGCAAGAAATTGGGAACCAAAAGTGAAACCATCATGGTGGAATGACGCAAACTATTGTGAATTTCATAAGAACAAAGGACATAAAATGAATGATTGTATGTAGTTGAAACATCTAGTACAAGATTTAATTGACAACAGGAAGGTATTTGTAGGACATCAAACAAACAATGATCATAGTGCATTTAAAAATCCTTTACCAAATTATGAAAAGGGAGAATCTTCTTTTTGCAAATAGTAAAGCTAAAGCTATAAACTGCATTTATGACAACACTATTCATTGTATTTCTATAGTTGAGAAGAATGATACCACTGATAATCGAACTGATATCATTGGAATCAATGACATCATACCATTAAATCTAATCCCAAACATGGTCCCATTAAACAATCAGATTAATGTCATAAAAATCATGGAAAACCAAGATCATCAACCAGTCAACGTGACAACAAGGGGGTAATCCAAGGTAATATTGAAAGGAGTTTCATCTAAAACCATTGCTACTCCTTCGAATCAGTACAACATAGTCTATCAACTACAGAAAATACCAGCACAAATATCAATTTTGGAACTCCTTAAAATCTCACCATCTCATAAGGAGGTTTTGGAACAAGCTCCTATGGCCACAACAGTACCCAATAATCTAGATGTTTGTCAATTCCAGGCTATGGTGGGACACTTAACCACACCTCATTGCCTATCATTTTATGAACAAGATGATGTATCACTTACTCATCCTCACAATGCCGCCCTTCATATTGAAGTTTTAATCCATAAACACCGGGTAAAGGGTGTCTTAATAGATGGTGGAGCTGGTTTAAACATTTGCACTTTGAAACTGATTTGTGCACTAGGATATTCTAATAACGCTATTGATGCCAGAAGGAAAATTACAATAAAAGCCTATGACGAAGAAGAGAGATCCTCCAAGGGGTTGATTGTGTTTCCTATTCAAGTGGGACCAATTGTGAAGAATATTATTTTCCATGTATTAGAAAAAGAGCTGACTTATAACATACTCTTGGGACGTCCCTAGATTCATGAAATGCAAGCAGTATCTTCAACTTATCATCAATGCTTAAAGTTTCCTGTCAATGGACAAGAAATCACTATTTCAGCTAACTACAACAATCCCCAATATTGTAGCACACTTAAAACAACTCAAGACACTTTTGTGCCCCATAATAGGGAAGCAAACACTTCTGGTTTGTCCAACGGTGAAAGACAACTAAACATTGTATCTAAATGGATTGAGAAAAAGGACCAATCAAAAGAGACAAGAGTTGTTGACTCCACTACATCAAACATTGAAGCTCAACTAGATTCTCTATCACAACAATTTGAAGAAAATATCTAGTTAAAATACAAAGGCATGGGAGAGTATTCCATTGAACAATCGTTGTGTTTTTCATAGTTGTTGCCATCTCCGAAATCATATGGGAAGCCATCAACATCAACCCAACCATCATCACAACCTACCACAGTTTTAAATGATAGATTTGTAAAGGCAAGTACTTTAGAAGAAAAATTTGAAGGCCATCCTCAATTGGCTCCCGAAGATGAGGAAGCATCTACATCGGCAACTATCAGCATAAAGACAGATCAATATGGAAAGGGACAAACAATATTAGAGAAAATGGGGTATGAAGGACAAGGACCTATTGGAAAAAGAAGAGAAGGCATTGTAAAACCCATCCAACCTTTCACACTTCAACCAAAGGACAAAATAGGACTGGGATATACAGGGAAAACAAAAGAAGAAAACAGTCATAGAGTTGTTGAAAGAATCCTTCAAATGTGGGATAGCTCTGAAATAGATTCTAATGAGTATGAGTAGGATTCTTTATCAGAAACATCATATAAAGACATACCAATTCATGTTATAAAAGATTATGCACCTACACACGAGGAGGGACAAACCTCGGGGACTAGAGCCCTTGTATTTGGATCACAAAACATTGATGACTCAAGTGAGGATGGAAAAATATCGAGTGAGATAGATGACTTGGAGGAGAGTAATATCATAGATCTTGACATCACCACTGACAACTTTGACAACATTGCTATCAGAACCCTTACTGCTATTGACCTTAGCCAATCTGATGACCTTTTACCCTTAATGCATCTTGAACTTATCGACTGGGAACCAACTTAACCTATCAATATTCCTATATTTGCGAATGATGATGCTATCATAAATTTTCTTTGTTGTGATGAAATTGACACAAGTTCTAATCATAATTCTCATAATGATGCTTTGAATCAGGAGGGTGTCAAATCTTTCAGTTGCAAAATTGAAAACAAGAATAATGGATCTAATGGTGAAAACCATTCAATGGCAACATTAGATCTCAAAAAAGTAAAAATAAAGAATGCATCTAATGGTGGAAACCTCTTTGAGGCATCAAAAGATGGGAGATTTGACACCCTTCCAGAACACTATCATGAAAGATCATCAGTGTTGGTGGAGCCTACACAGTGTATCAATATTGGCATAACAAAAAAAGCAAAGAATCTACATCTGGTAGCATCTATGATTGAACAAGAAAAGCCAAAATTCACCAAGTTCTTTGAAGAAAGATACGTTAACTTTGCTTGGTCTTAATCTGATATGCTAGGTTTAGATCTAGTTCTTCTAATGCATCATTTATCTCTACCATCTGGCATAAAACTTGTGAAACAAAAACTAAGGAAAATGCATCCGCATATCGCCTTGATGGTAAAGGCTGAGCTGGAAAAGTCGTTAGATGCAGGATTCATTAGATCTATTGATTACGCTGAGTGGATTTCTAATATTGTACCTATTTCTAAACCGGATAATAGTATCCGACTATGTACCAACTTTAGAGATCTCAACAAGGCATGTCCAAAGGACGATTTTCCTTTACCAAACATTGACATTATTGTTGACTTAACAACATGACATGCCATGTTATCACTAATGGATGGATTCTCAGGGTATAATCAAATCAAAATATCACCAGATGATTAGGAGAAAACAACATTCACATGTCTATGGGGAACATTCTGTTGGAATGTCATTCCCTTTGGGTTGAAAAATGCAGGTGCCACATATTAGCGAGCAATGACCACCATCTTCCATGACATGATGCATACCTTTATGGAGGATTATGTGGATGATATATTAGCAAAGTCATATGCTAGAGAAGGGCATGTAGAGATCTTGGATAAAATCTTTACTAGTTTAGAGAAGTTCAATGTCAGATTAAATCCTAAGAAATGTGTGTTTGGTGTAACATCAACAAAGCTCCTAGGATACATAGTGTTAGAAAAGGGTATCAAAGTGGATCCCACCAAGGTCAAGGCTAAAATGGAAATGTCGCCACCGAAGAATATCAGTCAACTATGATATCTACAAGGCAGGCTACAATCAATCAGGAGATTTATCTCCCAATTAGTAGACAAAAGTCATCCATTCAATCATTTGCTACATAAGAATGTCTCATTCAAATGGGATCCAAGCTGTGAAACAACTTTCAATCAAATAAAGCAATATCTGATGTTGCCACCCATACTAATGCCACCTACAGAAGAGAGACCCTTATTACTATACATTGCAACAATAGAGATTTCTTTGGGTGCTTTATTAGCGCAAGAAGATCTTGCAGGAAAGGAACAAGCTGTCTATTATATCAACAGGACTTTGAATGGTTATGAGATAAATTACACCTTCATCAAAAAAGATTGTTTGGTGGTCGTATTTGCTACCTAGTAGTTGCAAAATTACATGTTAACCCGCACAGTCAAACTCAACGAAGATTGATCCATTAAAGTATTTACTTAGCAAGGCGGCTCTAACAGGAAGACTAGCCAAGTGGATCATGATCTTGAGTGAATTTGATATCCAGTATGGGGATCAAAGAGTCATCAAGGGTCAAGTGACAACCGATCAATTAGCTGAAGCTCCATTACCAAATGATCATCTGATGAACATTGAGTTTCCTGATGCAAATATTCTTACTGTGACAACACAACAATGGAGGTTGTATTTTGATGGGTCATGTACACACAATGTGGGTCAGGCGTGGGAATTTTGTTTGTTACACCTCAAGGACATACCATCCCAAAGTCCTATAGACTCATGTTTCCATGTACAAATAATGTAGCGAAATACGAGGCATTAATTATTGGCATTAAAGTGGCAATTGAATGGAAAATCATAAAGCTACAAGTATATAGAGATTCACAACTAGTCATTTATCAGGTAGATGATGAATATCAGACAAAAGATGAGAAGTTGATGCCGTATAAGAAAATGGTAGATGATCTCAAAAAGTACTTTGTAGATATAAAGTTTGAATAGATTCCCACGGTAGAAAATAAAGCTGTAGATGCTATAGCGACGATTGCTTCTCTCTTACAATTGCTAGAAAAGAGAGGTCATTATGAGTTTATGGTGGAACAAGTGTCTAACCCTGCTTATGATAATCTAGAATCTCAAACCATATGCCAATTAGTTGACATTGAATCCTCAATTTATGGAAAGACCTATGCTTACCTAAAAGACAATATCCTTCCTCCCGATCTTTCTAGAAACCAGAAACGCAACTTCATTTGCCAAACCACACGACATACCTTAATTGCTGACATACTTTACCGTCGAGGTCTAGATGGTACTCTCCTTTGGTGTCTAGAACATAACGAGTTTGAGACAACTTTACATGAGGTTCATGAAGGTATTTGTGGAACTCATTCAAACAGACTAACCCTAGCAAAGAAACTCCTCTGTTTGGGGTATTACTAGCTGAACATGGAGAAGGAGTCTTTTTAGTTTGTTAAGAAGTGCAGAAAATGTCAAATACATGGTAACTTAATCCATGCATCGGTGTAAGAATTGCAACCGTTCACTTCAACATGGCCCTTTTTTCGGTGGGGACTGGACCTGGTAGGAAAGATTAATCCATCTTCATCTAATGGACACAAATTTATAATCACAACAACGAAGTACTTTACAAAGTGGATAGAAGCGGTTCCCTTAACAACAATCACTAAAAAATAGATTTCTTATTTCATACTGAATTACCTCATATGTCGGTATGGTATTCCATAGTCCATTGTCACAGACAATGGTAGACCTTTTAAGAATCAGGATGTGCAGGAACTGTGTGAGAGGTTTCATATCCAACATCATTTTTCAACACCGTACTGTCCTCAAGGAAATAGCCAGGCAGAGGCCTCAAACAAAACTATTTTGAAAATCCTGAAGAAGAGTGTCAATGATGTTGGACATGATTGGCACATTCAACTAAATCTTGCTCTCTAGGCATACCGAACCAGGATCATAACACCTATAGGAGCTACACCATAGGCCTTGGTATATGGATTAAAGGCCATGCTACCTATTGAGGTTGAAAAACCATCACTCCACGTGTCACTGAAGGGAATTAGTTTAGATGAGGATTATAGAGTGTGTACACTTGAAGAGTTGGAATTGCTGGATGAACATCGTCAACAAGCTGCAAACCATTTGAAGGCATACCAACAAAGAATGTCTAGAAGCTACAATAATAGGGTAAAACCTAGAACATTTCAGGTTGGTGACTTGGTCCTAAAAGAAAATCCTCAGAATCAACAAGACAGAGAAAAGAAAGGGAAGTTTGAGCCTAACTGGCTAGGTCCCTTTGTTATCATATTATTCTATGGATCTGGAGCCTATCGGCTATCTACACCTAAAGGGGATTTGTTCAATGAACCTATCAACTGTATCCATCTCAGGAAATTCTATACCTGAATCATTTAGTGCACGGTTGAAATGGTCACCTTGATGAAAACTTGGAAAATAGGCATCATGGTGACAAAAAAAATACAAAAAAAATGAAAAAAAGAGAGAAAAATACCAAAAAAACCATAAAGTCTGAAAAAGTGCAATAAAAACACAGTGAAAACCTAGAAATAGGCGCTACTTGTGATTTAAACTAGCTTTTCCATCTATTTGAGACATGTCTTGATCTTACACTTTCACCGTCATTTCGTTTATCATTTGATAGAGGGACCTCTTGTACATATCTTGGCAACATGGTTGTGTCTCACCCTAGCTTGGGGGAAAAATCTTGAACTCATTGAGGGCAGTAAATTTGAGCTTAAACGAATAGAAAAATAGTAGTATGACAATGCGGAAAACAAAATGATCATTGGGAAACTCAACATTGATCATACATCAAACATTAGAACATTTCAGGAAATCAACCATCCACATCAAAACAACTGAAATCATATCAATCCAAACAATTGTAGATGGATGATACTCTTTTGAATAATGATTTTATCGCTTTTAGCTTGAATGTTCAAATGTTGTACTTTGATTTTTGTTATCATTTCTTTGGAGCAACTTGATGATGTATTGAACTAAAAAATCTAGGAAGGAGAATGGTATTTTATTTGTCTACTGTTTGTGAATTGATAATTATTTTTGTGTGAATTGTCGCGAGACATGCTCTACAAAGTATCACTGATGACATTCAAAATTCACATAGTAAAATGATTGATTTTTGTTTGTTTACGCAAGAAATGCTCAGGTCATCTCGGTTTAATTATACCTAGATGCTTGTGTTAACTTGCAATATCAAAAATCATGAAAGTAGTACTTAGGTCATCATTGGTCTACATTATACCATTGATGCTTGTACTCACTTTCAACATTTTAAAAGGCTCAATGATAATAAAAAGCACGATAAATAGAATGTTAAGATGCCAATGCTTGCATATAGATTTGCATGGTAAAATTAGATTGCATTCATGTTAGTTTTGCATCTGTAGAGTATTTTGCTACAAAAGCTGGTGAAGGATTAAAAAAATGATGTTATCTTTTCTCATTAATGGATTGAGTATGCTTGAAATTAAAAAAAACATCATTATCATGTCATTGCATAATAATTTCCATTACATACATTAGAAAGCAATTATTATTTCATTTCATCATTCATACATTCCATCAAATATTTTACATCATATCATATTTTTTCAAATCATCACATCATCTAAATTGCATAAGAAAAATATCAAAAACAAATCATCTACATAATTGCATTTGCATTAACATTATCATATCATACATCACACATTAGAAGTATCATCATATTAATCATTCATTCATCCATTTACTATATCATATATTTGCATTTGAAATAACAAAAATAAAAATGCATCATCTTTCATTTACATCATTATGTCATATATCATTAAAACAACACATCCAAAATCATGCATATAGTTACATTACCATATTATTTATATATATCCATTATCATATAACTATCATCATGCATCCATACATCATCAATATAAGCATTATCACGTATAAAATCATATGTAAATCATAACATGTCATCATTATCATAAATTGCATCCATAACATCATAATATAAATCATCACGTGGCATATAAAACAAAAAATTAAATGCATCCATCATAGAACCATATAGAACACATATAGATCGATCAATCCACCACATATCATATAGATCTCAAAAATCATAATGTCAAGTATACAATGATGTCTTAAATGTAAAGAGATACAACATAAAAAATGGTTGTGAATCAAAAAAACAAGAGTATACATCATGTATCAAATATATCATGGAATCAAATCATGGTGCTATGTGGTTCTAGCTCTAGATGGTGCAGGAATCTCTGGACTAGTGCCTCCCCCACTGAACGCACCAAGATCTCTTAAATCTCTTCGTAGAGGTTGTGTCACACCCACACTAACAATCTTGGACTGGCTCCTGCCTGATCGAGACTGGGCATAACTGGCTCTCTGCTCGGAGGGAACAACATCATGGTATCAGCCTCTCTAATACTCTACCTCTATACCCACATGGAGAACCTCTCTCATGCAATTGACCATAGACATACCATTAGCCAATCTTTGTAATCTCTCAGTTGTCAACTGTGCCTGCTTTGTAGCCTGTCTAGCTGCATCTCTCTCGGCCGTCAAAGAGGCAATCTGTGTCTAGGCAGCTGACAACTATGCCTGTATTTGAGCAAGATTCTATGCATGGGCCTATGCCTATGACTGCATCTAAGTCTGTGTTTGCACTAGTAACCCTCGTGCCTGAATCAATTGACCCTGTAATGTCTGTACTTGCACCTATAAACTCACAATTTGAGTCTGCTGATGTTGTGAAGGTACCCCAATATGCACAGGCTACTCGGTGGGAGCTATTAGTGATCTCCTCTTACGAGGCACCATGAAGTCTTTGACACCCGCTCCACCTGATCCACCTGCTCCACTTGATCTACCTCCACCACCATCTCCTCCACTGCCTCCACCTTTGTCTCCACCATCTCCATCTCCCTCCTCATCACTACTACTCTCCTCATGAGCACTGCTCTCAACATCCTCCTCCTCACCACCCTCCTCTCCCCTCCATTGGTGACTGTGTGCAACAACAACCTCCTCCTCACTAGGTAGTGGCACTTGCTCATTAGGAATATAAATCCATGGAAAAGGATGTAGGGCCAGGTACTCTGCATAATCTGCTATGACAAGTGGATCAATAATCTTAGGACGAATCTCCCAAACCAAAGGCTGTAGACCTTGGTACTCTTGAACTGCAGAATCATATGAAAAGTAGGGTCCCCACTCAGTAGAATCAATCTGAAACTGGGCATAATGTGCAACACCCTGGGGTATGCCCTGTACGATGCCATATTGTCTGAACACCCTCCCAAACAAGAATCTCTTAATGAAAAAATGATTCCTACCAATTAGGAACATAAATTGACAAAGATGTGGCATCTCTATATCATCATCATCCCAGTGCTCACAATCTAGATAAGGCCGCCATGTAACAACCTCTACATCATCCAAGACTCTCCTCCAATGCTCCAACTTACCCAGTCTAGGATGAGTAAGTTGACTTGTGTATATATGCACGTACGACCTCATGGTGGGTCGCTGTCTCACCATCACTGGAAACGTAACAACTATATGCTCCCACACCCACACCTGAAGTAATGTAACCCCAACAGAAAAAAATACGACCTCAGAAGTAGACAACCTGATGCAAATCGTGGTAAAGATGAGCAAGCATACACATGCCCCATGCATATCTGGTATCATGAACAATTATACCCTCCAAAACATGGCCCCAACCAACAGAAAGTCCCTTTGACCTGCGATCAGGACAAAGGAACCCTCCAATGAAACCAACAAGTATCGATGGAAAGGTAGCATAGGCTTCCACCATCTCTCGCCATGGAATCTTGTATCCACAAATCGTATCATCCTGAAATACTCTACGTAGAGCATTGGTCCCACCCTGCTCTGAAGAATCATAAACTACAACATCTCCAACAACGCGTATCCTCAAAATCTGCCATACATCCTCGGGAGTGACTGTCATCTTGCCGGTAGGAAGGTGGAAGGCATTATGCTCGCTATGCCACCTCTCTACTAGGGCTATTAGGAGACCCCGATTAATCCTAATTTGGGGCATAGATAAAAGAGAGGATAAACCACAACGTGTGATGAATTCCATCTCAGGCTGCACTAGCTGTGGTATCAAATTGAATGTCCTAGGAAACTGCTCTCAAATTTGTAAGTTCACAAATGACTCCTATCATCATGAAATATCGAATGTCAGTAATCATTGTCAATTTATCAAACATCAATCAACCTATAAAATCTAATAAGCTCTGGTGAGATCTTGATCAAATCTCATGAGAAACTATCAATTGTACCTCACCTATCATGAGGTCAATAATCAAATCTAAAAATTGTACCTCACCTATCATGAGGTCAGTTAATCAAATCAACCTCGCCTATCATGAGGTTTATCAATCAAACTATAATTATTCCTTGCTTATCATGAGGTTAATTATCATCAATCAATCATCAAACCTCACCTATCATGAGGTTGACCATCATCTAATCTATCAGGATCATCAATAATATCAAATCAATGGCTGACACGATTGAAAATCAACAAAATCAAGGACGAAATTGACAAATTACAACATTCTGACTTGAATGCACCAAAATAGTGTTTTGATGCGCCACAACATTCAATGCGCCATAATTTTTTTTTAATGTGCTGAATCATTGGATGCGCCATTAAAGGAGTCAAAGTGCCATTTCAACAAACCAATGCGCTAGATCCTTGGATGTGCCACTTTAGGGGGTCAATGCACTAAACTTTGAAGTCTATGTGCTGAATCAATCTATGCGCTACTTTAGCCTATGGATGCGCTACAATATCTGACCTATGGGCTATTTCATCCTATCGATGCGCTAAAACAGATAACCGATGTGCTAAACTAAGGGATGTGCTAAAACAATAGTTTTATGCGCTACCACGATCTACTTATGTGCTAAAAGAAAACTAAATATTTAAAACTGAAATAAAACGTGCAAAAAATGAAAAATGCAAAAAATGAGGAGGTTCACAGGCACATGCCGGAGGTTGGTAGGTGGCTAGGCGGTTGTGTTGATGCACATGCTCAAAATGGTGAGTGTGGTAGGGGATTGACATTTTTCTCAAATTGGCTAAAAATCACACTCACTCTCAAATTTCAAAACTCAACATGCACAAATGAATACAAAATCATCCTTTTAGCTTTTTAATAAGTTAATTAAGGGGGGTATTTTGGTGGGATTTTTTAATTTCTTTTTCTAAGGGGCTTAATTCAAATCACAGGGGCATTTTACAAAAATATTTGTCGAGAGATAAATTGCTGCTTCATCAAATCTTCATAACATCATCAAATTATCACAAAGCTCTTAAAATTTTGAAACATTCCGAAAAAATCCAAAAAATAAAAAATTCATCGATTTATCTCCCGAGGGGGCATATATCCATCATCACAACAAAATCAATGTCTGGGGCATATCAAATTTTTTTCATCAATACTGGCAGTAGCAAAATTTTCGTCAATACTGGCAAAGCAAAATTTTCTTTGAAACAATGCGTAAACACATCACTTCAAAGAGGGGCAAAATGTATACACCTAAAAATGGTCTGGATAATCTGATTAATTAAATACATTTATTTGATTAATTAATCTTTAATTCATCTACTTATAAATAAATAGAAATATTTATTTATATAGTTCACTTCTAATTCTTCTATCTTTATTTTATTATTTCATCTTAATTAAATAAATAAATTTAATACTTTGTTTTATTTAATTATCTACTTCTTCTATAATTATGTATTTATTCTACCTTAATCACATCATTCTATTTTAATTAAATAAACACGTTTTATACTTTCTTTTATTTAATTACCATATTTTCTTCCATGTTTATTTAATAAACAAATTTCTATAGTTTGCTTTATTTAATTAAATATCCTCTCTTCCTAAATTGAATAAATCCAAATATTCAACTAAGGCATATTGCTACAACTATTTCCTCTTTTCACTCATCATATGCACTAACAAAATTAGATATTTCATATCTCATTAATTCAACTTAGCCTTCACGGGAAAAATTGGAGACAAATTGGAGACAAATTTGCAGGCAAACTTCTTCATCTTCTTCCATTGATTCTTCCTATCCTTTGGCTGAATGTTTTTGTGGGGAGGAACAATCTCCATAATCATCTCAGGATTCTTCATCCTTCACCATTCAATTCTTTAGATCAAATCTAGACCTTTGATTTTCTGCCCCTTCACAAATGTGCTGCTGAGAATCTATAAATGCAACCTCTATTTATAGGAAAAAAGATTCCAACTTGATGCAATCTTACTCTACAAAAATATCAATTGAGCAATTTAGCAATAGCAATAGCAAATAGCATATCATTTAGTTTATAATCATGTCTTTCATCATAGATTACATCTTAATATAGTTTCCATTATCATATCACAACATATAGCTTTCATTATCAACAATTAGTATCATAGCTCTTTACATCATATAGCTTTCATATCATTTAACAATCATATAGCTTATCATTTTCATTCTCTAGATTGTCATTTTAATAGTCACAGTGCAATCAAAATTTGAGAGCCCTATGATTTAATAAATCTTTGGAGATAGAGAGCAATATGATGCTTTCAGTAAATTCTTGCTTAAATTAGATTAATTGTTTGTTTAATTCTATTGATATAATGTCTTATTAGGCGTGTTTGTCATTCATTACGCATATTTTACTCACACTAAGTATCCTATGATGCAATCCCAAATATGAACATAGTTTTAGAAGTTAAATGGCCTCCTTATAAGCATGTGTAGGTATTGTATACTCTACCTCTATTGTAGATAAAGTAACTATAACATTTTTCTTGCTCATCTAACTCACTACACCACTAGTAGGCTAAACACAACCATTGGTAAACCTTCTACTATTAACCTCTCTTGCCCAATTTGAGTCCATATACCCTTGAATATCCATTTAGTGTTGCATGTGACATGTAGAACCTCTATAGATTGGTTGTAGGTCTCTTGTAGGTCCTTTACAAGTTGGCTACTACTTGTAAGTCCTCTACAAGTACCACCAACACAGTTGTAGGAACGCTCCAAGTGACCTATGGAACTATTATAGGTTAGTTGTAGGTCACCCATAGAACCTTTACAAGCTGGTTGCAAGCATCTTAAAGTACCACCCTAATAGAAAATAGAATACCTTGTAGTCCTCTACAAGTATCTGAAGACCCTCTTCATTACCACTTAATGATATTTGTCATCATTAGTTGTGAAACATCTCAAGAATCCCACTACTTGGGTAATGTCTGGTATTGTGTAGATCACAACATACATCAAAATACCAATTACACTAGAATAGGGAATTGAACTCATCTCGTCCATCTTTACAAGTGTCAAAGGATGATTCTTAGCTCACACATAAATAAGAACATTAACTAGTTTGCTACTGAGTATGCTAAAGCACTACAAAATAAGGTCAACATACTTCCTTCGTCTAATCCAATTTTTTTTGTTAGCACTATCTCATATAATTTCAACCCCAAAGACATACTTAGCATCCCCTAAGTGTTTCATTTCAAACTATAAAAAAATATAATATTTCAAGTCTCTAATCATTACCTAATATCAATATATCATTTACATAAAAGTGATAACAATAAAATGATCACTACTTTAGTTATAGTAAGCGTAATGGTATGGTTTAAACTTGATAAACCTCAACTTAGAATCACAGGAATCAAATTTTTTATACCACATTCTAGAAGACTAATTTAAACCATAAGAGGGATTTTTTCATTTGATAAACCAAGTTTTCCTTACCCTTTTCAATGTACTACTTTGGTTGCGACATGCAAATCTCCTCTCCAAATTATTGTGCAAGAAAGTTGTCTTCACATATGTTTGCTCAATCTCAAGATCAAAAGAAACAACATAAGATAATGAAATTCTAATGGACATCACCTTTGCAATAGGAAGAAAATCTCACAAAAATCCATTCCCTCAACGTAGGAATAACCTTTGGAAACCAACCATGCTTTATACTTCTCAATGTTACCATACGAGCTCAATTTCCCTTTGAACACCCATTTGTAGACAATGAGTCTATTTTTTAGGAAATTGAATTAAGTCCCATGTATCCTTTGTCTTTATTGCAACCATCTCATCTATGAACAATTGAACCATTCATTTCCATTGCCTCTTCAAATTATTCTAGGTTCACTAGTGTTAGATAATGAAGAAAAAATACATCTAAGATCAGGTGTGCTATACTTGTCTTGTTGTCTCCTTTGCTAGGTGGACCTCCCCAAAGACTAAGGTAGAGGTTCTTTCACCTTCAAACTCTCCCCATTTTCCTCCTCGTCATCTAACCTAAAATTTCTGTTCAACATCTAGTACAACCTTCTTGGTCTTAAACTATAGTTGCACAACTAACTTGACATCCTCCTTTGGATACACAATTGTAGGAGAAATTTTGATCTTTTGGAATATCACATTATGACCATAAAAAAATATTTGAGCCATAGGACCCAAATATTTTACCCCTTCACACTAACACCATAGCCAATTAAGATACATTTCACTACCTTATTATCCAACTTTGACCAACTCTCTTTAGGCACTTGAACATGTGCCCTACAAAAAAATGGACAAAGATCTTGAATTGAAGGCTCTTTTCCCATTCAAACCTTCATGGAAGTTATCTCCATAAGATTTAATGTAGGAGACCCATTGATAAAGTAAAATATAGTAGCAATCACTTCTACCCAAAACCTTTGTTCCAAGCTAATCCCATTAAGAATTCTCCTAGCCTTCTCCATCAATGTTCTATTCATAGAATGCACAACTCCATTCTATTGAGGGTGTATGGATTTTTATTTGCTTCTCAGTACCATTATCCTTGTAGAATCTACTAAACTACATAAAACAATAGTCACCAATTTTATCAATCCTCAACATCTTAATCTTCTATTTTTTTTCAAGAGAGCCTAAAACCCTAGATTGATTAAAGACCTCAAAACTATTATTGATAAAATACACCATGTTATTCTAAAATAATCATCAATCAATCACATAATACACATGTTTAGATAATAAATAAATATAAATACAAGACCAAACACATCAAAATAAATCATATTGAATAAGCTATAAGATTAATGAGAACTAAAAGAAACTTAAAGAATGCTCTACTTTTCATATATGCAATGTTCATAAAATTAAAACTCAAGAGAATAATCTATAATTCCCTCTACAATGTTTTTTTTTTCAAGTATTATATACCTTTCTCACCTATATGGCCCATGTGCTAGTGCCATAACATTATTTTCTTGACATGTGACTTGGTTTCTAGGGTAAGAGCATTTTAGGTACCATAAATCTACAACCCCTAAAATTGGAAACTCATAACATTTCTACAAGTTCTAAATATAACCTACCTATAGGTATTGAAGCAAGAGATGTAGATATTATAAACTTTTTAGCAACCTTTAAATTTTCTATGGGTTCAACTTGTAATTTCTCTATAGGTATTGTAGGTACAAAATAACTATTGCATTAAATGCATGTGTATGTATCAAGCCAAAAGAGATTACCAAATTAAAACCCCTTCATGAGTACAATAAATCCTTGAAACATATTATATCCTCCACTACCAAAGATAACTTATACACAACAAAACTTATGTCCATATCCGTTTGATAGGAACATCACAATGGTACCTTCCCCTCTCAGTTTTGAGGTCCCTAAATTTGATAAATAAAAAGGGATGGGAAACCTTGTGGATCATATCAAATATTCAATGTCATGTGTATGGAGGTTGCCTACAATGATTTATACTTAATGCACCTCTTTCCATGGAGTTTGACAAGCTCCACCATTGATTGGTTATCACAATTGCCTCTAGGCATCAAAACATTCCAAGAAATCATTGATAAATTCATAGATCATTTCTCCTTTAATCTTGACATGGATGTTAGCTTAGAGGATTTATACACATTCAAGCAAAACAAAGGAGACTCCACTAATTTCTTGCAAAGATGGAGACAGAGAGCTAGTAAGAGCAAGTGGCCCATTCCCGATGAAAAAGTGGGGATTATCATCACAAATGTTGATCCCTATCTATCCTTCCACTTAAAGATGCAATGCATTACCACTTATGATGAGCTTGTCCCTAGGGCCCTCAACATCGAGAGAGCCCTAATCTCATAGGGAAACACACAAGCCTATAGAGACAACCTCCCATCAACTAATTCAAATGATAAGCCCTGCATCTAGGCTAAGAACAAGAACATGACAAATAATGGCGTGGTGGATGCTAAAGTAGTCATAAGTGCTCCTAGGCCAAACACCAACTAACCAACCAACACTCAACTAATTGTACAAGAAACCACATCACCATCACAAAATAATCAAATCAATAACACTAAAACTCAACAAAGACAAACTCCCAACATAAATAACTACCAAAATGCAAGTACACAGCATTGAGGGAGCCTATTGAATTTTTCATGAAGAAATTGGTAGAGTCAAACTTGATCACACTTCCCAACTTCCAAAACTACCAAGGGACACAAGATAAAACCCCTTGGTACAACGGAAAGGATCTTTGTAACTTTCACAAGATCAAAGGACACAAAAAATAAAACTGTATGAAGCTCAAAAATGTTATCCAAGATCTTATAGAGAATGGAGACATATTTGTTGATGAACCAACCGGTAACCAAGACACCAAAATATACAAAAACCCTATGCTCGATCATAGCAAGGGGAATGATAACGACAAAGGGAAGAATTAAAATAATGTACATGCATATTCTAATGTAGTTGCCTCTTGTGATAATGTTGTAACTGGGGTTACTATCAAAGGACCTAGTGTAGAGTGTGGAGTCACCACACGACATGGCAAGATTTTAATCCCATGAGCTTCATCTCAACCTAGGGTGCAACCTACATTGCCAACATAAAATCCTAGCAATTACAGTCTCCTCAACCAACTTAAGAAGACTCCCACATAGATCTCTATCTTAGAACTATTGAAGCTATCCACTGCCCATAGGGAGATATTAGAAAAGGCTTTATCTGATTCGTCTATCCCTGAGGATATTGATACAAATCAATTTCAAGCTATGATCTAGGGCATATCACTACCCCACATATTCTCACCTTCTTCGAGAAAGACCTACCAACATAACCATCACATAATCACACTTTACATATTGAGGTCATTGTTCATAAGAAAAAAGTCAAAAGAGTTAGTAGATGGAGGTGCTGGTCTGAATATTTGCACCCTTCAACTAGTCAAGAATTTGGGCTTTTTAGAGGATGTTATTGAGAAAACAAAGAGCACCACCATAAGGGCATATGATGAACAAGAACGGATATCCCAAGGCATCATCAAAATTCCTATTCAAGTGGGACCCATTATTGTTGAGACTACATGCTAGGTATTAGACCTTGATATCCCCTACAACATCCTGCTTGGTCGACCATGGATTCATGCCATGCAAGCAATAGCTTCCACATATCACCAATGCATCAAGTTTCCTTTTGAGAACAAAAAAGTGACCATCCATGGAGATCTTGAGCCTTTCTATTATTGTAAAAATATTGAGGCCAAATTCTACAAAATCTCCCAGATACCAAAGTATGATGAAGGCCCTACACCCTCCTCATTTGTTGACCCATTTTCCCTTGCATCCACCTTAGAAACCAAAGCACCCATTGTGCAGAACATACTTGATATCAAGGCAGTAATCAAGGATGATGGTTGTGGAGATTATAAATTGAAGGACACTTTCATGGTGGGTGAGTTACCTCTTTCCTCGAAATCTCATGGAAAACCCACACTTATCAACAAAGTGAATGAAACATTAAAGCTTGCATTGACCACCTTCACCAAGTGGGGGGATTTGAACAAAGAGGATACCAATGAGGAAGATGTCTCTAAACTGCTCTATCAAGATGACTGACCCGTATACATTCTTCCTATGGAAGATGACAATAAAGGTTTATAGCTAATGAAGGGATGAGGGTACAATAAAAATGACAAGCTGGGAAAAAATGATAATGGTTTGCTAGAACCCATCATTCTTGAGAGACGCCCAAAGAATCTTGGATTAGGATGTACTATGAGTAGGGTGCACATCCTTTGAAAGGGTGCTTCTTCTAAATGGGCCGAGGCTTCCTCTTGGTTACCCACATCACATGATATTACCCTAGATGACTTCACCCTTGACGTTTTTGTTCTATTTGAAAATAACTCTCTTTATGATATGCACAACATCCTTCACTCCCACCAACCAAAAGACTAAATCAAGCCTAGTATACCCACAAATCATCGACTGGGACCAACAAGGACCACCAATTTTGGATATATTAAAAAATGATGAAGCAATATTAGAATTCACGAGACTCCATGACAACCTACCATGTGGGGATCACAAATCAGGGTTTGGTATATAGTTGGAAACACAGACATACTACGGGTAGACGATTGAATCCTTCAGTTGCAAAATTGACAATATAAAAATAACATGCAGATATTTAAGTGAAAACCATATTGTGGCACTTTCTGATCCTAAAATAGTAAAAATAAAGGATGCATACAAAATTGAAAACCTCTTTGAGGCACCCAAGGATGAGGGATTCAATCTCCCCCTTAGTGCAATGCATCCCGAGAAATCAATAGTGCTAGCAGAGAAGGCCACCCCAATGAATATAGGAACAAAAGAGGCTCCTAAGATCACCTTTTATGTTGAATCCTTGTTAGAAAAAGAAAGAAAAACCTAGCAACATTCTTGAAAGAAAGAAAAGAAAAATTTGCATGGTCATACACAGATATGCTAGGGATTGATCCAGAAGTAGTGGTACATCACTTAGTTTTCTTTCCTGAAGCCAAGCCAATGAAACAAAAGTTGCGGAAGATGCATCCTCAAATAGCCTTACTAGTTAAGCTAGAGTTACAAAAGCTCCTTGAAGTCAAATTTATCTGACCCTTTGATTATCTTGAGTGGGGTTCCAACCTGGTACCAATCTCCAAATCCATTGGAGGCATCAAAATATGCACAAATTTTAGAGACTTAAACAAGGCATGTCCAAAGGATAGTTTCCCCTTTCCCAACATCGACATCATTGTTGATTTAACAGTTGGTCATGAAATGTTATCACTCATGGATGGATTTTCTGGATATAACCAAATCAGGATCGCCAAGGAAGATCAACATAGAATGGAATTCACTTATCCATGGGGTACATACTGTTGGAACATGATGCCATTTGGGCTGAAGAACGCAAGAGAGACCTATCAAAGAGAAATGACCCTCATCTTTCATGACATGATCCAAAAAATAGTTGAGGGTTATGTGGATGATATTTTGAAAAAATAAAAGAAAAGGAATGGGAACATAGAGGTATTGGAACCCATCTTTGACAAACTCGAAGAATATAAGGTACGTCTAAACCCAAAAAAGTGTCTTTTGGGTTACATCAGGGAAGCTTCTTGGCTACTTCGTATCACAAAGAGGGATAGAGATAGATACAAAAGAAGTGAAGGAAATCTTAGACATGGAACCACCCCAAACATTGAAGCAGATGAGAGGATTACAAGGAAGGTTGGAATCCATTAGAAGGTTCATAGCGCAGTTATTAGATAAGATCCATCCTTTTCCACATCTCCTCCATAAGGGAATAACTTAAAAATGGGATGAGAAGTGTGATAAATCCTTCCAACAAATCAAATACTACCTCTTATCACCTCTAGTTCTCATGCCACCGATGCCAAACAAGCCATTGATCTTATACATTTCAACTACATCGACAACACTAGGGGCTCTCCTAGCCCAACATGATGAAATGGGAAAGGAAAGATCCATATATTACATCAAAAAGACCTTGGTAGGGTATGAAATGAATTAATCCTCCATAGAGAAAGCATGATTAGTGGTGGTATATTCCTCACAAAAGTTTAGGCATTACATTCTCTCACACGAAATCAAACTTATTGCCAAGATCTAACCCTTAAAATATTTGTTATCTAAAGCAACTCTTACAGGGTGAATGACCAAATGGGTGATGATATTGATTGAATTTGACATAGAGAATGTAGAGAAAAAAGCTATCAAAGGACAAGTAATTGTGGACCAACTACTAGAAGCACCTATCTATGTAGAGAATCCTTTAATACCTAAATTTCTTAATGAATTAGTGTTTTTCCTTCATACAATGGCTCAATGGAAAATATACTTCAATGGATCCTATACCCAACATGGATCAGGACCAGGTATCCTCTTTATCACCCCTCAAGGTGATTGTATTCCAAAGTCATACCGGCTATCATTTCCAAATGTACATATAATATTGCTGAGTATGAAGCTCTAATAATGAGGTTAAGGATA
The DNA here is from genome assembly GCA_007258455.2 of Sequoia sempervirens. Lineage (NCBI taxonomy): Eukaryota > Viridiplantae > Streptophyta > Pinopsida > Cupressales > Cupressaceae > Sequoia > Sequoia sempervirens. The sequence continues at coordinate 579,384,719 of VDFB02193867.1, read as the reverse complement.
ATGGTCCAATGGCAGATACAAGAGTTAAAGGTCTATGGAGACTCACAACTGAATGTCAACCAATTCAATGACAAATACCAAACTAAGGATGATAAACTCACTCCTTATAAAAAAGATGGTAGAGAGTCTCAAGGACTTTTCATTGATATAACTTTTGAGTAGATTCCTCATATGAATAATCAAGCAAAAAATGCCATGACAATAATTGGATCATTGTTAGACTTGCCTCACATTGTCCTTCAATGTGAATTCTCAGTAGAACAAATTCTCATGCCAACCTTCAAAATTCCTAAATCTGAATTTACGTGTGTAATTGTTGGTCTTGGTTCCCTGTGGTATCATGATATATTTACCTACCTTAGTAGAGGAACGCTGCCAATTAATATCACCTCTAACCTTAAGAAGATCTTTATTAAAAAGGCATCTCGATTTGTGATCTTAGGTGATACCTTATATCACAAAAGAATCAAAGGGACATTACTACGATGTATCAACCAAGAGGAAGCATTGACCACTTTAACAGATGTGCACAACAACATATGTAGCTCCCATTCCAGTGGTATGACCCTAGCTAAGAAACTGTTAAGGATGGGGTATTAATGGCCAACTATGGAAAGAGAAGCCCATCAATATGTGCAAAAGTGTGTCCAATGCCATCAACATGAAGATTTAATTCATACTCCAGCTCAAGAGTTACAACTGATGGTCGCACCTTGGCTATTCTCGCAGTGGGGGCTTAACCTCATAGGAAAAATTTCTCCCACCTCAGCTAATTTCCATAAATTCATCACCATGACCACTAAATACTTTACCAAGTGGGTGGAAGCCATTCATATGACCTACATAATAGGGAAGCAGATCTCCAATTTTATCCTAAATTACCTTATCTGCTGTTATGGTGTCCCACAAGCCCTTGTCTTTGATAACAGAACACCCTTCAAGAATCAAGATATGAGAGAACTATGTCAAAGATTCAACATCCAACATCGATTCTCCAACCCTTACTACCCCTAGGGAAATGATCAAGATGAGGCTACAAACAAGACCATTCTAAAAATCTTAAAGAAAACGGTCAATGAAGCTGGCCGTGACTGGCATCTGTAGTTAAATCCTGCCCTCTAGGCCTCCTGAACCAACATCTGCACACCTACAGGTGCAACCCCTTTCTCCTTGGTCTATGGATAAAAAGCTTCCTTTCTTATTGAAGTTGAGATCCCCTCTCTGTGAGTATCATTGCAGAATCTGATCACTGATGAATAGTATAGAGTATCTTGGCTAAGTGAGTTAGAATTCTTGGATGGAAATCATCTTGATGCCCTTAATCATTTGCAAGCATATTAAAATTGACCAAAACAAAGTTATAATAAAAAGATTAAGAGTTAGTCTTTCCAAGTAGGGGATCTTTTCCTAAAGAAAAATTAGAAGAATGTTCCAGATCAAGACAGTAAAGGAAAGTTTGAGCCTAATTGGGTAGGCCCATTTGTTGTCACAACAAGCTATGGATCAAGAGCATACCAACTATCAACGCCTGAAGGTGAACCCTTACTGGAGCCAATCAATAGTTTTCATATTAAAAAGTTTTATGCCTAGTCTTGAAGGGTGTAAATTTGAAAATATATAAAAAAAAGAAGTAAAAATCCAAAAAAATAAGAAAAAGGATTGGAAAAGTAAAGAAAAACAATTATCCTCTAGTGAAAATCACTTTGGTGGCGCTTTGGGCAAGTAGCTTGGTGAAAACCTAGCAAAGAAGTGCCTTGCATAAATAAAGCACCTCCATATATCTTTGGCTCTTTAGCTTATCATGCTTCACATCCATCACATCGCATCGCATCATTCATCCTATTTATTCCATCACCCATCCACGTTTGTATCATAGCTTGATATTGTAAAGTATTGTATTCCCCTTAGTACTACTGGGCATATTCCAAAGGTCAGTTTGTCTTGCCTATATTGAGGTAGTCTATCACATCATGCTAGGGGAAATTTGTTATGCATCAGATCAAGTTCTTGTATATCTTAAGGTTATTGGAAATCGTATAAAAAATCCCAAAAGCATTCGTAAAAAAATCATCAAAACACCAAAAACACTTGCAAAACTGAAAAATCCAAAAACATCAAAATCCTTCACAACTAAAATCCAAAAATAGAACCATCTTGAACTATGAGTCTTTGAGCTTGAACGTAGGCAAGGACATCATTGATGTGCCTCTGAGACAATTTAAGTTAGCAATCTATCATAATAAATTGGAAATCCATCAAGTGTTCATATCTCATTAAAAATAAGTCAAGTAAGTCGAACTATCTGGTCTTTGTGTGTATAATGTGGGCAAGGCTCATCTTTGATAAGCCCTTGAGTCCTTTAGGATAGTATTTTAGGTTAGGTTCTTGGTAAAATTTAGAAAATCCCCAAAACATTTGAAAACTTAGGAAAAAAAACACAAAAACATTTGAAAATTGAAAACCCCAAAACATTGGAAAATCTAGAAAAACCCTAAACAACCTTAGATAATTGAAAACCAAAAAATTCACATAAACTTTCAAAAAGACCAAAAACAACCTCGAAACATTTCAAAATACCAAAAACATTGAAATATTCTAGAAAATCCAAATCCATTCATCCCATTTCACTTTCACCCGAAATAACTCTTCATCCAAAATAAACCAATCGTCATCTTCAAACTTTTGTGAAACAAGTAGAAAACGAGTGTCGCAAGACGTAAAGTAAGAACCTAAGTGTCAAAATATAAAGTCTAGATCATACATAAATGAGTCAGTAGCATTTATATCAACAACTTATCACATGTTTAGTTTAGAACATCTAATAACATGTCCTAGGATGCATCCTTCCCACAATGGACACCAACATTAGAAATTACCTTAGCTATGTTACATTGGCAAGAGATATAGATAACATTGATTGTTTGTTTTTGATCTTTTCTTACGATTTATCTTATTGAACCATTATGAGGACCTCTCAATGATGTCTCAATGATTTAGAGAGAAAGGAATGGGAAACTGATCATTATCTTTCGCTTGCTATTATTGTGGGTATTCTTGTAAAATAATATTGGTGCATACTTGCTTGGTTGTGTATAGGGAGGTCGTTTGGAGTAGCTTGTTGACTATTGCATATGCTTTGGTTGGAGATATTCTAAACTTCTAACCTACATTCCAATGAGGTTTCCTTATGTCAAGGTGTGAACAAGAACTATCCTATCTATTTGTAGAGTCAAAGTCCATCGCACTAGATACAACACCATCCTAGTTTTCAATACCCTAGTGCATAGTGTCTATGTGTAAAACAAACATAAGGAATAACGGAAAGTACCAATCCAAAATATGAGAAAAATCATCCATCTCATCACCATAATCTAATAAAGTCTCGATGGATCATGGACTTCTGAATCAGTCTCAAAATCAATGGTCAAACCATTCACATTATTCTTCTATCTTCTTTCCACACTAACTTGGTATATGACAATCAACAAAAACATCATCATGCATCCATCCTACATCCACAAAATTGTCAACATGTGTACATAGTATATCATAATAATAGGAAACATAATCCACTGCATCATCATTATCATTTAAGTTATTTAGGATAATCTAGATTTGTTATTCTAAGCATCTTAATCCATTACATAATCATTCATCACATCCATATCATAAGCATGAACATATGCATCATCCATATATACATACATATGCACATCATGATTTCATCATATCACATGAGAAAAAAATACATAAAAAGAAACAAATCCATACATCTTGCATAAGCATATCATATCATCTGCATATCATAAACACGTCATAACGTCCATCTCATCACATCTCATAAAAAGGATACTAAAAAAGAAGATAGCACATCCATTGCATCACATCCATTATATTACATCACATATCATCAAAATTGCATCATAGATCATCTCATATCATATAGGAATCAATAAATACGTATATCACATCACATCATATGCATCCATACATCCATAAAACATGAAATAAAGAAACATAACATCATGAATCCAGACCATCTCATATATATATATAAAATATAACTGTCATGATACAATACCTGAATTAGTGTGTATGAATACCATCAAATGTACAATATACACGAGGCTATAAAAATGAGCCTATGAATGTGTATCTATATAAATAATCAGGCAATACATAAAAAAAGTGTCTATATAAAGGCTATCCTTGGTAGTTGCTCGACTCCCCAGGTCTAACTGATGGTTTCCCATCTGAAGCTCTCGGAGCAACCCCACTCCTCTGAGAGTAATCTAACTATCTCATCTCTTTAGGCACATCCCTGTGGTAATGCATCCTATAGTAAGCAGCCTCTGTGACTGCCTCCTTTTACAATTGAGCCAATACCACCTATCCCTAGGTAGCCACTATAATGGCCTTAAGCTGCTGGTGTTACCCAATCTCTTGGGCTAGTTGTAGATCCATCTGCTATGGCAACTAGACCTCTTTGTCACTCTCTGACATCATCACTTGAAGCTGCTAGCATAGATGATATCTCTCAACAGTGAGAGCCTGTATTTTCCCATCCCTAGGATCTGACTGCTGTGGCTATTGGGGCTAGTTGGGCTGCTGGTGGGCCTAGTGCCCTTGATCTTGCAGTACCTGTTGTACCTAATCTCCACCCCCAAGAACCTGTACCCTTTGCTAGTATGGCTACTGAGGGTACTCTGGCTGCTGTCTACCTCCATCCCTGCCTCTACCCCTGCCTCTGCCTCTGCCTCTACCTCTACCTCTACCTCTACCTCTACCTCTACCTCTACCTCTACCTCTACCTCTACCTCTACCTCTCCCACTAGGGTATCCCCCGTTGGATTTTTCAAATGAGTGGGTGGCCTCCACCATGCATCATACCCAGAGGTGGTGCCTACATCTGGAAATCCTTGATCATAAGCCTAGGGCTGCAGAACCAGTTGTCTGAACTCATTGATTGCCACCACGAGATCAATCTGCTGTCCCCACTCAACCTCTTTCTGAGATCTGGTAAAAATAACTATATAATCATTTGGAGGCACATCCTGTACCTCCCCAAACTATCGAGCCACATGGTCTGAGAGATACCACTCAATCATGGTATGCTCTTGCCCCTACAAGTAGCGGGTTTGCCAGACAAAGTATAGTTGTTGTTGATTGTCGTACTGCACAAGAACTTGCCACTAAGGCCTCCATCTGAAGAAGATCATGTCATCAATAACTTGCCGCCAATATGGGATCCTGGTAGGCTCGACATGTTGTAGTGTCATGGGAACTCTATACCTAAATACAATGGGCTCATCCTCGTGAATATCCACCAAAAAAAACAAGTCCTGAAAATTGCTATATGCTTGTAGGCCCATATGTGTAAGAGTGTAACACTGGACCCGATGCTCCTCCCCTTGTAGTAGACTACCTGGTGCATGTTATGGTATAAAGAGGTTAGCATAATTGGAACCTAGGCATACATGACCCCCCTACAAATCATCCCATGCCATGCAACCTCCAGCCTAGACTAAACCCTCTATCCCATCGGTTTGGGGCAATCACACCAGCAATGAGCGCAACCACAAACAATTAGAAAATAGGCACTTGTCCTCGGTATAGATCCAAGTCTATCTACAGGCTCACCAAAATAATTTGATCAGTACACAAAAGTAAACAACATGGATCCCTCTCGACATATGTGTCATATATAACACGCTCCCCATGAATGGGAAGCTAAAGGATCCGCCACACGTCCTCAAGGATCACTGTAGCCTTGCCGGTGGGAAAATGGAAAGAGGATGTGTCACTATGCCACTTCTCGATAAGCACTGTCATCATGGCCAAGTGGCTATGGACCTCTAGCATGAAAGCAATGAACCCTAGACCGAGGGCTCCCAGACGCTCTATCTTCAAATTTTCAAAGTCCCGTGCCACTGCCAAAATCTATGATTGGTGCTCCTGCGACATCAGAGGCTGAATATCCTCCACACATTGCACACACAACGTCAATTTACCTAAAATTTGGAAATAGGTTAAACATCTGAGTATATGCATCCTAAAACATCAATTGCATTGCTGAAATCAACAACGTCACCATTTCTAAGATGTGTGCTCTATCATTTTTGGGGGTGCATTGCCAATTTGGTGACATGCGTTGCAATACTCAAATGCGTATCAACATTGAGATATGTTGCTATACTTAAAAATTCTAGCGCATCACTATTTACTAAATTCGTCACCCACTACAAAGGCGTGTCACTAAATCAAAAAACCCTATATGTTGCAATTCTAACAGTGCGACGCCTTGGAAAAGTTCGTAAATTAAAAATCCTAGTGTACTGCTAACTAGCAAGTGCATCACTATAATTTCAATAGTGACATCGATGAGTCGTATTTCTGCGTCACTATATAGTGATGCCCTAGGAAGCCTAGTTTTGACATGCTAATAAAAGCACTAAAACACAAAAACTGAGACAAATTTCAAGTCACATACTTGTGGTCCTACGTTTGCTTGATGCTGGTACTCTCGGACTCGCTCGAAAAGGTGAACTGGAAGCGCAAGGTGGGCCATCTCGTTAGGGTATCAGAGCTCAAAATGCACAAAATTTCTATAATGTGAATGCACAAACGAATTGGAAGTGCACCTTTCTCACCTATTTATACCTAAAAATTAGGGTTTTTTGCCCTAATTTAAGGGGAAAATTATGGTTTTGGCCTGTTTTACCTATTTTTGACCTACGCAACCTATTTTGAGTTATTTTTTGTGTTTTTAAGGCCATTTTTGCATCTCGAGGCATGTTTTTGGCACTTGAATCCATGTTTTACCTATGTTAAGAGATCAACCTAAAATTCAAAAATTTCACTTGATCTCTTGAGGGGGAAAGGAATAGCTTATTCCTTCCGCTGGGGCAAGAATGGGGCATCCAAAAAATGAATTTTTTAAATTTTTTTGATCTATGTAGCAGTCTTAATCCAAAAAAGCATTAGTCTTTAAACCAACGTAGTAGGTACCTCACTTCAAAGAGGGGAGAAATGTAGACACACTTGAATCCAATATATTAACATAGTTTTGTCCTGGAACACATGTTCTTTTAGCTTGTTTGATTAAATTAACCTAGTTAATTAGTCAAAGGCTTCATGTTCATCTATTAATCTAATTAATCTTATTAGGTTAATTCACTCTCTTTCACATTCACCTTTCATCCTGTCTAATCGAATAATGAAAATTATTTAATTAGCCTTATTATATCTCCTTATTTAATTAAATAAATCCTAGTTATTTAATTAAAAATATCCTAATCCCACCCCTTTCATTAAATAAATTAATTATTTAATGCTAAATCTTAAAATTCCTCCAAAAAGGAATATTCCTATGGAATATCCCTCCCCTTTTCACATTAAAACTTTGTTTTAATTTACTAAATGCTAATTTTTCTCATCCACTTGCATGAGAATATTCTCCCTTTTCACTCATTCAAAAAGGGAATATTCTTCTTTGTAACAAACTTTCAACAAACTTCTTGAGCAAGCTTTGAGAGTGTGCTTCTTTGCATAATTGTGAGCCCTTGATTAAATATCGACTTGCATTCTCAAACCTTGATGGGAATCCATGATCCATACCTCCTCCTTTCCCTCTTGACCATTGATTGATTCTTTCAATCTTGACCATCGATTGCTCATTGCATATTCTATAAATAGACTTTGCATCTATTAAATAGGGATCCATCTTTTAATAGTAAACTTATGTTGTTAAAAATCACACTCATTTGCATCCATGTTTCATGTTTAATAGCATTTTAGATTAATTTTCATGCATTGTTAGCTTAGCATCTTGTTGATCATCAAAGCTTATGCTTCTCCGACACCCTTATGGGAAATTCAACGAGTGGGTGACCAATTTGCATCTCACTGAATGACCTTCAGGATTTTTATAGAAATCCAACTCTTCTTTATGTTTTAGGGGGAAAAGGTAGAAAGAAATGCGAATAAAACATAAAAATGGTGATGTGCCAAAGCTTTTACAACATTTCGAACCTTAACTATTTCTTACAACTGATATGATAGACACAAAATTCCATAGACCCTTCATTGTTGGGAAGAGAACAAGCAACAAAGGCTTAGTGAAAGCACAGTGTAGTATTTCAAATCTCCCCATGGGAAGCACCCATAAAGGTCCAATCAGACATAAGAAAACTCCAAAGATTAACAAAAATATCCAGAAACTCACATAAACCTTTCTCCCTTCACAAAATAATATGGAAAATGACAATTTTTATGGAAAATAGAAAAGTTCAACAGACATAATTCAATTTTTGAAAGCTGGCATTCAACATAGAAGCTTAACAATATGAAAATTAACTATCCAAACTATCAAATCGGACTTAACATAATTCTTTTAACATGAACGAAATAAAAAGAAACTTGAAAAAGGTCATAACATGCACAATTTCAAAGATTTCTCTCAAATAGATCAAACTTCAATAGTATATGAATTAAAAAATAAAGGTTGGATGGAAATCTGATGATAGATTGGATTAAAATATAACATGCCAGAGAGAATAATAGTATTATGTAAAACCTTCTACTTTTGAAAATATAAAATCCCTAATAGATCTATATCCTTCGAAAAGACTTTCAAAGTAATTTTTCTATCTTTTTGACTTATGTTGCCACCCCTATTTATAACTAGAAGAAGAGAGCACCACTGCAAACATTTTGAAAAAAAAAAACTACCAAATACCTTATCCTGATAGCTCACAATCTGATCTTAGATCTTGATTAGATCGCAACAATCTTCGCTCATTAAGTCCTAACTGCTTTATTAATGGCTTTAGATATTTTAGCAAAGATAGCTATCAGAAAACAATTGAATTTTAACATAGCTTGGAAAAAATATGATTGATCAACCAAAGAGATTGATGATGCTGAGTCGAAGGTTCCACCCCGAAAGTAAGACACCCATCACATTCCAACAAACTTTGCTTAAAGAGATTACCCTGCAAAAATATAAACTACCCGAAGTGAATAGATGATGTGTCAAGCGAGCGAGCAATCTCAGTTATGTGAGAGTAGATTTGAAGAAAATCCTCACCAAGATGACACGTGTTTCGGCTTGCATCTAAAAGGAAAATGATATGTAAAATCCATGCATACACCATGTGGCACATTGCGCGCCTTTGGGAGTAGTCTTCACTTTTTGAGCGCAGATTTATCTCAAAGTTGAAAAGAGTAAGGTTCGAAAACCAAAAGGATTAAAGGAAAAATTGCTTTACAGTTTTGGTGACTCATAGGGGGCCTTTGCTTGCGGAGCCACGAACCTAGAGCTCTAGTAATTCCTAGAGTTTGAGGAAGGTAGAGTGCTGGATTTCCCAATACAAATCAGTGGGTCAGATGAGAGTGCGAAGAATCTCATATACTTGATCCAACTCGATGAATTCCTTAAAAGAAACTCCTCTCCACCTTTATGAAACAACCCCGATGTGGTAATAAAGTCAAGAAAGGGGAAGGATCTCCTTCTTAATTTTGTCAATAGTGGGCAATGGGCTTAGACCTGGGACTGATATGGAAGTTTAGAATTTGAGTCTGATTGCATCCATGATCTACTCAATTGATATCACTCTTCCATCTGGTGAGAAAAGGTTGAGTAATCTAGAATCAAGCAGAACATTGAACTCCTTGATCTCATTGACTTTCCTATTCAACACTGCCTAGCGATCTTTGCTTGTCGACGTGACTTTGTGGCAGTTGATGAATTCACTTGCTTTCCTTGAGGTGACCCTTTGATTAGGAATTCTTGTGTTTCCTAAAGCTTCTTTGGTGACCTTATATAACCTGGAGATTAGGTTCTCTAATTCTGCAGCCCGGGGAGCATAAATTTGTAGAATTTGGTCGACCATCGAGTCAACCTTCTTGTTTAATTCCTGAGCATCCCTTAGAAACTACAATACTAGCTTCAAGGTAGCAACTGGAACCATGATTCTTTCCCAATGCATGATATCAGTCTTTTTAGTATTAGGAGGATCCTGGATCCTTGCACCGCAGCCAATTCCTTATGGAATTGAGATTCCCTTTCCTTTATATTCTCCTCTAATTGACTCTTCTCCTGGATGACATTCGTGAGCTTGGAATTTAGCTTCCTGAACTCCTTGTCATGAGTTTGCAAAATAGACTTGATCTCTTGCTTCTCTTGTTTCACCCTTTCTATTTTTGCTTGGGCCTTCTGGAGATCGTCAGAAGCCTGAGATAGGACGCTATCCAATTCCTTTTGTATGTCCTTTTGTTGCTCCAACATCCTTATTTCCTTTTGCAACGCATCAAACATAACGTTTACTATGGCTATATCTCTATCCATCTTCTCCTAGATGTGCCAATATTCTGCATTTGTCTCACGTTCAACAACAACCTCACCCTTCAACTTTTCTATCTCAACATGAAGCTTATTCTTCTTATTTTGGGCCTCTTTGAGAAACTTAGTCGCTTCCCCCTGCCGAATCTTTAACTGCCTTATGCGAACCATTTCCACATCCTTTCCTTTTATTTCTGCCGACAACCTGTTCACCGTGTCTTTTATATTTTCCAAATTTGCCTCATGTTTCTTCAATTGTTTGTCTGGCTTCTCATAATCAGTGTAGAGAACCTTCTAAGTGGCTTTAGCCAGAACCACTTTGTCGTGTGGGAGAGTCTCACTAAAATCAAGGCCCACAACTCTGATGTCGTAATATTCCATCTTCATTTCTCCCTCTAGCTTATATGCTAGAGGCTTCATGGTAGCAATCAATAGGGTCTTCATTAAAACAAGCCTCAATCTTCCATGTAGCTGGTTGTGCCGCGACTTTTATCTGTAGTTTCTAGTTTCTAGCTTGTCAGGCCAGCTTCATTGCATCCAAGTGGCCTTAGAGACTCTGTGGGGTGTCAATACTTTGTGTAGCAATAGAAACACCTGGAGGGAGATTGAAAAGGGTGAAAAAAGGAGGAGCCTTGACTATATAAGATTGTAGAGAGGTGAAATGGAACGTTATCATGGAAAAATGTGGGATGCCATATGGGGACTGAGGCGGGGAAACACCCATCAGAGTGAAAGGGGAAGTGGGTGGAAAGAGTGATATTTTCCCAAAAATAAATGGGTTTGGTGAAACTGGAAACATGGATGCTTCATCATTTTCAATGGGGCCCATTGATAGGGCTATTAAAGAGTCAATCACGGTCGAAGTGGATGATGCTCGCTCGACATGCTGGGTTTCTTCACGGGGTAGGGGTATGTTCAAAATGAAAAGATCAGAATATGAGAATGAAGGACTCTTTTCTACAAACGAGGGTGGAGGAACAACTAAAGATGTAGTGGCAACAAGAAGGGGGGAGAAAAAATTACCTAAGCTACTGAATCCGAATATCTTGGCAGAGCAGACTCCACCTCTTCCTCTCCTCTACTTGATGCACTAGGTCTACCTAGGTCTTGGACTCGTCTCATCTTTGTATCAGCGAAATGGGCAGACTCAGATCCCTTGGTGATTGATCCTGTCAAAACTTGGCCTTCGACGGCCACAACAAACCTTTTTAGGGACCGTTCGGTCCTTTTTCCTTTCCCTCTGGCATTGATGGAAGATGTGACCTGTGAGTCCTTCTATTTTGACCCCTTTCCTTTCCCTTTTCCTATATTGGGCTTTTGAGGCTAGGAAGTGTAAGGCAGAATCTCTTCCGATTTGATCTCTTGATTAGACTTAAGATTACTATCCTTAGTGTCGACCTCCTTATCATAAATTTGGTCGAACCTTTCATCATGTGGCTAAACATCCCCATACATAGATTTGAGGCTCTTAATTTCTTGTCAAAACCTCTAGAAATCTGCCCTCTTTCTTTCCAACCATTCTAGACACTTCAATTGCATATTGAGGGACTTGCCTATCAGGAGGCTATGTTGGCACTCCATTGTCTTGAAATAAAAGTCAAACCATAGTGGCTGGTCGAATGGTATGAAGGCTAAGTCGATGTAGAAATCCGATCTCTCTTTGTTTGAGTTCATTCTTGATTCAAAATACTCCCACCTGTCATGCCTCATAGTCAGGAGGTGCCTTATCAGGTTATAGCTCCATGCATTGCAAATGAGGACTAGGCCCAGGCATGTCAATTTGTTAGTAAGTACCTCTTGCTCCTTTTTTTTCATAAGTGTTACCTAACTATTGGCAATGGTGAGGGGAATTGGGTAAATTGCTATCTTGTGCCTTCCAATGCCATAAGCTTTGTCGGCAATACTTTCCTGACGACATGATTCCAAAGAAAAATACCTATCTATTATAAATTTAGGGAGCCTAAAAATCTCCTCAACAAAACCATAGAATTTGATGAAAGTAAAATCCACTCCTAGAAAATAATCCACCAGGGTTTGTGAGCTTTTCATCCACTACAAGAATTTAGGGGAAAAATAGATCGAAGGGCGTGGGGACAATTCTACGAGCACTAGCCTCATGAAGTAATACACAAACCAATAATAATCCCATGTCCTTGAAAGCACATGGGTCTAGACCGAAATTGGCTGGTACAACCCCTTTACATCAAACCTAAACAGTGACAAGTACCTTTCAAGAAATTCAGATTTTTAATGCAAGATCAAATGTGCCAGAAAAGAATACCTGAACTTACACTCACTACCATAATTTATCAATTGTTCCAACATCTTTTCAGCTATTACCTCAAAAAAATCAAAATACTTTTGGATTTTTCATCATTGTCGTAGCCGTAGATATAGGCCAACATTGCAAAAAGGGCTTGTACATCTGGTTTGAACTTCCTCCAAGATAGAGGGAAGATGAGCTGACCTCCTTCTGAGTTCTCATTTATTTCATCTTCATAAAAATGCAACTGTTTAGTTCTGGTTCTCAGAACTCTTCCATCATTTCTTGATCGAAACTCTCGGCACCCTAGTTTGTAGGGATGCATAACATATCCTGGATGTTCACTGCACTAATTGTAACCCTTATCCTTCTGCCGACTATAACCCCTGTTTCTTTGTCCAACCTCTTAGCACATGCATCTACCAGCTCTAGACATGGGTGTACAACAGGCAACGTGAATTATGCCAAACCAAAATTCCAGAGCAGTAGTGCAAAACCTTCAGTTGTCCCATATTTGACCATTCTTTGTAATGCCCCTTCCCTAAGGCTTTTAGGGTTCCCACCAACCTTGGGTCAAAAATGTTATTTGCAAAATCTAGGATGACTTCTTTCCTAATGTGGTTGCCTACCTGTGCAGTTTTGGTATGGGAAAAGCACTACTCTTCAGATGTTGGGGCATTAGCAAACAAATCCCTCCCAAAAATGTTGATGTAGCCTGGATTTTTAGATGAAGATCCAACATTTCTACCAGAAGTTGATGCTTCTTCCATTGTTGTGCTAAAAACTTGCAGAGAGCCTCTTCAGAGAAATGGCTATTTGTTGCTTTTGTTACTTTGAAAAAATTCACTTTTGGGTGCATTCAATTTCTTGCACGTATATGTAGTAAAGCATTTCCATTACTACTACTTACTAAATGCTACCAACGAGGTGATACATGTGGATTAGGGATCCGTATCCCTTAGGAATGCAAAATTCACTGAGAATGTAATTAGTACATCCTCCTCACTGCTTTTTTACAAATAAGCTTTATGTATTGGAAAGTGTGCTTCTAGCCATGGGAAGTGTGCTTTAAGCAGTATAAGGTACTTTGAAAAGACGTGCATATTTAATTTGTCAAAACTTAGCATGTTAATCAACGTATTTTCATATAAGAAAGCAAGTTGGAAATGATGATGGCAATGGACACATGGCAAAAATTGGTACAAGCGAGCATTTACTCCCAATGCTCGAATTTACTTCTCATGGTTTGGTGCCAGATTTTCTGTATGATTCATCTCTCACCCTCTATTTTCTTTGATATTTTATCTATTGCCATTCACTGGGAGATGGATTTTGCATCCATTGAGCTTGTCGATGCACCTTTTCTATAAATAGCTATACCACCTTAGCGAAATATTCACTTGAAATATCTCTTTTAGTTAGTGAGCTTTCCTTGCTATATCTTGTTTTGCTAGCCTTAGCTTGTTTTTCATTATGTCATTTGGCCTAGGCACTCCTATTTAGCTCTTACCAAGAAGGTTGCAATATTCCTTCGTGGGTGAGATTAGTGGCGACAAAATTAAGCACTTGATGAAGAAAAATGACCATCTCACTGTTGTGGCGTTCAAGTGGGTTCTCAACAAGGATTATGTGAAGGATGAAAACCAACCACGGTACAACTCCAATGTTGTATCTAGCTTTGTGGCCTTCTTGATTGACTTGGACATCTCCAAGACCTGGATAATTGAATTATGCCACACCATGTTTGATTCTATGTATTTGGATGGGCTCAGTGAGATTGTGCAAGTGGCTATCCCTGGTAGCAAAATTTTGAGTGCCATGGACCTCTGTAGGCATGTTGATTATGAGAAGGACATGGTTTGGTTGCCTCTCCTTACTGAATTTCGTATTATGGAACTCGAGAGGCATCATTCGCTGTCCTGACCTACGACTTCCTTCCTATTGAGGGAGTATGGCATGGAGCATGTTTCTGGGCTTGACTAAAAAAACACTTTGAATTTCTGGTGTATAGCCACAGGAACAAGGACTGAGGTCTGTGTCGTGCCAAGCCTGCATGTGTTATATGTTTTCCCCCCTTTCCATCCTACTGAAGAAGAAGAAGAAAAAGAAAAAGCTGACGAAGTACCATTTTTGACTGCTTAGCAACGACTGGAGGCTTTAAATTTACTACTTTTTTGTGCTTTGTCTCCCCTTTTTCTTTTAGTAGTGTAACTCTTTTTGGGTTTGCGCGAGAAAGCTTCAAGCTTCTCTCAAAGTTTCAAGCTCGTATTATAATGTAAAATATTTTAATGAATATAATATATTCTCATGGCTTATTTGCAAAAATAATCATATTCTAGAAATTTTTTACATATGGTACATACTTGTGAAAATTTTAAAAGAACCCGTGTGCTTTAATGGAACAATTTTAGATGAATACTGTGGACATTGATTTTGGTATCCAAGGGTTCTCTAACTCTTCTAGGGTTTTTCACCTAAAAGGAGAGAAATGAACCCAAAATGTGTAATGTCTACACTCAAAATCAATGCAAGGATGGATGAAATATGCCTAAATACAATGTCCTAATGCAATAAACTGAAAAAGAAAGGTGTTTTTTAATGCAAAACCTAAGAAATGCAAAGATGTTTGAAAACATAGTGATGTATGCAAAAACACCTCAGAATGCAAGTAAATAATAACAAAATTAAATAAGTCTGGAGAAGTGCACCTGGAATCTGAATTCTGATGCAAAGAGGCTCTAGAATCTTGTAGAGTTGATTGGAAAAGATGACTAGGACACCTACGCCAAGCTGGGTGACTTAGTCCAATTTCTAGGAAATTTTGCTGGAATAGGAATATGCCAAATGGGTACTCAAAAATTTAGAAACCACTTTTCAGGCTTGGAAATGGGACTGATTCACCACAGATGGAAAATTAGTCCACCTGGAAAATTAGAAAATTCATGGTAGAAATCTGTAGCTTGCAATCTACTCTTCCCTCCTTGACAGGTATCTGGTTTGAAAACTGTAGAAAACGGGCTGAAAAAGGTCTCCAAGCTTCAATTAGGGATTTGTTGAATTGAATGACTTTGATGGATTGTTGACCACTTTTTGACACCAAAATATTTGACAAATATGCATACAAAACTTGCAAACACACATGCAAAGAGGGGAAAAAGGGTTAAGGGTTAGAGAATATGGGTTTGCCTTGGTCAAACCTTGATTTGGTAATCAAACCCTATAAAATGAAATGAAATAAAGAGAGAATGATGAATAAACAACATGCAATGTCACAAACTCACCAAACCCTTGATGTTGAAATCTAAAGATTTGCAATGAAATGCTCTAATGGATGACTTGATAATGCTTAGAAATGCTTGAGAATTGCTAGAATGATTAAGTGAATGAAATTAGGATGCTTGAAAAATGAATGGGGGTTAAAATGAGAGGAAAAACCCTTTATTTATGCTTGATTTTCTA
This sequence comes from Sequoia sempervirens, assembly GCA_007258455.2. Taxonomy (NCBI): domain Eukaryota; kingdom Viridiplantae; phylum Streptophyta; class Pinopsida; order Cupressales; family Cupressaceae; genus Sequoia; species Sequoia sempervirens. Next base: position 579,368,655 of record VDFB02193867.1, on the reverse strand, counting down.
ATATTTCCCGAAAATAACACATCATAGGCCAACCTTAAGGTAAAGAGAATAAAATCCTGCTAGAAAATTAAAATTATTTTGATTTTTGGCTTAGTAGGACTAAGTCAGCCCAAGTGGCGACTTGGTCCCACCAGGGCAATTTTACTGGGTGTCATGAATTAAAGTGCATTGAATAAGGTTTAATGGGAATATTCTCAAAAATACACTTAAGTATGGATAGAAAGTGTATTAAGGGGTCATTTAAACATAAGAAAGGGTTGAATTAATGATGACAAGCCTAGAAAAGTGTGAGTTTATTACAACTCTTTGCAACACTTTGAAATAAGACTTGGTAAGCAATAAAAAAGGGGTTATTTAAGTGAATTATAATGAAAGGGTTCTAGAAAAGTGTGAAAATGGGTTACAACACTTCACAACACTTTTACAAGACATCGTAGAATTATTCATGATTCTCAAGGGTCCAAGACCTAACGTGAATGTGTTGACTACATTACGACATTAAATCTAGGCAAAATCAAGCCAAAGTTCATTAGAAAGACTCAAGTGAGCGCAAAACTGTCCAACTATACATTTTTTGGTGACAAAAATACTATTTACCAGTATATCCAAAACGTTTCCATCCATGTCTTCTAGCTCATATGCATTCTTCTCTTTGCACATGTGAATGCAGAAGGGGCCCTTCCATAGTGCTTCAAATTTTGCATGTTGTCCTAGTTTTGCAGTGCGTTTTTCATACTTTAGCATCAGGCTTCCTTCTCGAAAATCTAGGTTGGAGGCCTTTTTATCAAACCATTGTTTTACTATTTGTTGGCACCCGATCATGGATTGATACAAAATTTACCCTTTTTTCTTCAAGATTCAGGAGTTTTTCCAACCTTACTTCCATTCCGTTGCTTTCTTCGAATTCTAAAGCCTTTAACAGTTGCAATGCCAGAATTTCTATAGAAACAGGTAAAACCACCTCCTTTCCATACACTAGTTCATAAGGAGAGGCCTTCAAGATTTGTTTGGGCGTGATTCTGTTAGCCCACAGAGTAGCTCGCAGGTGCTTGTGCCACTCCTTTTGGAATTTTGACCTGATGTGCTTAATTGACCTAATTAGGTTCTTGTTGGTCGATTCTGCTAACCTATTTCCTTGTGGGTAATAATTTGATGAAGTCTTGAGGTAGACCCCATTGCTTGAGAGAAATTTTTGACATCGTAGAACCTACAAAAGCTTGTGCATTATCAGATATGATAGCGTTTGGTGAACCAAAATTTGTTACCAACTCCTCAATAAAATTGGCAATTTTATTTTCGTAGCATTTTTTAGGGCAACGACCTTCATCCACATTGTGAAATAATCAGTTGTCATAAGTGTCTACTTATAGTCAGTATTGGGGATAGGATTTATCATTTTGACAAAATCCAGACCCCATTGAGCAAAGGGTTCTTCAGTTACGATTGGGATCAATGGCATTGTAGAGTTCTTCCGCTTGCCAACAAAATATTGGCACTAAGTACATTTTCACACCATATGGTGCACCTCAGAAAACATGGAAGGCCAGTAATATCTTGTATGAAATATCTTTAGAGCAATGGTTTTGGCAGATAAATTTTTTCCTTTAGGACTGCTATAGAACTCATTTAGAACTCTTTCCACTTGTGGCTTCTCTAAGCAACGAAGCAATATGCCATCATAATTTCTTTTAAACAAAACCCCCTCAACTAGTACATACCTGGTGCCTTGTAGTCGGAAGTAGCATCTTTTGTGAGGTGGAATGTTGGTTAAATACTACCCATTTTACATATATTGTGTCCAATCCATCACCCATGACTTGTCAGACTTGAATTGATTTGTATAGGCCTGATCGGTCTCTTCCTTTGCCAGGGAGCTTAATTATTGTGCAAGGTATTCACAAAGACCTCCTCCTCAAACCCGCTTGGTTGGTCAAATGTCTACATCATATTCTAGGATCTTGGTAATCTAGTTGGCCCTCTTTTTAGTTATTTCATGTTCAGTGATATTTTTTAACACTGAGATGGGCGACGAGGATAGTGATTCTATTGGATGATACTAGGTGTCATAATTTCTTAAGGCTTCTAACAATAGAAAAAGCTTGATTCTCAACAAAATTCTACCTGGATTCATATCCTTTGAGATTCCTAGAGTGTAATTTGATTGGATGCTCTCTGCTATTGTTTTCATCTTTCTAAGTGAGCATCAAAGTTATGCTGTGTTGGCCATTGTAGATGTAGAGCAAGAAATCCTTGGAGAAGTCTGGGTTAGCTAACACCGAGGCCATGGAGATGGCTGCCTTTATTCACTCGAAAGTCATCTTGCCTTTGGGAGTCCATTTGAACACTAGATTCTTCTTTAACATCAACTTGATAGGTCTTGTGATGCCTATGAAGTCTGAAATGAACTGACTAACAAAATTAATCTTCCCCAAAAAATATTGTAGCCCCCTTTGGTTGAATGGTAGTAAAAAATCCATTATAGCTTTCACTCTTTCAGGATCTATAGCTATTCGTTCCTTTGATACTATGAAATTGAGTAGCTTGCCTTGGGGCACTCTGAAAACACATTTCTTAGGATTTAAGGAAATATTAAACTATTGGAATTTCTAGAAGACTTTTTCCAAATGATCAAAGTGATCATCCTTTGATTTTGAAAAAACCATTAGGTCATCCGGATATATTAAGATAATTTGATTAATCAACCCTTTGAAAGCTATATCCATTGCTCACTAAAAAGTCACACTAGCATTGGAGAGCTTGAAGGGCATTTTTGAATATGTGAACATTCCCCACTTGGTAGTGAACATTGTTTTATGTTGGTATTCTTCCTTTACATAGACCTGGTTATAGCCCAAAAAACCATCGAGTAACGAGAACATCTTCGACCCAACCATGGTTTGTAGAATCTACTCCATTGAGGGAAAAGGGTAGTGATCTTTTAGCCAAGCTTTATTCAGATCCCTAAAATCCACACAGAGCTGAATATCACTATTCTTTTTTTGCACTGGTACAAGATTAGACACCCAAGTGGAATGTTTGATTGGGTAGATGATCCTTGATTCAATTAATTTGGTGAGCTCTTGTGCCATCAATGCTTCAAATTTTGGATTGACTGGCCTTTGTTTCTATTGGACAGGCTTTGAGCCTTCGGCCAAGTCAATAGTATGTTGAATTATGCCTAGGTCATATCCTCTAAGATCATCATAGGTCCAAGCTATGGCCCCATCGTATCTAGAACATAACCCTTTTAGTCTCTCTTTATCTTTCTATGGAATGTCTCTCTGAGTTTTAACTTTCTGCCATTTTTGATATCAAGATCTTCATAGTCTTTCTCATAAGTAGTGAATCTTTGTTTTCTATTTATTTCATCTTCACAGTCAAAAATATTTTCAAGAGAAATCAAACCTCGAGGGAGCTTATTGCCTTTAATTGGAACACTTTCCCTTATGTAGCTTTTCTTTCTTCGGACTGTGAATGGTCAGAAGCTTTTCCTGAGATTTATGTAAAAAGTTAGAAATCTGAACATTGTCCACAAAAACCTGTCAGTTCTAATCATTGTCAAGAATTAGTAGTTGGATGATGATTTATATTGCATTTTGCTTCGTTGTTGATTTAGAAATTGGCTCAAATTGTGAACCAATCGAAGCCATTCAATTAGCAACATTATTCTAGGACCGTGAGATAACTTGTATGTTAAAAGCTTCAAAGCTCTCAATTAGATCCCATACTCTATGTCTATAAGACTTCATTCTTACATTTTTAGCGGTCACTTTCCCGCAGACTTGGCTTACAACCAACTTTGTATCGCCAAATTCTTTTTCTCTTTTCACGCCCATCCATTCTATGAGAAAAAAACCATGGACCAAGGCCTCATACTTAGCATCATTATTCGAGCATGGGAACTGGAAAAAAAAAGCTTTGAGGGTCTCTAATCCGGTCGGGTATACCAATCAGATACCTGCTTTGGAATCAACCTTGCATTTGGTGCCATCAAAATATAAAATACATAGACTGTTGTCGCCCAAACCACTAGGCTCTTCTTGTTCTTTTACCAATTTTGGGAAGACTTGGTCATCATCAAAGATCACATAAGTGCCTAATCCAGTAGCATGGAAGTTTTTGAATAGGTCAAAGTCAATAAACTTGTTGAGGGGGGACCTCCTCTTCAAGGGTCCGATCACTCATGTCCTTGTCTTCTAACATTTCTACACAATATGTCTCCCCCTTTGAGAACGAGGTATGCGTTGCTTCAAAGCATAGGACTACATTGTCTGCTATATGTTCTAGGTGCAAGGATTCAGACATGATCTTCATCTTTGCCCCATGGTTGGTCCACAATATCAGATGATACCAATCGAGCGCTAAATATCTACCAAGCTTCACCATAAATTCCCTCAAGAGGCACATCCTAAATACTGGGGGGATGTCTATCACTAGTACTTCTTGTGTGATCATTTGGCTCATAAATGAGAAGAGGGTCAAAGATAGATCCTTGATGCGATCGACGGTCGAAACCTTCTTACTATCTAATTGCATAATCCCTTTCTCAAAAGGCTCATACTTGAGTTTTAGGGCATTGGCCACTTGTTTAGGCATGACCGTAGTACTAGCTCTCAAATCAATCATGTTATTCACATGTAAAAGCTTATCTCCCACAATAAGTGTTAAAAATAAAAGTGTGGGATTTGGCTTGCTTACCTCTTTCACCTTTGCATTGTCCACGATGTTCACATATGCACGACTCTCAAAGATTGGGGGTTCAATGTGAGATCTGTGTCTTTAAATTGATCGCACAGTGAAATTGCATCCATCCATGGTATTTGTTCTTCCTTCTTTAATGCTTCCTAGAGAAACACCTTTTGTTCTGAAATTGATATAACATACCACAAAGATACGTTAGTGGGTTCCTTCTTCAATTGCTCAACCACGTTAAGTGTTCCGACTAGAATGACCTTGGGTTTGAATGACAGTATCTCTTTCACCTTTAGGAGAGTCTGATCCACTGTGGGTGGGCTCAGTGCTTTATCTATCTCCTTCGCTAGCAATGATGAAGCTTGTGACTGCTGAATGGGTCGAGCTTGCGTGACTTACTTTTCTTGCAGCTATGGTTGATGTGGCTGTGGATGCTGTGGGGCTTGTTGCACGTACCCTCTATGAGCCTTCTTTTGGACCTTATGTTGTAGTTCGACTGTACGTGTGGGGAACTAGTCGTCAGAGCATCATTTGAAAATAATGTATCTTCTTCTTCCATCCAAGAGAAGAGCGCTTGGTCTGATGTGATATCCAACTCCTATTTTAAAGACATTCCTTGTGTTTGCGTTCTAAAGTGAGCATTCTCCATTTTAGGAGGCTGATATTCTTTCGTGCTTGAGAACATTCCCTGGATTCTTTGCTTCACTATCTTTTGCTATAAATTTCTCCTTGGACAACTTTAGGGCATATGGCTATCATTATAGGGGAAGCACCATGAGTTATCATCCTTCAACAAGTTATTTTGGCCTAGAACTAAATATTTTCTTGGACTATTCCTAATAGTCTGAAGCGACATGGTAATTGAGGCTATTTGGTTTGTGGGCATAGATTGCTGACTTCCTCCTTTCGAAGCTCCTTGATATGCGTTCTGTTGATAAGATGGCCTTCCTCCTTGATAAGTTTGCGTGAGAGGCTTCAAAGGTGCTACTTGCTATCGTTGAATGAGGACTAGCTCATTCACAAAGGACTACATGAGATTCTTCATATCATTGACATCTACTGCTAATGAAGAGGATCCTGATGTGCTTGGTTGCGCACTAGGGTATACATACATGGATGGTGGTATAGCTGATGTGGTTTCTTGTGAAGTGGAGGCACTAAGAGTTGCTTCTTCCTGTGGGCCACCAGAGATCTTCGTGAACATGGGCATTGGTGGTCATGGTGGAAGCTTCCCAACGTCAATCAAACTATTTTCTAAGGGCACAATTAGATCGTATGTGTTGGGTAGAATGTCTCCTCCCATAGACTACACCATGACAACGATATCTGAATTAAAAGCCTTTAGGTAAAACATGAACGCCATAGTGGCCAGAGGCCTGGTGGTCACAAGAATTATTTGCTAGGTTTTATGAAACCTAGTGTTGAAGTATCTCGTGGCCTCTTGTAGGGCCCTTTTGATGGTGATTAATTGTTGTAGAAAAGAGGAGTGATCTCCCTTTTCAAAGAAGCACTTGAACAACTTCTCTCCAAGTTGGTCCCATGATCAGATAGAATCAGAAGCCAAAGACCTATACCAGTCTTGGGATTTTCCCTTGAAATACGCAACCAATAACCTTAGAGCAACATTCTCTTCTGCTATGTTATGTACTCTGCATACCTCTGTTATATCTTGGAGATGTTCAGAGGGGGTCTTGAAATCCTCCCTGGAAAAAATTGGGATGGCCTCGAGAGCATTGGTGGGACGTACGTCTAGGGGCATAGGTGGTTGTTGTGGACTACCAATATCCTAGGTTACAAAATTTCTAGGAGCGAGGGAATCTAGACGAGCCATTGAAAACATATTCCTATGGATAGGGTAATGGGTATTCTGATTTGGAAAGTTCAGCCTCCTATTGGAGTAGATAAAGCTCTGGATTGTGGGCTAACACTTCTTACCTGGTTTCTTCTTATAGGTGATACAAAACCTGTAAGTCTTCTTGTCCTTGATATCGGGGTAGGTAATTGGGAGTACTAGAAATAGCCTCTTGAAGATGCTCTTGTTTGGATTTTGGGCATGAAATTTCTAGCCTCTTTTCTTGGTTTGATTTAAGAAATATTTTTGACTTCTAATAAGACGTTCAAAAAACTTTGGTCTCACTAGGCATGCCAGAAAAATAACTATTGATCATCAAAGCTTACAATTCTCTGACAAACTATGGGAAATTAAACGAGTGGGGGACCAATTTGTGCCTCACTGAATGACCTTCGAGGCCTTTATAGAAAGCCAACTCTTCTTTGTGTTTTGGGGGAAAAATGTAGAAAGAAATGCGAATAAAACATAAAAATGGTGATGTGCCAAAGCTTTTACAACATTTAAAACCTTAACTATTTCTTATAAGTGATATGATAGACACAAAATGTCGTAAACCCTTCATTGTTGGGAAGAGAACGAGCAACAAATGCTTAGTGAAAGCACAGTGTAGTCTTTTAAATCTCCCTGTGGGATGCACCCATTAAGGTCTAATTAGAAATAAGAAAACTCTAAAGATTAACATAAATATCCAAAAACCTTTCTCCCTTCACAACATAATATGGAAAATGACAAATTTTTTATGGAAAATGGAAAATTTCAACAGACATAATTCAATTTCCAAAAGCTAGCATTCAAAATAGAAGCTTAACAGTATGAAAATTAGCTATTCAAACTATCAAAGTAGACTTAACACAATGTTTTTAACATGAATGAAATAAAAAGAAACTTGACAAAGGCCATAACATGCACAATTTCAAATATTTCTCTCAAATAGATCAAACTTCAATAGTATATGAAGTGAAAAACAAAGGTCAGATGCCAATCCAATGATAGTTTGGATTAAAATATAACATGCCAAAGAGAATAACAGTATTCTGTAAAAACTTCTACTTTTTAAAATATAAACTCCCTAATAGATCTCAATCCTTTGAAAAGTCTTTCGAAGTAATTTTTCTAAATTTTTGACTTATGCTGCCACCCCTATTTATAACTAGAAGAAGAGAGCACCACCACAAACATTCCAGAAGTAGAAACTACCAGATGCCTTATCTTGATAGCTCACAATCGAATATTAGATCTTGATTAGATCTTGACAATCTTTTCTCATTAAGTCCCAACTGCTTCATTAATGACTTTAGATATTTTAGCAAAATAGCTGTCAGAAAACAATTAAATTTTAACACAGCCTAGCGAAAATATGATCGATCAACCAAAGAGATTGATGATGCCGACTCAAAGGTTCCACCCCAAAAGAAAGACACCCATCACATTCTAACACACTCCACTTAAAGAGATTACTCTGTAAAAATATAAACTGACTGAAGTGAATAGATGATGTTTCAAGTGAGCAGGCAAATATGCAAGAGTAGCTTTGAAGAAAATCCCCACCAAGCTAACACATGTGTCGGCTTGGACTCAAAAGGAACATGATATGTAAAAGCTGCGCAACCACCATGTGGCGCATTGCATGCTTTTGGGAGTAGTATTCTCTTTTTGAGTGCAGATTTATCCTGAATCCAAAAAGAGTAAGGTTCAAAAACCAAAAAGATTAAAGGAAAAATTGCTTTACACATCCATCAATGGCTTCCATGATAACTTAGTTTGCATTCATTTAGTATATTTTGGAATCTATGGCTTGCATCTTTGAATCTTGTATACATTTAGCATAGGTTTGCATACACTTACATCAAACTTCTTAGCTTTATCATGTTAATATAGCTTTTATCATGTTTTTTTCCATCTTTTCATTAGTTTCCATCAATCAATAAAACCGATTGGAAAGACTCATATTATCCAAGGGGTTGGGAAAGGGTCACCATTCCACATCAATGCAACACCACTCCTTGAATAGGATAAGATTCAATGTCATAGAAAAGATGTTTGTCAAGCTTTCATGTTTTAGCATGTTAGTTTTCATGGCTTCTTCACTTTGTTAATATTGAATATCTTATTGAGATCATGACTTAGATAATTAAATAGGCTTTATATTCATTTGGATCTAGCATGTTTAGTTAAAACTATGATTATGGTCACAAAACCATATGAGATTCAAGTAAGTGAAATAATCATTCTTAGACCTATAAATTTAAATATATTTATATAGGTGGGGTTGTGTATGTGAGCATGGCTGCATATAGATGGGTGTAAAATAAATGCAAACAAATGTAAGTTGTACACACACATAACCAACCTTTATTTAATCATTGTTAACAAGGGATGAATAATGAGTGATTTTGGTGTTCAAAGGGATGCATTTTATTCAATAGTGTGATCATATTAAATCTTAGTGTGTTTAGAATCTATCTTTGTAAGGGATAACATAATGTTTCACAACTATGTATTAATAATAAAGATACTATTTGAAATTATTAACAATGATCATAGACTAGGCAAGATATAAGAAAATAAGGGATTTATTTATGTTTGCTAAATTGTGTAAATAACACAACTATCTTATTGGGCCTAGGCATGTGAGGGCATCATTGTAGTATTCCTCAATTACATCTATTGGAAGTTTGTATGTGCTTCTTAGAATGCTATACCCTTTTTGAATAATCTCTTATCAACATTTGCTTACATACTCAATACTTACTTAATCAAGCCTTGGAAATCAATAACTTATTACTATAGTGGATAAGGACATTATTGACGAAACTAAAACTATAGTTACACTAGATTGCTGCATGCTTAATACAAGGAAACTATCTTTTAATTTGATGGTGTTGTTGATAACGTGAAAGAAGTAGTGAGAAACTAGAATACTTAAAGAAGTGATATTAATTGTTGAATACATATTTGTTGTTAGTATGCTTATAATCAATTGGTTAAACTAAGGTATGGCTGTATATGAAAGGTGAAGAAATTGAGATTAGGAGGGATTCATTAACCAAGAATTTACTATAGTCAAGGTTTGATCACTTGAATAACTTTATGTTTGAACTTTCATGGAGATAAAATGGAAAAGAGTTCTAGGTCAAATATTTAACTATAAGACAACCTAGTAATATGAACCAAGAATAATATCCAATTAATACGAGCCTAGGCTCATGGTTGCATAATATTGCAAATAATGGTGATTCCATATAATGGTATTGCAACCACACTTTACTAAGCATATCTTTAATGATTTGATAAATCATTGGTACCATGGTAAATTCTTTTTATGACTGTATGATGTATATCAACCTCTTCAATACGATAACATTGATATTATAATTATCGTGTGAACAAAGGAAGGTGACTACTATTTAATTTGACAACATTTTTGAGAGTGAGTTATGAGATAAATCCTACGTAGCATCTCTTGATACCTTAATAATGACCATTAAGGTCAAGTTTAGATTGAATGATAAGTATAAATAAACTATATAGTCTATTAAATAAACTAACATAAGAATATGGGGTTACACCATAATGTAAAGGAATTTAGAAGATCAAGAATCTTATTATTAATATTATTAATGGGATTATGTTTTCATATAGATGTCTAATGGATATGGTGTTTCCAACTTTATTAAGAAGGATTTGGGAAATATAAATTCTCTTGGATGTCCTTCAAGGATATCTATTGACCCCTTCAGTAGTAGAACCTTGATATTGAATCTAATACATAAATTTCAAATGGAAGTGACTTCGTATAGGTTTGTGTGAACCAAGATAATTTAGTGTTGTGTAATAAGTCTAAACCCTATGTTGATAAGACACACACAAGGAAATTCAAGTTGGTTTAAGAATAATAATGGGCGGATTTCGAGGACTTTGATATTCTTAAAGGGAAGTGTTATAGTATTGTTTGGTAAATTTTGAACTCACTTATAACTCTTGGACTATTATTAAGTGTTATTGTTTAAGGGGAAACATTAACAAAACCTTGACTATGGGAATTGATGTGTAGGTATCCTTTGAGAGATCATGTGAGGAGAACTACATGTGACTTTGATCCATTTGGAAGCGGGTACGTAGGCGATCCTTGGGTGAAGGATGTCCCTGTGACCTCAAGTCTAAAGGGGAGAGTTTGGGGGGATAAATCCAAGGTATGGGTTTGTTCCTATAAGGTTTGACCTTTTCTCTCTAGTAGGCGTCGATTTGAGGCTAAAATGAGTATCAAATGGTTAAGAAGGAATTATGGAAAACTAATAACTTGTGTGTAACACATAATGTACTTCTAAATACTAATTTGAATGAAGTAATGGGTTGACTACTTTATAGTTGGTATTTGATTATATGTATATGTTGGGTAAAGTCCATCCTATGTTGGTTCTAATGTAATGAGGAAAATACACTCAAAATTTCCTCTTCAAAAACTCTCACAACACACTAAAACTAGGAACAAAAGATTGCAACAACTTCAAAATTTTTGTTTGCACAAGAAACTAATTATATTATTCTTTAAAAAAATATGATTACAAAGAGTTTTTAGTCATCCATGGACTGATATGCAGTAATTAAGCTTCTTATAGACATCCCATATGCAAGAAAATACATTCAATACAATCATATGCTTAGTTATATGAGCTTTAAAAACAAAAAAATCACTCCCCTAGTACAAGAAAACAACTGCAACTTCTGAATCTTCATCCTCGTCAATCTGAAACTTCCATGGTTGTTTATCAATCCAACCTATAAAATAACATCAAAAAACAAGCCTCCAGAGAAAGGTACACCTCCTTTTCTTCCCCCTTCAAAATTTTTCTTTCCAATTTCTTTCAATGCTTTCAACAACTTCCAAAAACTCTATTACTTGTTAAAGTAAAGGTTTTAACTTAATTATGTTAATTAAGTTACCTTTATTCCTCTCTTAAGATTTCACTTTAGTTTTCATATTGTGACATTTAATAATTATATTAATTATTAAATGTCTAACTATTAGGGTTTGTTTAGGGTTGCACAATCTCCTTTTATAAGGATTGATCATTGTATTTTATCCCTCTCTTTGATTAATACATTTTCAGCTTTCAGAGCACCTTTTCCTTTTGTCTCGAATGTCTTCTTTCTGTGACAGGTTATTTGCATGTAGGTGATCTTCGGGCTCTCACAACTTCAACATGGTATCAGAGCTCCAAATTTGCGCCTGCCTGTTCTTCTTTTGAAGATATCAGCTTATATAATTTTCTTCTATGCAAGGGTTACATTCTAGTTTTTTTTGCCAGATCAGAGAGGTTTTCCATCATTTTTTGAGAAATTTTGACCTTAATCTCTCAAATAGTGCATACTAGTGTAAAATGGATCTCATGGGTGTGCTCAGAAGGCTCAAAAACCCCTATTTTCATATTAAATATGATAGGGTTTGATGAAAATTGATTTTTTAGTGTTTTTGGGGAATCTCAAAACAGTTGCCAAAAAATCCGTATGATTGTACGGATCCATATGAATGCCTCAATTTTTGTGCCTTTTTTTGGGTGTCCACATCAATTTTGAGCTGCTTCAATTTTCGTGCCATTTTTGCATTGATTTTCCACCCTTTTGATTTCTGTGCTACCTCAATTTCGTGCCATAAAGGTACAGCTGAATATTTTCTTAATTTTTTAATCTTTAAATTAATAAAATGTTTGGTTTAAAGCCTAAATGAGCATATTTAGTAAAATGGTCATATCTTGAGCATACGGTCTCCATTTTTCAAAAATGAGATACCATTGGAAAGCTGATTCCGACACCAATTTGATGAAGTAGGTGTGGTTTCTGAATTTTTCTGTTTTGATACTTTTTTTTCTCATTCAAAGTCAGAACATGTTTTTTGCACTCCTGACATCATAACTTTTGCATATGGACTCCGTTTTTCACAAACGAATAAGCGTTGGAAAGGTGGTTCTATGTTCTTTCCAGATCTATCATTTATTTTTCTAGAATCTTCCGAGGTACATTTTATTCAGTATTTTTTGTTTTCACAATTCTGTCAATTACTTGGACGTTTTGGCACCTGGAAAGGATCTGTTTGTGTGAGATGACATATTTTGATCTGCTTTATATGTACTGAGGTCATTAGTCTATGATTTTTTCATTTGAGTGAGTATCATGGGTTTTTCTATTCATCCTTCTGTGATCAACTTGGATAAGGATAATTATGAGCCATGGGCAAAGGGCATACTTACACATTATAGGTGGCTTAATATTTTGCCTCATTTGTATGGACTCATACCTACATTAGACACATCAAGGAGTTTATCAACATGGGTTATTATTCGAGATCATATTGTAGGGGTTATTGGTTGTAGTGTTGATTTTGACACTTTGTGTGCTTTATCTGACATTTGTTGTCCTCGCACAATTTGGCACCATCTTTGGGAGATTTTTGGAGATTCTAATATCTCCCCATTCCTAGAGGATCCCGTTGCAGATTGTCTCATCCCTCTTGCATATATAGATTTCATACCCTATGATAACCGTACTCTAGAGGAGCTTGAGTATATCATAGGTCTTGCATGTGACGATGGTTTAGAGACTTGTATTCATGTTCCCACTCTTGAGATCTAGACTACATGAACATCTCCTATTATTCCTGATCAGTTTGACATCGCCACATCTTTGGCCCCTATTGATTTAGTACAACAGGACATCATCCATCTTCCAGACATAGCTACTTGGGATTCGTATCTTGTAGACATATCATCCTTGTTTGTAGAGTCCTATATTGCAAATTTGGAGGATTACTTTGAGGACATTCATCTCCTCTACCTTGACAGTCAGGTTATCACTGTACACCCACCATTATCCGTGCATTCTGAGGTTGCATTTCAGGATTCTCCACATCAGTTTGGATTTGGCATCATTTGTTTCAGTCTAGACAGAGAGATTCTTTAGCATCCTATCATGGCACACATCTTGAGACAGATTGGTTCATCACTCTTCATAGGGTTTCTTTGCCATTGTCCTTTGGATTCATTTCTTCCCAAGGGGAGTAATGTTATTTGCCGCTTTAGGATCTCTTTCTGGATTCTACATCAGGCATCCATCATTGCGACACGAGTTTCTTCATTGTGGGGGGGCCTTCTAGTCTCATTCTATCTCTCCTATGGAGACCATTGTATATGTACTTATATGATAGAAGTTGTCTATGGGGGGTATCATGTAATCCACCTCCTATCCTTCTTTCATTAGTGCATTTCATTGTTTTCTTTTCTCTCTTTTGGGGGGGAGTTTTGTTCCCATGAGGGTTTCTCCCTTTCTCCATTTTATAGAGATTTGATTGTATTCAAGTACCTGATCAAGCCTGGTTGCCGGGACCCTTGTTTGCTTTCATGCATTGTAGTTACCTTTGCTTTCTTGCACATGTTTGTAGATGCACTCTTGCTCATCTTAAGGGGGGGTGTTAAAGTAAAGGTTTTAACTTAATTATGTTAATTAAGTTACCTTTATTCCTCTCTTAAGATTTCACTTTAGTTTTCATATTGTGACATTTAATAATTATATTAATTATTAAATGTCTACCTATTAGGGTTTCTTTAGGGTTGCACAATCTCCTTTTATAAGGATTGGTCATTGTATTTTATCCATCTCTTTGATTAATACATTTTCAGCTTTTAGATCACCTTTTCCTTTTGTCTCGAATGTCTTCTTTTTGTGATAGGTTATTTGCATGCAGGTGATCTTCGGGCTCTCACAACTTCAACATTACTTGCTCAAGAATTTAATTAAAATTATATTATTTTCCTTTCTTTTCCAAGTACACCATACCTTGTGGTAGAAAATTCAAACTCCATAAAATCCATAAAAGCATAAATTAATTAATTCTTTAACTGCTTGGTCAAAGATAGACTGTGCAGTTTTATTCTCCACTTGCCAATCCAAAAAAAACAAAAAATGAAAAATCAGGTCTTGGGCGCCCACCTCTAGTCCCTACTCTTTAGGGTCATGATTCTGTGCTTTAAAGCATCCATTATCCCATTTCCAACTCCCATATTGAGTTTTTAATTAGTTTGCAATTTAAATGCTTTATTTTGCTTATTTTGCTTTCCACCCCACAAGGTAATTTGTCAAAGTTGCACAAGAAATTAATTTATTTGTAGATAAATACTTAGCCATCCTCAACATGTAATCCAATCCAAAAATTAATCCACTTCAAAAATCCAAAATTGCACAATTCAAAAATTTAACCTTTTTTGTTGACACAAGATTGCAAGTCACCATGGATGCTCCTGCATCAGACACCCACGGTAGACTGAAAGTGATCTTTCAATTTTCAAGAAGATATCCAAGATGAATAACCTCAAATTCAGACAACCAAGAAGCATCCTCAATAGGAATTACAACCCATTTTACCAAATACTCCATGTATTGCCTTCTCCTTGTGCTCTTACTCACATTGGGATCAAGAATAGTTTCAATCTTCTCCTTCTGTGAACTTGGTACTGATGTTTGATACTGCACTATTTGCTGCACCTTCATCATTTTCAGACTCATGAAACATGTTTAGGTTAGAAATATTAAAAATTAGTGAAATATTGAGTTCACTTGACAATTCTACTTTATATGCATTACCTGATTCATGTTTTCTCACAATCCGACAAGGTCCAATCTTCTTCATTTTTAACTTGTTATAAATACCCATTGGAAATCTTTCTTTTTTCAAATGAACCATCACCTCATCACCAACTTGAATTTTTTTATATCTTCTCTTCAAATCAGCATTATTCTTATACTGAAAATTTATTTTATGAATGTGTTCTCTTACCTCTTCATGTAGCCTCTTCATGTGATCAACAAAATCCTTTGCATCTGCACTTTTCTTCTCAAATTTATCAATAATTTTCAAATCTGAAACCACTCTCGGACTGCTGCCATAAACAATTTGGAATGGAGACTTACCCGTGCTTCTATTCACTAAGTTGTTATATAGGAAAATTCAGCTTGTGGTAGAATCAAATCCCACCCTTTTGGCTTGTCTCCAACTAGACATCGTAATAAGTTTCCCAAGCTCCTATTCACGACTTTTGTTTGGCCATCTATTTATGGGTGATAGGTTGAGAAAAACTTTAAATCAGTCCAAAGCTTCTTCCATAAAGTCCTCCAAAAGTAGCCAACAAACTTTGTATGTCCATCTGAAACAATGCTCTTCGGTAAACCATGAAGTCTTACAATCTCCCTGAAAAATAAATCTGTAATATGAACAACATCATTAGTCTTCATACATGGTATAAAGTGAGCCATTTTGGAAAATATATCTACCACTACAAATATAGAGTCATGTCATCTTTGTGTCCTTGGAAAACCAAGAACAAAATCCATGCTAATGTCTTCCTATGGCCTATTGGGTATAGGTAGTGGCTGATATAAACTAGTGTTTTGACTAACTCCTTTTGCCACTTAACACACCCTACAACCTTGCACATACTTTCTTAGATCTTGCTACAATTGAAGCCAATAATACTTTTCTCCAACAAGTGCAATATCCTTATCAAAACCAAAGTGTCCTGCAAGTCCACCAATATGTTTCTCCTTAATTAAAGTCAATCTCATGGAACTTCTAGGAATACACAATTGGTTACCCTTAAACAACATACCATCTTGAATTAAAGAATCCAACCATTTGGTTATATTTGCTACAATAAGCTCCTTACAAGCCTTCCATGCCTCTCCAAAATCTAAATCTCCTTCATATATTTCCTTGAGCTCATTAAAACCCACAACTTCAATTTGCATTTCAATCAACAAACCTTGCCTTCTACTCAAAGCATCAATAACTCTATTAGACTTCCCACTCCTATGTTTCGAAACAAATGGATAACTTTGTAAAAACTCAGCCCATTTCATGTGCCTTTGACTCAAATTCCCTTGACTACTCAAGTATTGGAGCGCTTGATGATCAGTAAATAAAACAAATTCTTTTAGAAAAAAAAAGATAATTTCTCCATTTCTTAAGTGCTTGAATGATTGCATAAAAACTCTTGATCATAAACTGAATACTGTAGACACATAAAATTGTCCTAGGCCTGCAACTCTTGATTATTCAACATTGCCCCTTTCATTCTTAATAATTAAATAATTTTTAATTATTTAATTATTTTCTAAAGTCATAATTCTTCTATTAATTAAATAATTTTAATTATTTAATTAATTCATTTTTATCTTTATTCCTCCTTGATTAATTAAATAAAATTTATTTATTTAATGACGTCACTAATTAGGTCCCCTTCTTTCTAAAATTAAATAAATTCTTATTTATTTAATTTTTGTCCACTATCCACTATAATTAAATAATTATTTTAATTATTTAATTATTCATTAGCCTCTTCTCTCATAAATTAAATAAATTTTATTTATTTAATTTGGTCCACTCTCTTGAATTTTGAATTAAATCATTATTTAATTAAAATGATTCCCTTTGTCACATTCCTCTATAATTAAATAATATCTTTATTATTTAATTATTCATTGGTCACCTAAATTAAATAATTTTTATTATTTAATTTCTCCTATCACCTCTTTTTCCGTGCCAATCTTATCTTCCACATCAAATCTTATCTCTTGACATCTCATTTAATTTCAGCCCTTGATTGAATTATCTTATAATTCAATCTTAGCCATTTATTTCTTGTCATTGCCCTAATTTTGACCTAACCCTAGTCCATACTACAACTTTCAATCTTGGCCATTGATTTAGACATCTTATTGACATCCAATCTCAACCGTCAATCCAAATCAGACATTTCCTATAAATAAACTCTCTCATAAGCCATTGGGGGGTTCAATTCTTTAGACATCCTTATGCTGTCAAAATTATTCTTCAATCTTCCATCTATCAGTCATCTATCATTTCTATCTCAATGTTATGCTGCTGAATTGAGCAACCAACATTCCTACAATAGTCAATCCTTCAAAATCTTGCTTTCTCATGCAGGTGGAGAAGAGCCATGGAGGTCAATCAAGTCTAGTTTGAAAATTGGTTTGCATTTCCTTTGTTTATTTGCATTTTCATTCTAGTTTGTGCTTCATGGTGCTTGATAGGGTTTAGTTAATTTGTTGTTTTCAATACATTTTAAATCCAATTTTTTTCCCTATTTACATTGGTGAACCTGACGTATTTTAACACATTTTGAGAAATCTTGGAGTTGAATTCTTTTGTTGCAGGTTTTGTTTGCTTTTTGTTGCAGGTTTGACATCATTGTGGATAAAGCCCTAGTTTCCAAAGATTCGACCATAACTTTCAAACGGCTACGTATTTTTTTACAATTTTTTTTTGAAGATTTGAGACAATGTCTAGAGCTTCCATTCCAAAAATCAGATTTTTTAGGGCTGGTTTGATTTTTTTATAATTTTTTTTCTGTTTTTCATAAAAAAATAATTTTGAGAGAAAATTATCAAATTTTTTAGATAGGTTTATATTTCTGGAAAGCTCTCTCAATTTTAATAGGGGTCTATTCTTTATCTTTCAAATTTGGACGCACAATTATTATTCAAATAATAGACCTTTTAAAATTAGGGTTTCACACATATTTACCTATATCTCACAAACGGTTGCAGATCTGATCACAATTTTTTTTTGAAGATTTGGAATGACAGAATATGAATTTAATAAAAAAATCAGAATTTTTGGAGCTGTTTTGTATTTTTTATAAATTTTTTTATGATTTTTCATAAAAAATTAATATTGGGTGCAAAATAGGGAATTTTTCCGACTTCTTTACATTTATGGAAAGCTCTCCAAAAAATAATAGTAGTCTCTTCTTTTATTTTGTATTTTTCAGATCAATAATGTCTTCAAATAATCGAATCCAATTTGGCTATGTTAAAAATATGTATCTGAAATTGCAATTTTCTAATGAGTTTATTTTCTTTCATGGCTGCATTATGATATTATTTCTTTTGATTTTGTAGGTGATCATAAGGAGTTTTAGTGGCAGAAACATCCTTCATACACAACAAATTGGAAAGCGAATAATCAGGTGCACATATTCCATCTTCCATTTCTTAATCTTGTTTGTCACACATTTGGATTTGGGCTCTTAAAAATGAATTTTGACTTCAATCACATATCAAAATTGGGTCTAAAATTAACCATTGTCTTCCTACACATTTGAATTGGGGTTAAAAAGAATAAGTGCTTCTATTGTTTGCATACAAACATTTCATTTCTAAGGGAAATTAATCACTGCGAGTGTGAATCAAGTGTGTGTGTCCTCCAAAACACCTCACTTGGTTTGCTTTTGTCATACCCTTTTTAGGAGGCCTGCTTGGAGCACACACCCCTCCAAAGGATGACCTCAATCGAGTGTGAATCTAAAGACACACTCATTTGGGAGTTGAAATCTTGTCACTCTAAGCTAAGCCCCAGAGAACTTTATACCTTTGGGAAGTGAAGGTGAAGGGTGGGTTACCCCTTTCTCCCGACTTATTGGCAAGATTTTTCTTTCAAAATTCTTCCTTAGTCAACCTTGTGCAATCTAGCTTGAGACCTAATTGGCCATACCCCACTTGACTAGTCATAGGACTTGTTGTTGTGTATTCAAGTGTTTGATTAATCATAGCATTTGATCTTGAAAGAAAAAATTATCATTGTGTTTGGTGTGGCTGTTTATGCATTTACATGTAAAATCTTGTGTTTGATATTGCCCAAGTCAAACCTCCAATAAAATTTTTCCACATCATCCAAGTCATCCAATCTTGTCATTCCACATCATATCCTAATCATCATCATCTCTTTAATCCAATCAACATCATTTTACACCATGACAACATTTGAAGACATAGCACTAGAGCTTATTCACATGCTTCATGAAGCTCAAACAAGCCAATCACCTTTAAAACAACAAATCATTCAAAGAGTCCATGACATGATCCAACAATTTCAAAAAAACCAATCACCTCAAATGCAACAATTCATGACACAAATCCGATACCTCATAGCCAATGGTCAAGTCCAACAAGCACATTATCAAGTCCAATCACTACATCAACAACTTTCACATCAATCCTATGTGTCACCTATATCATCATATCAACCTCATCCATCCACATATCAAGTTTCCCCTTCATCAACCTATCAAACCTCTTCTAGTGTCAACCCTTATCTGCATCAATCCACCTCTCAACAATCATTACCCTATACAACCCCTCAATCATCATTACAACAACAAATCATATCACAAGTCCAAACACCATTTCAACCTCAACACATTCAACCCCAATCCTATGTGTCACCTTCATCATCATGCCAACCTAACACATCTATCTATTATGACAATGCCACATCAACATGTCCACCCATATCACAACAAGAATATAGGATCCCAAGTCCACCTTGGCAACAACATCAAGAGCCTTTAAGTCTTAATGCCACCTTTGACAAGGGGAACACCAATCTAGTTCATGCACCCTTACCACCATCCAATCAAATGCATATCCCTAATCCACCATGTCCTAGTCCTAATCCATTGGCTCTCCATCTTCTAACCCATCAAACTCTTCATTACCCCCACCATCATCTAATCCTCCATCAAATCAATGCCTTACATTTAGATATTTAAAACATAAATTGATGGCATTACATAAATCCACCAATCCACCTACAAAGGATGTGAGCCAAGGGCTCCAAGAAAGGAATCAATTGTTGCCATGTCATTGAACTCATCTACTTGAACATACAAAAGAGTCCTCAAACATCATGCCAAGTCCTTCAAGTCAACCATGTCATCCACAACCCCTTGAGCCAAGTCAAGAGTCCACCCTCATAAGTCTAAGTAACCCTCTATCATGCTCCTATGTTGTTGACCATCTAGAACATGTCAAGTCACTCCAAGAGTCATCCCCTTCTACTTCCATTCAAGCAACCCAAGATGTATGTCAAGAGCCTAATCCTAAGCATGTGGAAACATCAAGCCCTAGTCCTAATCAAGATCAAATCATTGTCATCCAACCTGTCCATAATCTATATCTTTTTTATGATCAAGATGATATCCATAATGATGAAGAGCCTATCCATGAGCAACTTGATCCTATACCCATCCATGAGCAAGATATTCCAAATTCATCTCCATGTAGTCCTATCCATGATCCATCAACATCCACTTCCCTTGATGACACAAGTGCCTCCCAAGCACACATAGAAGATCAAACAAATACCTTGGATCTAAGTGAACACAATGCTAATCAAGATCCTTTAAATCCTCCATCATCCACTATCGACCCCATTGCAAGTCCTCCATCATATCCACTTGGTCTTTCCAATAAGGAACTCGTGTCTAGTGTTCCACCTACACCTAGTCCCATTGTCCATTGCATACCCCAAGGACACTAATCTCAAGATGTTGGTATTTCCTCCATGCATCCTAAGTCCACTTTCCATCATAAAACCTATCATATGCCTAAAGCATATGTTGCCATTCCACCACTGTCATCCTACAAGTGTCAAAAGCATGTGACCATACACCTTCCTCCATCCAATTTACCACCATTACTTCCAACTCCTAATACCCCTCCATCCGCTTTGCCACCATTACTTCCAACACCTAATATTCCAATCTTTCATAAATACCCTAAATATCCTAGTCATGACCAACAAATGCACACATTGTGTAAACATAAAGCTTCCACTCATTCCATCCAACACATGGGATTCAAAAATAAAAAGTTGGATGCCTCTATTTATAAAGTCAAAAATTCTAAATGTCTTAATGCCTTAGAATACAATTTCAAAAAGTCAAAGCCAAATGCATGCCAAAAGTTATATAAGCCCATACCTCCAAAAGCCAAGCCTAAAAATAAAATGGTTTGGGTACCTAATCAAAAAGAAATCAAGTCAAATGAGGCATCCATGTCACAAAAATCCCAACCATCCACTTCCATCCAAAATACACATTCCATTCAAAAATCTCAATTTCCTAAAGTCCACAAGAAAAATAAAAATCATAAAAATACTAAGTGTATGTGGGTACCTAAAGCACTTCATCACCCATCTCCTAAGCAAACATCTCCATTGCTTCCTACACCTCATCCACATCAAAAGCTTCAATGTTTATCACAATGTATGCAACCATTGGTCATGATTCCATTCCCACATACCTCTATCTTTCCATCACCCTTCACCCATTATCCTACATATCTTCCCTATCATATCCCTATGGTCCATGCTTTTGGCTAAGCCTCCCCATTCATCTTTTGCATAAGTCCTACATAACCCACTATTTTCCTCCATAATCCACATCATAATCCATCATCTATCTACTCCATTGCCATCCCTTACCAACATCTATGAGCATAATGACATTTGACATGGTCCATACAATGACATCTATCTCTAGTGGGACTATCACCTTTCATGAAACTAGACACTTGAGTCCCTCCTATCCATATTCCCCTTCAATCTAAAAAAGGTCAAAAAGTCAAAAATTCAAAAATTCAAAAAAAAAGTCAAAAAAGAAAAAAAGAAAAAAGAAAAAAAGTAAAGAGAAATCCCTTCGTCCAACGGTGAAAACCTGATAAACAGGCGCCCTAGATAAGTACCATGATGAAAACCTGGCAAACAGGCATGATGTGTAGGTTGATCTTCTATGTCACTTACACTTGGGGGCACAATGTCTTATCTATCCAACCTATCATTTTTATGTCATATCATTTCCATCCTACCTACCATCTTAGCCATCATATACCCCTATCATATGGGGTCCACTTATCCACCCTTCTCCTTTTGATCTTGATGAAGACATAGGGGAAAAATGTTGTAACATGTTTTGGGTATCTCTTGACATACCTCATCCTATCTAAACCAATCATATCATTATCCTATTGTCATCAGCTTTGTCATGAAAAATCATAAGTCTTGTACCTAGAATGGGGCATGTCATTCCTATGCGACATAGTCTTTGGAGATCACATCTTTGCTCTCTTATGATGCATACATCCTTTACATCCATCCATCTATCATGAGCCTTTTATCCCTCATCCTATCACCCACCCTTGCACCTAGACTTGGTTTCCCCTTGTCATTGGTATCTAGCACAAAGGCTACCCAAATTTTCATCCATTGACACCTCATAAAATTTCAAAAAATTCCCAAAAAAAATCATAAAATGTCAAAAAGCCAAAAAAATAAATCATAAAATGTCAAAATCCAAAAAAAATAAAAAATCATAAAATTCCAAGCAATAATCCAAATGCAAGTCAATCCTTAGTCCACATTAGTCAAGTCGATCAATCTTGTCAAATTATCCAATCACATCCTTTGGTTTTGATCCTAATCTTGTCGTAAACCAATCAATCAAAGTCAATTAGTCAAATAGTTAGTCATCCTTGTGTTGATCTAGGGATATGTCTTTCCCCACAATGACAACACTTTTAGTCATCATCATCCGTCAATTAATTACTCATTGGTTTGCAACTTGACAGGGGAAATACCTTGTTTGTTTTTGTGTCATTTGTGCATGCTTGCTTGCTTGCTTGTGTGTGTTGTCATCTTTGTCTTGCATTTGCATCGAATCCGACTTACCTAGCTAATATTCATATCTTGTATCTAGACAAGGTTGTATTACGCTAGGGCACGAGACACATTGTCACCTTGGTCCTTATACCTTGGTGCATCATGTCTAGTGTTACATCAAACATCATGGTTGCTCACTTTCTTGTAGCATAACATGTCATTCATCTTCTACCTCATTATTTCCTTTCGAGAGCATACCCATGTTTGTCGAACCCGCCTATCCTCTCGAGGGGGCATCATCATCCCACTCTTATTTCGTCATCATCCTATTTTTCTATCATCATCCATTTTTCTCTATCCATACCTTAGCTTCTTTGAAATGATGTTACTCGACACAAAGCTCATCGTCTTAAAACATCATACACATAGCAGTCAAAATTGAAAACAAAGTTCGAGCTTAGAAATGCTTAGATAACCTTGTCTTACATTGCATACACATTACATATCCTATTCACGAAAATCCAAAAACATTAGTCATTCTAGTCGTCATTTTGAACTTAGACTTCATGTAGTATCATACTTTCATTTAGTTGTCATTCCCATTGGAGCAATCTCATTTATGGTTGAAACTAGACTTCAAAAACAAAAGAGACAAATGGAAAACTTTAGGCAAGACCCCCCATTTACTGTCAACAATCCTCCACATGACTCAAACTGGACCTTGAACGATCCATTTTCCAATTTAGACAATCAACCTCCAGTGACAACACAATCCTCATCAAACAGTGTATTCAAACTCTACTTGCAAAGAGATGAAAATGGTCAACTACTTCAGGAAAACATAGAGGCATTGACACAAGACCCAGAGGCCTGTCAGCTTGCTGAAGCTATGGTCCATCAGGACAGAGAAAGATTCTTAGCGATGCTCTTGAGTGAAGGAACTAAGTTACCACAAGGATTTGACGCTAGCACGCTAAATTTGACACTTCATGACCCTAATGCCAACAATGCACATAACATGTCACACAGTGGTCAAACTCCAAACACCAACAACATCCCAAACATCTCCAACACAATAAATACTACATCTATTGGGGGATCACAATCATCCACAATGCCCACAACATCCATGACACTACCCCAATCAGATGGAACCACTCTTGGCTCCTCAACAAAATGGGAAAATTATTCCAATCCTCTTTTTACCACAACAGTAAATACCACGGGGGCATCATCAAGTCACCACAATCCCCCCTTGACAACTTCATCTACTACAATGAACACAACTTTGACAAATCCATTCAGTAGTAATTCACAAAATCCTTCAGGAGGAGCCACATGACGTATCTTCATCCAGGGACAACAACAAAACGTTAATACGACAACACATTCAAATGTCATTGTCTCCCAAGGTACAAATGCAAACATTCCCCTTGTACAAAATCAACTTTACACAAGGTGGCCAAATAACACAACCCATGACATCATTGACCCGCCATAACATTCATGGTCACAACATCCCCCAAATAACTACACACATGGCTGGGGGACACATCCCAACATACTCATCTAACATTCATACTCATTAACATGCACCCAATCATAACTTCCAATACCAACAACACATCAATCCACAAACATCATACGTACCACAACAATCCATACCGCCACAATACACCAATATTCACGCACACCAGACAAGAACACATGGTGTACCAGGCAACCAATGCACGGAAACATTAATGACCCCACCATAGATGAACTCAAAGCAAGAATGAGGGACATGGAGAAAACTATTCAAAACATGTACATCTTAGGCAAGAAATCAGAAATATCATATGACCTGAATGTATACCCATTTGACACGAGCTTATATATGCCTGCATTTCCGCCAGGATACGTGTCACCCAACTTCACAAAATATAGAGGCAAGACAAATCCCATTGAACATGTTCGCGAATTCGCAACCAACTGTATGGATATAGCCTACGAACCAACATACTTGATGAGACTTTTTTCCAAAAGTCTGGTGGGTCAAGCCCTTGAATGGTTCTCAACACAAAAGGATATCCAGACATGGGATGAGCTTAAACACAAATTCATAAGAAATTATGCATACAACATTGACATGGATACCTCTATCACTAGCTTGTGCAATCTCACACAAGAAGATTCGAGTGAGAGATTTATCCCATTCTTTCAAAAATGGAGAAGCCTTGCTAGTGGATGTCACATTGACATCCTAGAAAGGGAAAAAGTTGACATGTTTGTCCAAACACTTCTAGGGCCCCTAAAATTCACATTGCAAATACATTGTTGCACAAACTTCACAGAATTGGTCAAAAAGGGGGTCTAAATTGAGAAATCCCTTATCGCAAAAGGAGAACTGAGATATGGTTCCAAAAACACAAACGTCAACCCACTCGCTGAAAAAAACAAATATTGGGTTAAAAATAAGCATGTCACAAATGACGGTGTTGTTGACGCCAAGACTGCAAACACCGTAGGCCTTGTATTGGCTCTAAAAGGGGTTCAACATCAAAACAGACCAACAACGACTTGACACCTCCTCCCAATACTTATTCAAACAACCAAAGTGGTCAAAACAATCAGGGACAATACTGTCAGATGAGACAATTTCCTAAGGGTCGCACATACACCCATTTGGGTGAACCCATTGAAGAAGTCCTTAAGAAATGCATCCAGCATGGGGTCATCATACTTCCAGAAATAAAACCATATGACCCAGGACAATTCAAACCAGCATGGTGGAATGACAATGCACTTTGCGAATACCATCGAGCCAAAGGGCATACAACCTCTAACTGTCGACAATTGAAGAACATAATACAAGACCTTATCGAAAATCGCACCATCGAAGTAGGGGGATCGCAATTCACCTCCAACTCAGATCATACTATCCACAAGAATCCACTGCAGGACCATGGTTCTCATAGTGCTTCCACTACAGGTCCACAGAACCAAGCTAACTTTACCCGAGCCAAGTACGATTATTCTAGTGGACCAATTATAAATAATGTCAGAATTGACGATGAGTACATCAATACCATTACAGTCAAGAGAGCACCCCAGTGTAATGCTACTACATGAAGTGGTAAGGTCACTATAGCTGGTCCACCTTTCGCTAGACAAGCCAAAATCATTATACGGGCCCATCTGCTAAACAACAACCCTTCATCGGCTAAACAGCCAAAACCTGTCCCAACCCCACAACAGTGGAAACCCAAAAGTCAGTTCAACCTCATTGACCAACTAGGAAAGACTCCCGCGCAAATATCTATCCTTGAGCTGCTTCGTATCTCTCCTGCGCACAAAGAAATCCTAGACAAAACTCTCCTAGAGTCGTCGGTCCCCAAGGACATCGATGTCAATCAGTTTGAAACTATGGTGGGATATCTCACCACGCCGTACCATGTCACCTTTTCGGATCAAGACTACTCATCACATAAAACCAACCACAATGACGCATTACACATAGAAACTTTTGTCCACAAGCACAAAGTTAGACGGGTTTTAGTAGGTGGCAGAGCAAGGTTGAATATATGCTCCCTCAAGTTAGTTAAGGCTCTTGGGTTCTCTGATGCGTGCGTAGACCCAACAAAAAGTATAGTGATCAAAGCATACGATGAGGAGGAATGCTCTTCATGGGGTGTTATCTCTCTCCCTATCAAAGTGGGACCGGTCATTGTAGACACAACCTGCTAGGTCCTAGATTTGGAACTACCATAGAACATCTTACTTGGCCGTCCATGGATCCATGCATTAAAAGCCGTTCTGTCAACATACCACCAATGCCTCAAGTTTCCATTTGACGGCACATAAGTAACCATATACGGAGACCCCAACCCTTTCCAATATTGTACCAACTTAAGGGGTATCTCCAAAAATTGAGTACCTATTAACCGAGAAGCACCTGGCTCCTCGTCATCCAAGTATATCGACCCTTCCACACTCACGTCATCTTCCACATCCGCTCCATCCACATCTTCCGCCGTACCACCACCTTCCACCAGCCGTAAGACTAAATCAACTGTCAAAATCTAGGACCTCGGCTGCGGAGAGTTCAAACTAAATACAACATACAACATAACTACAATACCCACTCCCCCAAAGATATATGGTCAGCCATGTTTCAGAATGGAACCTCAAGAAACTTTCAAAGTTCTGTCGAATACAGTTTTTATCAAGTGGGGAGACATGAGTGATGAAGACCTTGCTGACATCACAAGATGGATTTATAAGGATACAGTCACATTACCTCCATTACCAGTTCAAAAATATGGCAAGGGTTACAACATCATGAAGGCTAAAGGCTACGATGGTACTAGTGGTCTTGGAAAAAATAAAACTGGTCGAAGGGAATGCATAGAAACTTTTCAAACTCCGAAGTATTTTGGGTTAGGGTTTGGATCACTCAACAATGACGATCGACGTACCTCTGGACTTTCAAATGAGCGAGTACATGCTTTTGACAGTGTCGAGATTACTAGGGAAACCCTCACCGAAACGGACTCCCATGAGTGGGAATTTGGCTCAGAATGATCCCTAAGTGACTGTTGTCTTGATGATTTGTTTGTCGAACCAGGGGAACTGACCTCTGAACAACGATTTTGGAAAACATTCAAAATTGAATAGACACCAAATAGTCAAAGTCCTACTACCTCCTCCCATGCTGTACAACACCCGTCATCTGAACCCCCTCAGTCTAATCTATCCGAAGTGTTAGACGACATTGACAACCAGGGCTCTAAAACCTTCACCCCTTATTACGACAACGAATATGACACCAGTGAAGGAGAATATTGGATAGAGTCTAATGTAGAGTTGGATGATGATAACCTCATTTACAACATCACCAAATCTATCTGCATGTTGTCCGCATCCTCACCCCAATTCACTAGCCTTGACGATGGCATCTCCTTAGTTTACCCTGAACTAGTCGATTGGGACCAACAAGGACCGCCAGTTCTAGACACATTTCAGAATGATGAGGCAATTGCCGAATTCATGGGATTATGAGAAGGCATACCCAGTGGGGACCAAAAATCAGGATTTTCCATTGATTTAGACTGCACAGCATACTTCGGCGAGACTGTTCAGTCCTCTAGTCGCAAAAGTAAAAATAAAGTAAAAAATGAAATGTCTCTAGGTGAAAACTGCAAGACACCTATTGACGATAAAATAGTAAAAAAAAAGGATGAATCTGCAGGTGAAAACCTCTTTGAGGTGCCCAAAGATGGAGGATTGGACTTTCTCCCAGTGCAACAAGAGAAATCGGCCATGCTTATTGAGGACACAATAGAGGATAACATTTCAACTGCAGAAGACCCCAAGATGGTCCTATTTGCGGCATCATTGACTGATGAAGAGAAACCAGAATTTCATAAATTCTTTGCAGAATGGAAAATCAATTTTGCATGGTCCTACGCTGACATGCCAGGATTGGACCCTAAACTGGTTCTGCATCATCTGCCACTATTACCCAATGCTAAACCAGTCAAGCAGAAGTTGCGCAAAATGCACCCTCAAGTTGCCCTACTGGTCAAGGCCGAGTTAAAGAAATTACTGGATGCCGGATTCATAAGGTCTATAGATTATGCTGAATGGATTTCGAATCTAGTGCCGGTGACAAAGCCAAATGGGCTGATTCGGGTATGTACAGACTTTCGGGATCTAAACAAAGCATGTCCAAAGGATGACTTTCCTTTTCCCAACATTGACATCATAGTCTACCTAACTGCAGGACATGAGATGCTATCCCTCATGGATGGTTTCTCCGGCTATAACCAAATCTGCATTGCTCCTGAGGATCAGCACAAAACAACATTTACTTGCCCATGGGGCACATACTGTTGGAACGTCATGCCCTTCGGTCTCAAAAATGCAAGTGCCACATATCAAAGGGCTATGACCACGATCTTCCATGACATGATGCAAAATATAATGGAGGATTATGTCGATGACCTGTTGGCCAAATTAGCAACTAGGAAAGATCATTTGAAGGTACTCGACAAAATTTTCAAGACTTGAAGAGTACAAAGTCTGGCTAAACCCTAAGAAGTGTGTTTTTGGGGTCACGTCAGGTAAACTATTGGGGTACATAGTTTCCAAAAGAGGCATAGAGGTCGATCTGGCAAAGGTCAAAGAAATCATAGAAATGCCTCCACCCAGAGGGATCAGTGAACTTAGAACTCTGCAAGGTAGAGTACAATCTATTCGCCATTTCATAGCCCAATTGGCAGATAAGTGCCACCCATTCCAGTACCTGTTGCACAAAGGTATTCCCTTTGTATGGACAGATAAATGTCAAGAGGCCTTCCAACAAATCAAAGATTACCTACTGTCAACACCAGTCCTCATGCCGCCCATTCATGGAAAGCCATTGATTTTATACATCTTGACTACTAGTTCAGCACTAGGGGCATTGTTGGCCCAAAATGATCATGAAGGAAAAGAAAGAGCAATCTATTAATCAGCCGCACACTGATAGGCTATGAGTTGAACTACACATACATTGAATGTGCATGCCTCACGGTTGTCTTTGCATCCCAAAAACTATGAAACTATATGCTCAGTCATCAGACACAACTGGTTGCCAAGATTGATCCATTAAAATATCTACTAAGTCGAGCAACATTAATAGGCCGGTTGGAAAAATGGGTCATGATACTAAGCGAGTATGACATACAATATGTTGAATGCAAGGCAATAAAAGGGAAAGTAATAGCAAATCAACTGGTAGATGCACTGATCCAAGCTACTCATCCATTAGTACTTGATTTTCCCGATGAGTCCATTTTTCATGCGGAACCGGCAGCACCATGGAAGCTATATTTTGATGGGTCTCATACTGGTCATGGCTCAGGCGCTGGAATCTTGTTTATCACACCATAGGGGGATTCAATTCCTAAGTCATTTAGGATCGCTTTCCCTTGTACAAATAACATTTTCGAATATGAAGCACTGGTCACAGGTCTCAAGTTGGCAATCAAATGGAAAATTCAGACATTGCTTGTATTCAGGGATTCCCAGCTAGTAATCAACCAAGTGAATGATGACTATGAAACAAAGGATGAAAAGTTGCTTCCCTACAAGAGAATGGTAGACAGTTTCCTAACATACTTCCAATCAGTTTCTTTTGAACAAATCCCCAGGGCACAGAATAAGGCAACTGACACAATGGCTACTATTAGTTCTCTCTTGGACATCTCTAAAAATGTGTCACAATTTGAGTTCTTAGTGGAACAACTTTTGATACCGGCATATGATATCCCAGAATCGGAAATGGTTTGCGAACTTGTTGGTCCCAACTCTCCTTGGTATCAAGACATTTATGAATACTTAAAATCTCAAACCCTTCCACCGAACCTGTCAAATAACCAAAGGAAGTCCTTCATTAGAAAATCCACAAGGTATGCCATTGTCAATGACACTCTATACCACCGTAGTTTCGACGATACCCTCCTTAGATGTCTTAACACTGACGAAGCATGTACGGACTTACGAGAAGTTCACGATGGTATATGCGGATCTCATTTGAGTGGTCCTACTCTGGCTAAGAAACTAACAAGACTTGGGTATTATTGGCCGACAATGGAAAGGATGAAATTGAATATGTCAGGACTTGTCGCAAATGTCAAATACACAGTTTCTTTGTCCATGCTCCAGCACAGGAACTCCGGCTGATCACTTCTCCTTGGCCCTTCGCTCAGTGGGGACTCGACCTCGTGGGTAAGATTCATCCAACCTCATCCAACGGACATAATTTCATTATTACCGCCACTGAGTATTTCACAAAGTGGATTGAAACCATCCCATTGACATATATTACCGACAAACAAATATCAAAGTTCATCCTTAACTACATCATTTTGCTGGTATGGCCTTCCATAGTCCATCATCACTAACAACGGACGTCTGTTCAAAAACCAAGACGTACGTGAGTTATGTGAGCGATTCCATATCCAACACCACTTTTCATCTCCATACTACCCACAAGGAAATGGCCAAGCTAAGGCGTCGAGTAAAACCATTGTCAAAATCTTAAAAAAGACTGTCAATGACGCTGGCCGTGACTGGCACATACAACTTAACCCTGTTCTGTGGGCCTATCGAACTAGCATTCGTATGCCTACAGGGGCCACCCCATTCGCCCTAGTCTTTGGCACTTAAGCCATCTTACCCATTGAGGTCAAAATTCCTTCGCTACGAGTCTCCTTGAAGGGTCTAACTAATGAAGAGGAGTACCGACAATCACGCTTGCACGAGCTAGAAATGTTGGAAGAAAGAAGACAAAACTCATTGAATCATATCCAAGCATACCAGAACCGCCTTTGTCGCAGCTACAATAAAAAGGTTATGGTCAGAAGGTTTGACATTGGCGACCTGGTTCTCATGCAGAACCCCAAGAACCAGGCAGACGAAGAAAAGCCAAGAAAATTTAAACCAAACTGGCTGGGTCCCTATATTATCATATCTTCCTTTGGTTCCAGAGCTTATCAATTGGCAACTCTAGATGGGGAACAGTTGACAGAGCCCATCAATAGTTTGCATCTTTGAAAGTTCTATGCATAGCATCAGAGGATGGAGCTGAAAGCCATAAAATACAATTTTTTTTTTGAAAAATGATAAAAATCGTCACCTTGATGAAAACCTGGCAAACAGGCGTCTTGGTGACACCAAAAAAAAGTCAAAAAGTCAAGAAAATAGTAAAGAGAAAAATGATTCGTTCAATAGTGAAAACCTGGCAAACAGGAACTTTGGACAAGTACCATGGTGAAAACCTAGCAAATAGGCGCCATGTGTAATCAATCATTGCTCTGCCATCTACTGTCACTTTGTCTAACTTGACTTAGGATGAAAGGTATGTTTGCCATTATTCTGCAAATCGCCATCACATCCTACCCTACCTGTCATGGTAGATAAATGATTGACATCAAGTCCTGACGACTGTCCATCTAGCAAGTCAGTAGCATCCCGTCCTTATTCCTTGCAAATGGCTAAGTCTTAGACCTGACTGGGGGCAAAATGTTTATCATACAACTGCAGTGGATGTCACATATGAACACAAAAACATCACAAAATGTCCTGGAAAAAAGACAAAAACATCGTAAAAAGTCCTGAACAAAAAAAAGAAAAAAAAGAGAGACAAAAACAGCATAAAATGTCCTGGAAAAAAGACAAAAACATCGTAAAAAGTCCTGAAAAAAGATAAAAACATTGCAAAAAGTCCTGAACAAAGACCAAAAAACATCACAAAATATCCTGAAAAAATACCGAAAAATCATAAAACGTCCTGAAGAAAACCAAACAAAACATCAGACTGCTTGAAACACACAAGCACAGTGTCATCTCTTGTCAAAATCAATCAAGTCAATCAGTCTTTGTATCTGTCCGAACTACATTATCTCTATGCATTTGCTACGTAGGCAAGACTCATACTTGAGTCCCTGAGACATTAGGTTAGTCCTTTTAGGTTTGTCAAAATAAATCATGACGCAATCTTTGGTCATCAAGACAAAGTCATTGGTCATGTCGAACTATGAGGTCTCTGAGTGTATGATGTAGGCAAGGCCATCTATCGATGAGCCCCCGAGGCCGCACTAGGTCAGTCCATTAGGGTTCATGGCACTACACTGGCACACACGTCAAAAGTCTTCAATCATTTTCCACATGGAAAACTCCTAAAAAAAGAGTAAAACAATCATCTATTCGGCATAACAATCTCATCAGTGCATCACTCATATCATCAAGGCAATATCGACATATAGTCAAACACAAGTCAAATTTGGTCAAAGAAAGTCAAATCATCATAAACCGGTCAAACTGTCAAATTTTGGTTAGTCTTCAGATGAGTCCTTCTGAACGATAACCTTTGTCATTTACGCCTTAGGATGTGTCCTTCCTAGGCGTCGTCATCGTCATTCGACATTTTGAGCGATCTTCTTGACATCTAAAGATCACTCTTCATGACATCAGTATTCTTCAGATGTGTCCTTCTGAAGAACCAACTTTGTCATTTATGCCTTAGGATGTGTCCTTCCTAGGCATCGTCATTATTTCGAGGGACCCCTTACGACCATTAGCGATCAAATCCTCTCGACATCGGCATTATTCAGGATGTGTCCTTCCTGAATTCACCAAGTCTCGACATTTTTCAAGATCATCAAAACTTTAAACATTCGGACATCTTGACATTATCAAACATGGCATCTTGACATCAGAACAATGGATATCCAGACGCACTTGACAAACACTTGACAATTGTATTTTGAATCTTTTATCATGTTATTAGTTTTTCAGCGAGATCCCACTAAGCAAGATTTAGAGAAGCAGCGACATAGCATGACAATTGACACGCATGACTACTAGCTTCTCAGCGAGGTCCTGATTCTGGGATTTAGAAAAGAAACGACATATCATGGTAAGGGCTTTATTTATTTATTTTATATTTTGGCAATCATGCCACTAGTTTCTCAAGGATAGCTTGGAAACAGGATTTAGAGAAGCAACGACGTTTCATGATTTGTCCTTGTCTTTTTCTGCTTGTGGTTGATTATGACAAAAAGACTGGAGCAATCACGCTCTTGTTATGAGTCATGATCATCCTTGTCTGTGACTGTTTGTCTTACATAATGGTACGACCTTGCACACCTTGATCTATGTCATATCATGGTGTTTCTTGGCCATTACAATAGTTTGCCCAATGATGATTAAGAGCAATAAATATTAAAAGTCCTACAACAAAGTTTTGAAGGATTTGGTCTAGGAATTAACATGCATTTTTTCTGTCAGTCTCATGTCTTCTTCTTTAGTTTGATCATCTCCTCTCATTAGTCTCGTCATCTTCTTTTGTCCATCCCATGATGATATCCTGTGACATCCAAAAATATAAGTGCATACATGATCATATACATTGCATTAGGTCCATACATATATCATACATGACATTAAATCATATACATAATCACAAACATTGCATTAACATAATTATAAGCATTGCATCTTTTACATAAATACATCATGCACATCATTAACATAATCATATAAATAAGCATTGCATCATCATGGCATCAAAAGGACATACATGGCATCACAAATCATACATCATACATGTCATAATACATAAAGCAAAGAGCATCACATAACACATGTAGGTCGCATCAAAACTGCATCATCATATACTATCATCTCAAAAAATGTACAATGTCACATGATAGAGTCAACGAATATCCCAAAAATGGAGCTCGCAGGCTCAAATCATATACATAATATGTCATAGTACAAGGATGCCCCTAGGGTAGACTCTCATCATCCCCTCGAGGTGAAGAATGTGGTGGCTGAGGCCCTGTCACTAGCTCTGAAGCAATAGGTGGTCCTGTAGCAGCCTCTGTCTGTGACACTAATGGAACCGCGAGTGAGGGTATCATCCTAACGGTGGTAAACGTCTGTGCGGTCACTGCTACCGAGCTCTGAGAGGTAGATGAATTGGCGGCTGATCCTGTACTAACCTCTACACTGAAGCTGTCACAACCTCTGCCTGTACCACTGACGGAGCTGCAAAGGACGGTGTCATCTCAACTGTAAAAGACATCTGTGATGTCACTGCTGCATGACTCTGAGTAGTAGAGGGATCACCAACTGGTGGCTATACCTGTGCTAATCTCTGTACCAAACCAGTTGACCTAGGACTAGGAGTATGCTGACGCGAATGATGTGACCTGTGACCTGAAGTATGCCCTATCGAGGTAGATCCCCCAACACTAGTGTGACTCCTGGTACCACTGCCACTGCCTGACCTGTGTCCGCTACCTGTCCTCGTCTGTGATCAAGACAAGGTAGGATCCCATCGCTCTGGTGGCATTGCCTGCTCGTACAAGGTCCTGTATTGCCCCAGTCTCGTGCTAACCCTGGCAAACTCCCGAGCCATGTCTCCCATAGGCCCTGTGCATAATGCTGCAAAATCGATACACCACTGGGCTGCATCCTACTAGCAAATCACCGCCTGATCCCGCTCTACACGGGCTACCTCCAGTGCTAACTGTAGTGACCTGACCTGTGCCAAGCTAGCATCCAATCTCTGCTGAAGGTTGGCCACTCTATGATCTGCTGTGGTGTCTGGCGGCAACCCTGAAGTGGACGGTATCTCCTCCTCCCCCTCCACCATCTGCCATCGAAGGAGTCTCTCGGCCTCATCCATGGCATCATCCTCCTCATCATCATCCTCGGCCTCTGTCTCCTCCTGCCTTGCCACCTCCACCTCCACCTCCTCCTGCCCACCCACCTCCATCTCCATCTCTGGCATATCCTCATGCCTCTCCACCTCTGCCTCCTCCTCATGCCTCTCCACCTCTACCTCCTTATGCCTCTCTACCTTCGCCTCCTCCTCATGCCTCTCCACCTCTGCCTCCTCCTCCTCTCCCCTCACCTCCGGCTCCCCCTCCTGTCTCTCCTCGCCCTCTCCCTCCTGTCTGGGCTGCTCCTCACCCTCACCCTCCTCACCAACCTCAGGGATAGCATCTAACGCCACCCTCGCCACTCGTGGGCGCACCCTCCGGACCTATCTCTGTCCATCTCGCCGTCGCCTCCTACCATCTCCACCATCATCTCCGCCTCGGCCTCCATCCCCACCCCTGTCTCCATCTCTGCCTCCATCCCCACCTCTGGCTCCACCTCTGCCTCCGTCTCCACCCCTACCTCCTCCATCATCCCCACCCATCCCTCTGTCTCCGTCCCTGCCTCTGCCTCTCCCTCTACCTCCATCTCTGCCTCTGCCACCCCGTCTGGCCTGTGGCACCCGTGGAATGACTGATTGTCTGTCAACTGGTGCTGGCCCATTAGGATCTATCAATGGCACGGGTCTGTGTGCCTGCCACCATAGATCATACGTCGGCGTCGTACCGGGATCCGCTGCTCCTCCTCTCCAACCCCAGGCCTGGGCTACTAGTTCGTCTATCTACTATGTCGCAAATGCTACGGGGATGGTTGGCCCCCACGCATACTCTCTGGAAGACCTAGCATACTCTGCTGTGCCACAGGTACATCCTGCTACTCCCCGAACTGCCTAAGGACACGCTGTGGGAGATACATCTCAATGATCAGAGATGTCTGCACTATCCTACCAATAAGATACCTATACTACCTGCAGAAACTGAGGTGCTCATCCTCATCATCCCATGCCTCACAATCTCTGTACGGCCTCCAGATGAATGTCACCATGCTGTCAATCCTATGCCGCCACCACCCTATCTATCAATGGGAGGGAAGAATATAGCAATGTGCTCCCACGCCCAGATCATCATAAGAGTGGTACCGCAAGAGATACTCTTCCTCTCCTATATGCGACGTCATGAAGCTGATGGTAAAGCATCCCAAGCAAATAGGGACCCCAAGCATACACTGTCCTGTCCCGTCTCATCCCAACCAGGACGTCCCCCCAACCAATCGGAAATCCGTGACCTCACCGGTCAGGAACCAAGATACCTGCAATCATCGTCGCTAAGAATGCATCGAAGCACCCATAGTGATCTGCCATGAACTCCCATCGGATCTCATAGCCTTGAATCCCCAGTCCGGCACCCTGATCTCGATAATAGGCACGGAAGGTCTGCTCGCCATGCCACGGATCATAGACGATCCGCTCCCCTCGAATAGGAACTCAAAGAATCTGGTAGATGTCCTCCAAGGTAATGGTGGCCTCACCTGTCGACAGGTGGAAGGAACAGGTCTCAGAGTGCCATCGCTCGCACAGTGCAGTCAATAATCCCCTGTTCGCCTGAATGGCGGGCATGAACATAGCATAGAATAAGCCCGGTTGCATCAATTGCCGTCGCTCTCGCAGGCCTAACTGATCGGAAAACCGAAAGGTGGTCGGTCTGCTCTCTCTCGTGTAAATAGGGGCAAGTTTCCTCTGCAAAAAAATGAACACTGCATCAGCACCTTTTCGACAACTGCCAACATCATGAAAAACAACTAAGGTCACACAAACCTCAAAACAAGTTTTATTAAGGAGCCCGACAAGTGCGTCGCAACCAAGCAAGTGCGTCGCGAAAAGACAACTGCGTCGTCCAAAGCATCAAATGCGTGTTAATATGTCGATTGCGTCTTGATATGACACTTGCATCACGAAATATTGCAAATGTGTCACAACATTGCGAATGCAACACGACATGACAATTGCAACATTCAAAATAGCAATTGCGTTGCAAAATAACGATTGTGGCACTCGAGCGGTCAAATGCGACTCGATAAGTCACTTGCGTCGCACGAATGATCAAATGCGGCGCAAACCACCAGTGCATCCGAGTTTGTCTGAGCACTTGCATCGCGACACATCAAATGCGTCGAACACGAAAGCGATTGCGGCTTACGTGAATGCATATGCGTCGCGGCGCAGACGTTGACTATCCTAGAAAGCATCAAATGGCACGCAAAACAATAAAATGACAAAATGAGTTTAAGGTACATACTGCCGGCTCTGAGCCCTCTGCCCATCTGAAGGTCCTCACGATCTCCCCGCGGTGCTTTGACACTGGAATAACCATCCTCGCTGCTGCACCTTTCGCTTTGAGCTCTCAGGTTTTGCAAGGTAAATAGTAAAAGTGAATTGACTTTAACCTCTTTGTCAACCTATTTATAAGGTCAAAATGACATTTTTCAAACAAGGTCAATACTGGAGGCTCATTTTAACACCTTTGACTTCCTCCTAAGTTGCTTTAAACATGTCAGAATCAAAAACCGACTGCGCCGTTGTTTTTCTGGTCATCAAATTGATTTACCGGACCCTTCGCAAATTTTTCTGTCGCTGACCCAAAATTTGAAAATTTCCCGAGGGGGCAGTGATACTCTGTACCTTTGCTAGGGCATATTCTTGGCTTATTTTTCTTTGTCACAATGTGACAAGTAACATCATGATAAAGATGGGCAAAATGTAGACACCTAAAAATGACCTAGGCCTGCAAGCTTCATTTTTACCACTTTTGTCCTAGCATAATTGTGACATTTAATTATGTCCTTGGTCCACATTCAACTATTGATTAAATAATTCATAATTATTTAATTAATTCATGTCTTTTGATTCTTCATGATTATTAAATAAATAAATTTCATTTATTTATTAAATACGTCATTAATTGTCTCAAGTCTTCTCTTAATTAAATAAATTTCTAAATTTGTTTAATTATCCTTATTCATTAATTCTTCTTGATTATTAAATGAATAAATCTTATTTATTTATTTAATATGTCACTAACTGTCTTAATTAAATAAATTGATTAATTTATTTAATTAATTAATCTTGTCTTCTAAATTAAATATTTAAATTTAATTATTTAATTGCCAAATTAATATTCCTCTCATTTTAAATAAATCAATTATTTAAAATGTCATCACAATCTTAACTGTGAGTCCATTTCGATAAATAATCTGAAAAAGATTATTTATTATCTCACAAAATCATTATTTTGAATTAATTTAATTCAAAATAGTAAATAATCTTCTAAAAATCAAGTAATCGAACAGATTCTTGATTTTCCAAATCTGATATTCAGTCCAAATCTTATCTTCTTGATTTTTTGAATCTCGCAAATCAGACAATCTTATCTTCTTGAGTTTTCAAAATCCTTTATTTTCTAATTAATTTGTCTCATTTATTCTCCACCGTCGATCCGATTTTATTCTGACCGTTTGATTAAGGATTTTGCTCTAACCCTAATTAAGGATTCTTAGGTTTAATCTGGGTCGTTCATTTCATCAATTTATCTCGTCTGTCCATTCGAAATGGCCTTTTCTATAAAATGCCATCTTCTTCTCATTTGTGAGGACACACACATGCTGACATTTTGCATAATTATTATAGGCATTTATTTATTTGCACATTTATTGTCATAGGCAATTTTAGTATTTAATATAATCATTTGATCAATTTTGGCATTTGTTTTAGACATAGGCATTGGCAATAGACATAGGCATTTAGACATAGCAAACCCTTCAAAACTTGCATTGGTCTTATCTCTTGTCATAGTTGTTCATACACAAATCTGAGGGCATCTTCATTTACTACAAGCTAGGAGGTGTAATGAAGGTGAATCATGGAAGATGGAGAATCTAGGTGATATAATTCCCTTTTGTTTTCATTGCATTCCTTTGTACTTCGTTATTTTCAATGGATTTTAATGTTATTTGATCTAACAATCTTTAATCTATTTTTCCCTTGATTACACATACTTTTTCCAAGCATTATTTAACTTCTCACTAAAATATGCAATAAAGTTACCTTCTTGGCTCAAATCAACCCCAATAGCATTACCACTTGTATCACAATCCACTTGGAACACCTTGCTGAAATTTGGAAGCGCTAAAATAGGTTGCTTTGTCACTTTATTCTTCAACAAAGCAAAGCTCTTCACTGCCCCTATAGTCCACTCAAATTCCTTCTTATCACCCCTCATAGTTTTAGTTAGTGGTGCACATATGCTACTAAAACCTTTGATGAACTTTCTATAAAAACTTGCTAACCCATGAAATGATCTCACCTCCATTACACTCCTTGGTGTTGGCCATTCTAGAATAGCTTTCAACTTTTCCGGGTCCATCTTGATGCCTTCCCCTGAAAAAACAAAGCCTAAATACACCAACTCCCTCTTCACAAAGCTTCACTTTTTGAGGTTAATTAGCAACTTTTCATCTCTAATATTTTAAAAAATCAAGTCTAATATGGATCAAATTCTCCTCTAGAGTCTTACTGAAAATTAAAATGTCATCTAAATAAATAATCACAAATCTGCCCAAGAACTCTTTTAACACTTCATTCATTAACCTCATAAACATACTAGGTGCATTGGTTAGCCAAAATGGCATGACTAACCACTCATACAAACCTTCCTTTGTCTTGAATGTCGTCTTCCATTCATCTCCTTCTTTGATTCGAATTTGGTGGTATCCACTCTTCAAGTCAATTTGGGTGAAGTACTCTACTCCACTCAAGCATTCCATGATATCATCCATCCTAGGTAATGAAAATTTGTACTTGATGGTAATCTTGTTTATTGCTCTGGAATCCTTGTGCATCCTCCATTCTCCTTTTTTTGGTGACAAAACAACATGCACTGCACATAGGATTAAACTCTCTCTTATCAAACCCTTTTTCAACAAATCAACAACTTGTCTATTTATCTCTTCACTCTCTATAGGTGGCATTTGGTAGGTTGCTTTGTTTTGAAAACTTGCTCCCGGTACCAAGTCTATTTGGTGACTAATCTTTCTCATTGGTGGAAGTCCTTTAGGTACATTATTTGAAACAATATCCTTGAACTCTTGCAGCAAATCTGCAACTTCTTTAGGAACTTCATCAATATTTTCACTATTAGTCTTAGGAATCAAAGCAAAACAAACTCTTTCATGTTTCATACCTTCCAAAAAATTTCTTGCATCAACTAAAAAAACTCGAGCATTGCTGCAAACTTGCACTAAATCTTCTTTCAGAGGCTTCAACTTATGCTTCACTCCATCCTTGGTTATTGTGTAAGTATTGGCATGACCATCGTGCATTGCTTTTCTATCATATCGTTGAGGTCTTCCTAGAAGAACATGAAAAGAATCAATTGGAAGAATATCACATAAAACTTCATCATAATAGCCTCCTATCTTAAATTTTACCTCACATTGTTCGCTGATCAAGAGCTTCTTGTCATCTTTTACCCACGTTATGCAATATGGATTCGGGTGCTTCTTTCTTTCTAGCTACAATTTTCTTACCATTTTTTCAGACACAAGATTGTCTGTGCTTCCATTGTCAATAATAACATTACATGCCTTCCCTTCACACTTGCATCTGGTATTGAATAATATTTTCCTTTGTGCAGGTACATTGTCTTCATTTATCAACACTCTTCTTGTCATCAAAACTTCACCTCCTTTTGCTTCTTTTGAATGTGATGAGTGTGCATCTTCTGCATTTATGTTTGCTGCTCTATTCTGATTTTCAGTCCTTCTTCTTGGCCTTTCCTCTTCATGATGGCAGCCATATGCTGTATGAACTTCTTCTCCACACTTGAAACAAGTGCCTCTAAAGGTTCCTTTTCTGGAACCTCTACCCGATCTTCCTCTACCTCTCTGATTTTGATCCATTGACCCATAAGAATCTTCATTCCTATGTTGTTTGTTGCTGCCTTGGTCTAAATTTTTCTGATTGCTATCATTTCCTTTGTAATATCTTCCTCCACTCTTTCCACCATGACCACTTCCTTTTTGTTTATTTTCAAACCTTTTGTTCACTCTTTCTTCAACTTTCAAGGAAATTTGGTATGCATCTTCCATGGTTAGAACTCTCAAAAATGCCATCTCCTCTTGAATTCTTGGTCTTAGGTCATTTATATACCTTGCAACCTTCTCCTTTGTGGATTTTGAATTTCCGGTTCAGATAAGAATCCTATGAAACTCTTTAGTATACTTCTTCACTATTTTTGTTCCTTGTCTCATGTCTTGCATCTTCTTGAGCAAATCTAATTCATAATCTATTGGAATAAATTGCCTTTTCATCTTCTCTACCATTTTATCCCATCTTGTAATTTTCCCTTTTTCTTTTCTTCCTCTTTCCAATTGAATTTCTCTCCGCCAAATTGAAGCATGACCCTTCTATCTTTCCTTGGGAAATTTGACTCTATCCGGGTCTTCAATTTCTTCAAACTCAAAATACTCTTCCATATCATTTATCCAGTCGATGAGTTCTTCTGGATTCAAGCTTCCATTAACGGTAGGAACATCAAGTTTTGGTCTCTTTCCCATTTTTGTCAAAACTCTCAACAATGGGTCATTTTTAACTACCACAATTTCCTCCCTTTGCTTAATATTTAGGCTAGCATTCTTTGGAGATTCTTTTCCTTCATCACTATCTAGTTCCCTTGTTTGTGCAAACCTTCTTCTTATTTCTTCTTGAAGTGATTCCACTTGTCTTCTCAAAGCTCTGAAATCATCATCATGGACAAAGTTTTCGATTATTCCTCTTCCACTGCCTCTACCATGATGGGATCCTCTCACATTGATTTTCTACAACACCCACAACACAATCCTGGTGCAATTTCCTCTCTTCAACGGTTCGTTACACACTGAAGATCAACCTGGCTCTGATACCACTAATGTAATGAGGAAAATACATTCAGAATTTCCTCTTCAAAAACTCTCACAACACACTCAAATTAGAAACAAAAGATTGCAACAACTTCAAAAAATTTGTTTGCACAGGAAACTAATTATATTCTTCTTTAACAAAATTTTATTGCAGAGAGTTTTCAATCATCATGGAATGATATGCAACAATGAAGCTTCTTACAGGAATCCCATAAGAAAATACATTCAATACAATCATATGCTCAGTTATATGATCTTTTCATATCCCCTAGATACCTTGCTAAATATTTTGCATGACCCCTAGCTCTGATGTAAATTGGACTAGGGATGGATTTCTGAATTTTATTATGTAGATATGTGTGTGTGTGTGTGTGTGTGCGTGCGTGCACGTGTGCTAATTGCGAACCTTGATGTTAACATTAATGGATGTGGTTATTAATCTTATTATGTTACTTTAAATTTGATGCATTAAATTATCTAAGTTGACTCAGACTAATGACTTGGTTGTTGGACCTGTGTGAGGGTGAGGCTA
The DNA here is from genome assembly GCA_007258455.2 of Sequoia sempervirens. Lineage (NCBI taxonomy): Eukaryota > Viridiplantae > Streptophyta > Pinopsida > Cupressales > Cupressaceae > Sequoia > Sequoia sempervirens. The sequence continues at coordinate 579,325,926 of VDFB02193867.1, read as the reverse complement.
TCATTGGTTGTAGGTACCTGAGGTGCAAGATGAGGCAAATTTTGTGGTTCCATTAGTTGAGATGTCATTTTATTTCCAAGACCTTTCCTGTAGATGCCAACTTGAGGTTCATTTAGACATAGGATCTTAGAAGTATATTAAATTTCCATAGTTTATCCGCTTCTGGCTAGGCAAAGACATCTCAATAGCCTAAATTATGTTGGTTAATTAAGAATATTGTATAATGTTAAAATATATTAAGATCAATAATGTATTAACAAATTAAAAAAGGGATAAAAGTTAAAATAAGAAAATAAATAAATAATTAACAATGAAAACAATAAGATGAAATAGTAATGAAACAATTTAAAACAAATAAATAAATGAACACTTTTCATCCATGTTAAATATTGCTGGCATGATAAATTAAATGAAAACAAATATAAAATTACTTCATCAAACCAAAGGAAGGAAATGAAAGAAAGAGAAAGTAAATATTAGAAACCATTCACGAGAGAAGGGCATTGCACAAGAATCTTCTTAATGGCACAACCTCCACCCCATGGATTGGTGAAAAGTAGAATTAATTAGGAATGTCTGCAAGCATGGAAGAGAGGAGGGGTGGTCATGCCATTAATGGGCATGGCACCCCAATTCAAGTTGTCACATCTCAAGGACGTGCAAAGGGGAATCACGCCTATCTTTATAATCACCTCCAGACTTTGGAAAATAGATGCCAAAAGCTTGTGAAGGAGAAGAGCTAGGAAGCCAGAGGCAACTAGGGTTTCTTCTAGTGCTACCTCAAATGCCATACACTTGGATGTTTCAATTTCAAGTTTTAAACCCCCTTCTCCAGTTGTAGATTTTGACTATAATACAATATCCATAATAAAATCTTACTTTTTTCTTTGAATCATTTGAGAATAAAAACTAGGGATGGTCTTAAGGTTGTAGAAAACTCATAACTCTTTGATCATTTTCCTGAAAAAAAACTCTCTTTTTTGCTGTAATAATGACACTCTATAAATGAGGGTTATAGTTGGTTTTTCTTTGAAGTTTGACCTTGCAACCTAAGCTTTAGATTTTACTGATATTCTAGATTATACTTGATCATTCTTTGTTCATAATGGGGTTCATATAAGTCTAAGGAAGCTTGTAATGTTATTAGATATTAGAAGGATAAATCAAAACCCCAAACTTCAAGAGTCTCTTTGAAACTTATTTTGACCAGTATATCAAAAGCTTTCGATTTAGTATAGCAGGTGGCAAATCATACTCTTCAAATCCCATAATTCAGAACTTGGTTGTAACTGAATGTGATAAATGATGTCTATGCCACCAATCATAGGTTCTTAAACCATAATCACTATGTTGTCTAAATATGGATGCTATACATAAATGGGTTGAGAATGGGTAGAAGGGGTGGTTCTACAACCACATTATATGGAACCCTATCATTAGAAAACTACCTTTGTTCACTCTTCATACTTGATAGAGTCCATTAGAAACCCTCTCTAAAATATCCATTTCTCTATTTAATTGACCCATAACAACCATCATAATATTATCCATGTAATTCTTTAAAAAAAAGGGTCATAGGTTGCTGCCAAAAACATTCATACATTTATTAGCATTAGAAGGAAGAAATAAAATAACATAAATATTTAATGTAGGAACCATGAACCATTAACCAAAGTCACGGAAGGAGTGATATAGGTGATATGTAAACTCCTTACTATGAATCACTTAACAACTATTAGATTCACTAGTCCATACATATTTAATTTAAGATTGAAACTGACGTTGCTTGTGAATTGAGCAAATAAACACATAAAATGTAGTAAAGTAAATAAGCTGACAATATCACAGGCACCACGAAAAGAGAGAGAAAATATTTGATAACGGAGTTCACTAGACTCTAGCTATGTCTCCGGATCCACAAATATGCGTGATCGATGCCATTATTATGATGCAATTGCTTTTACATCACCATGGTCTTTCATTGAGTTACAATCTACTTCCAAGGAAGATTGTCACACTTCAGGCTCTTCCCACTTCCACACTGCAATGACAAGATCTATCTGGCAACATGTTCGTGCCTAACTCCTTCGCCACCTTTACAATGCTATCAAGCAATAAAACTGCAACTCACACTCTCTCAATAGGACTACATGAATACAATACATGAGGCATCAAGCCTTTACAATCGACTTTTAAAGTCGTACAAAATCTCTCAAAGGACTCACTAAGTTATTATCTCTTCACCCTAGAGACCACTTAGCCCATTACAAGAAAATTTTCACTTCCCCATAAACCCTTTACTAAGAGCAACAAAACTCTCCAAGAGCTAAGAAATGAGAACACACTTTACGAGAATTTCCCCAATTCTCCCAAGAGAAAATTCTCACAAGACTCCTCAAGCCTCCTTATCCAGGCATGGAAACACTCTCACACCTGAATGAAAAATCCATCACCTACACCCCCTTTTATACATAATTTTGGCTAAAAAGTCCAAAAACCACCATATTAAATAAAATAACAAATTACCAACAAATACCCTTCGTTTACAAAAAATAATAACAACCCTTTTAAAACCCATTTTTAATTTGTTTATAATGCCCTTGTCATTTCTCCATTTACGGGCTATATTGTTTTGGGTATTTGTCTTTATTCTTTTATTTAATAACCATTTGGGCTTATTCATTTATTAAAGGGGTTAATCTTTGTTTTTTTAAATTTTTATGAGGTTTTGTTTTAATCCTACCAAATCCACTAATCCCACAAAATCTGATCCCACCAAATCCTCTTGGGATCCCACAAAATCCGATCCCACCAAATGGATTTTTGTGAGATAAAATAAGCCTCCACACTTTATTTTCAAAAATAAAGCATGGTATGCAAATTTTTGTGAGATTTTTTCCACATCACCTGCAATTCCACGTCACCATCTAGTCAATTGCCATATCAAATGCTAACATCATCATTTGACTAAAACTTTGACCAACCATAACTCGCACATATGAACTCCGTTTTATGCGAAACAAGTTGCATCGGGTTCGTCTTCGCGAGCTCTATGGATTGATGCTAGTTCCAGGAGATTTTGAGCCGGTTGAATTTTGAGGTCTTTGAGATCCACCTGGATCCATAGGTGCCATTGTATCACTACAACTGCTAGCTATACAAATGAATTCCACCTCTAATCTACCCTTTTTATGTAATTTCTTACCCAAGAAGAAGAAAGGAAAGGCAGATTGTGAGGTTATGCTACTGCTCAATGAATTAGGAATTATATACCTACATTACTATCAATCATGCTCTTAAAGAATGCTAAATCTACATATTATTGCTGTGAAATATTATGGGTTGTTAGGACAACCATGCTTAATCTTATGGTTGAATTATGTTATGTTTAGTTGGCTGCTAGGACAGTTATATACAAACATTAGGCATTCTCTGTTATGTTATAAGAAAAAAATCCCCTATGAATCCATGCCTGGAAATATATCTAAGGGATTAAATATAAGAAGGGCATCAACCACAAACTATCATGGGATGAAGAGCTACCTTACTTCCAACCGAGATGAGTCTATGAGCATGTAATGCTTCCATATGAAGTATTTATTAATGCCATTCATGATTGCAACTAAGTTGGGAACCTGCATAATCTTGTTAGGGACCTATCTTGCAGTCATAGTGCTAAGAGAAGTCAAGGAGTAGTAATTTTAAGCTCGAGATTGACAGATGTCTAGGGGCAGTACTCGCTCAATATAGACAGAAGTCAAGGAGCAGTACCTTAATGCTCAAGATTAATAGGTGTCTAGGGGCAATACTTGCTTGAGATGGACAAACGTCAAGTAGCAGTACTTTTAAGCTTGAGATTGATAGGTGTCTAGGGGGCAGTACTTGCTTGAGATGGACAAAAGTCAAGGAGTAGTACCTTAATTCTCGAGATTGATAGGTGTCTAGGGGTTGTACTTGCTCGAGATGGATAGTAGTCAAGGAGCATTCTATGCTAGTAATGGATAACCTTGATTGCTTAGTTGTCCGATTGACTGTAGGGAAGAAAGTTCCTAACAAGCTCAAGTAGGTAACATATACAACACCTTATAACATTATAATTGTAGAGAAATGGTATCTTACGTCTACCACTAGTAGGTATACCTTGAGATTTGGTCACAAGGGAGATATTCTAAAGAATAGGACCCACTGTGTAGCACACAATGCACTGATATTCATTCTATCTGGGATGCATTATGGACACGTGTTAGTCAACCATTATGTATGTGATGTATGTTGGAGCTTGCCACTGTGTATGTGATGTATGTTGGAGTTTGTCACTATGTATTTGTGATGTATGCTAGAGCTCATTATTGTGTATTTGTGATGTATTATGGAGCTCTTTACTATGTATATGTGATGTATGTTGGAGCTTGTCACTATGCATTTGTGACATATGTTGGAGCCAGTCACTAATGTAAATGTGATGTGTACAAGACAATCGTTGTTGTACTTGTGTTGTACATAAGAGCTAATCATTATACTTATGATCTGTGTATGATGCAACCACTGTTGTACTTGTGATGTGTAATGAGCTAGTCACCAAGTGTATGGGTGATGTATGCTTGAGACATTCATTATGTATACATTATCTTTGAGTTTATGGTATGATATGCCCTTTGTGAATATCATGAATGTTTGTGCACTAATGCTTGGTAATGTTTGGAATGTACCCAACACTTGATGAAAAAATTATAATCATTATATTATAATTGGACTAAGTTGATAACTTATGTTTAATGAATGGTCATGGGTTAAAAAAGAGACCATAGATCTCATGCAAGAGGAGAGAATGAACTCCCTCTGACATTGTGAGGCAAACTACGAAGCCTTTGATTCCCACGAGGGGATATGTAGGCAAGGTCACCATGAACCCTCGAGGTTTAGGTCTGGGTCTAGGAATGACCCTAGTTGTATGAACTTAACACTTTTGAGTGTAAGCATATAAGTAGTGATGTTGGTTTGTTGTCACCAAGATGAATGAAGAACCTTTGAAAGTAACACTTCAAATTTAGATGAAAGATGCTTGGTCAATTAAGTTAGTAGTTGAGGTAAATTGTTTAAAAGTAGTGCCTGAGGAATAGATTTTACACTTTGTTAGGCTTGGTCAGGCTAATGTTTATTTGTCTTTGTTATAGACTTGGTCTTGCTAGACTTTGTGGCAGTACTACCACCTTTTTTGTGAATACTATAGTATTATCCTTTATTTGATAAAGTTAAATAAGATATATTCATTAAATTTATTTAAAAAAAATCTTGATTTAAAACCCTTGTATCATCATTCTATGAAAAGTTTAATGTGATATCTTTATGCAATCAATTCTCACTCTCCAATACATAACCAAATTATTTTAATGTTGAGGAATGTTTGTTTCTATTTTTATTGGAGGGAAATTGATAGTATGTGACGCTCATTTAATTGGAGGAAAAAAAGTATTTATGTCGATAGATGTAACTCTACAATGGCAGCACAACATATAGGTGGTCAGTAAATTCATGAAAGGAAAATAAAAATCTACATTTCATTTTCATGTGCAATGATTTTTTATTGATTTTTTCGATTATTTAAAACATCACAACATTCTATTTTCATTGTTTAACTGCACCGATTTTTGTTATATAAATCATACAATGATTTTTAAGTTTGCTCTATATTTCGACATATTTTATATTGACTATCTTAAAGATATATTTGTGAGTTTGCTCTATATTTTGATGTATTTTATATTAACTATCTTAAAGATATATTTGCAATGATAGGTTATGTGCCACAAGCTGAATACTCTAACTTAACACACATCAGAGTATCATATCCTTAGTATACATTATTCCTTCCCCTCAAGATGGTTCGTTCTGCAGACATGAAAACAGACCAGGGCACAAATTTTGTGATTGTGTGTTAATAGTGGATACCCTACTCATTAATCCTTCCATTCATAGACGATTTTGACAAGGAATGACCCTTGGTGATGTTATGCTGATACTGGGCTACTTCGGTTTCGCACTTATCTGTAACTGCTGTTCTTACAATGCTGTACATATTTGTACTTGTTGCTACTCATTTACTTTTGACTCCAATCATATCCATGTCTTACAATTATTGCTTGCAACAAGTCCTTAATTGATAAATACGGTCAAGTGGCCATTTTGAGGGCTGCATAGACAATTCATGCGCATGTATACAATCATTTCATGCACATGTATACAATCAAGAACGATGACTTTTGGACATCTAGCTATTACGAATATTTTTCTAGTGCCATAGAACTGTTCTGACACAATCCTGCACGGAAAATCAAAGCAACCATTAATTAGGACAGAAGCACCAGAATCAACAGACATTGTATACATCGACCATATCTTTCAAAGGGTAATTTGTAGCACACCTTTACTCCCAAGGGATCATCAAGTTCCCACTTATGAATCTTGCTCTCAAGACCAGGACTGTTGTGATCGCTGAGGTTCATTACACACCAGAGTGCTGCAACATGTACGTTAGTATCCATACAATCCAGCCAAAAACCTTATCCTTTTCCTTTTCCAAGCAAGAGCAAATTTGCAGATTGAAGGCATTCTACCATGCCATCACCACTTTACATTTTGCGAACTTTTGTTGCATCATGTCTGTTCTTCTGAGGGTACACTGAAATGTCAAAACAGGTACATCAGTTTTTAAGAGTACCGTCATATTGAACAAGGAATTATATGTAACTGAAGCGATCAAAACCGACAACGTACAACCGAATCATTGTAAGAAATCACAACTAGTTCATTGAGATTGTTTTGAATTTACAGGGTGAGCCTTCGAGTCCTACTATTATGTCAAAAATTTGACAGCATAGTAACAAATTTACTGTGTCAAATCCATTGTTAACAACCTGTGTTACTGTTACCAAACAGAGTAGCATCTTAAGCTTTAACTATATGCCTTCTCTTAGCTAAATGCCTAAATTTTTTATCAATGACAGTTTGAATGAGCATATCCTCTAATTCTATACTGTAGGCAAAACCAAGAAAAAAAATTATACCAGATATACAACAATTCTTTGGGATGGAAGCTCACCTTCAGTAGTCTTTCTAGCTCTTTGATTTGCTTTTTTACTTCCAGTAGTTCTGCCTCCAATGTTTCTACCTTTCTCTCCCTCCCAATATTCTCCACTTCAGCTAAAGGTTTTACATTTTGACTGTTGTTGTCGAAGGGTAAAATTGACTTCCTTTGTTCATTATAATCACAATACACCATTTGACCAAATGGGCCCAAATTTAGGCATTGTGAGGGCTGTTTGGTTGAAGCAACAGGTTGATCTTCAACCAACAAATCAGAAAACTGTGTGGGATGTAACTGCACTTCTAGCATTCGACCCACAATCTCATCCTGTATCTGAAACATGTCTGCAAAGATATTCTCTGACATCTTCCAACTCCCCAAATCTTTGAATATATCGATGTTTTCAGGTGAAGTATCTGTTTCTTTATCAGCCACCCTGACAAACACATCTGTAATGGGGGTATTAAGAACAAGAGAAGCCTCTTCAATTGGACTGAACCTGGACCCATCAAAGCTATGAAATCCTCCTGTGGTAACTGATTCAGATTTCTTTGTTGTAGAAACAGGAGAACTAATCCATTTCTCTGGCAAAAAGCCATTAGGAAGCAAATTCAAGTCTAACAATTCTTGCTCACTTATTTCAAACTTGATAATATCACGCTCAGGATCATCATCTATAACAGCTGAGTCACTTACTGAGCTTGGATTAGACCAAAAGCCTACTTTGCTAATCTCCTCGACTTGCTTCTGCGTTGTTTTGGATAAAACTGGTCCAGCAGCATTTCTTTTCCACTGAGATAAATTTGTTAAAGGAATTTTTGAAGCCTTAATTTTAACAGGTTTGGACTTCTCTGCTAAACAAGGGGACTTTAATCTATAACAATCTGAATTCACTTCACTAGCCAACATTGCAATTTTTTTTTTCCTTGAGCCTGACAATCTTTCTTTCTGGTATACACCCTTGCAGTTTCTAGCAGGATCAGCATGTTCATAATCAGAGTCCATCTTGTATAGTGAACTGTCCATATTCTTCTCATCATACAAGAGACAATCTGGAGTAAGAGATTGGGAGAGTGGTTCCTGATTGCTACAATCAATGAGTTCATCAAATTGCATCAGAGGCTGCTCAAAAGAGGGAATTGAGTTCCCTCCTCCATTATAATCACACTGAACCGTATTAACTAATGAGTCACAACATATATACTGGAAGGGTTGTGTGGCTGAAGCAATAAGCTCATCCACAGTTTTATTTGCTTCATCTTCAAAAGAGCTTAAATGCATTTCAATTGATCTCTTTCTAAAGTCCTGCTCTTGGAAGTTGGGTGTATTAAGAACAAGAGAAGCCTCTTCAATTGGATTGTACCTGGACCCATCAAAGACATGAAATCCTCCACTGGTAACTGTTTGAATTTTTTCTGGTGTAGAACTAGTAGTAATCCAATTCTGTGGCAAAAATCCATCTGGTAACAAATTCAAATCTAGCATTTCTTGTTCACTTATTTCAGAACTGATAATAGCACCCTCAAGATCATCATTTCCAACAGATGAATTGCAAAGCAAGCTTGGATTAGAATTGCAGTCTTCTTCACCAATCTGCTTGATCTGATGGTTCTTTTTCTTGTCTAAAATGGATTTAATAGCACCCATTTTCCAATTTGAAGAGTGCATAAGTGGATTGTTAGAAGCCTTATCTTTAATAAATTTAGAGTTATCTGCAAAACAGAGGGACCTTGTTCTATAAGCTTCAGAGTTCACTTGTCTAGCCACTGTATCATTTTTCCTTTTTCTTGAACGTGGCAATCCTCTTTCATGGCATCGTAATTTGGTGTCTCTAACCCAATGAATCATATGTTCCAATAAGTCACTAGTTAAATGATTGGACTGCTGTGTAGCTGAAGCAACAGGTTTATCTGAAACTTCATTTGCTTCATTTTCAATAAAATACATACTCATTTCATTTGAAATCTTTCTGAATTCACGGTCTTCCAACTCCAGCATTAAGTCACAAGATGCTATGCTATCAGACTCCTGATGCTTGGATAAATAGAACATCTCCCCCAGGCAAGCATCCAAATTATTCTGTATTGGTCCTATTGGAAGACTCTCAAAAGAACTGTACTCAAAGCTTGATTCACCTGAGCTGTTTTGCTCCAAAATGCATTTATGATTATCTGAGGTGCATCCCTCTGAAGAGTTATTTACATCCTCAGTCCATGGATCACAATTTAGTGTGGAAGGTAACTGCAACACAGGCATTGGATCTACATTCCGATCCCATATCTGAAGCATTTCTGTAGACAAATTCTTTGTCTTATCCCAACTCTGTAAACTTTGAAATAGATCAATATTTTCAGATGTAATTTCTGCTTCCTCATCAGCCACACTAGCACAGACATTTGCAATGGGGACATTCAGAACAAGAGAAGCCTCTTCGATTGGAGTAAATATGGATCCATCAAAGGTAGGAACTCCTCTGGCAGTAATTGTTTCAGATTTTTCTGTGGTAGAAAAAGAACTAAAAACGCATTTCTCTGGCAAAAGTCCATCAGGGAGCAACTTCAGATCTTGTAATTCCTTGTCACTCATTTTAGAACTGATAAGATCAAATTCAAGATCATCATCTAATGCAGTTGAGACACTCAGTGAACTTGAATCCGAACAAAATTCTATGGTACACACATCTGCCATTTGGCTATTACGAACTAGAGAAGCATCTTCAGTTGAACTGTATCTTGACCCATCAAAGGCATGGAATAGTACATTAGTAGCTCCAAATTCCTCTAGTGTACATAAACAGGTAATAGTCTGTGTCACTGGAAAATGTTCATCAGGGCATGAATTCAAATCCAACAGTTCTTGATCATTCATCCCAGAACTGATAAAGTCGCCTTCAAGATCATTATATCCAACAGGTAAATCACTCGGCAAGCTTGGATTGGAACAACATTCGGCTTCTTTGATTCCACTGACCCACAGCTTCTTTTTCTTGGTTAAAATGGATCCAGCAGCATCCTCATTCCACTGTGACGAATTAATAATGGGACTTTTAAGAGTAACTGTTAAAAGATGCAACCTTTCTCTAGAAGCTTCAAAATTCATCTCTCTAGTTATTATTACACTCTTCGTTATTATTGAACTTGGAAAAAATCTTTCTGTGTGGAATTGCAACTCGATATCTCTAGAGGGGACTGTACGAAGAGCCAAAACTCTATTTCCATCATTCTCCCTTGCACTTGTCAACTCTTTTTCCTCCTCCTGCTCGCCTACTTGATCAGCTTCACGAGGAGATGAATATGAGTTGCCTGAAAACTTTGCGGAGTTCCACTCGGTAATAGAATAATTATCACTAAGAATACAAGCCCCGGCTATCAACATCTTAACTCACAATATTGCTAATACCCTGCACTTCAAAGAGAATGCTGAAATGAGGAAAATGAAACTGAAATTCAGATTGAATTCAAGACATGATCAGCATGACAAAATTATAATAGCAGAACCAGGAATTATATGTCAAGCTTACATTTGAAAGCTAAATCATGGCTGGTTCTGTTTTGTGACTATAAAAATATTGCCCATATTTAACAAATTAACAGACTGCGCCAAATGGCCAAAATCACACAGAGCTCAAATTGCATGCAAAGATTTATCAGCAAACAACAAATTTTCGATACATGAAGCAGGATTTATCCTCCTTAAGCTCCATTTAAAGTAAGAGCATGAATAACAATTGATCACTATAATTAAGTTTTTCTAATACTTAAATTTAAAGAAGTCTCATAAAGAAAAGAATTAAAGCCTGCAAGCAATGCACAACACAAAAACCGCACTTACTATTACTTCAGGCTTTCCACTTTGTAAGTTAACACCACAAAAATGAATAGGTTTGTGTATATCTAGATTTTCTAGTCTGCAGCTGCACCAAAGAGAAAAATGTAGATTTACATATCTGTTACAACAAAAAAAAAGAAACTGAGTTGCAAACAAAATCACAAGTAAACATCAAACATTGAGAAGACTTGTGAATTGATGAGTAAGATATAAAATCTACCTTACTGAAAAAATTAGTGTATAAGATATTCTAATTGGTGGCTGCAACAAAGAGAATATATTCATATTTACTGATATCTCTCGTTACAGAAAGAGAATTAACTATGGCAAACAAAGCCCTAACAAAATGACAAACATTAAAAAGATTTGAGAATTCTTCACAAAGACGGAAAGTATACAAAAGCCACATTTTTCACTACTTCAATCTTACACTTAAAAGTCCGTGACAGATTAAAAAACTATGGCATAATTATAATTAGATTTTTGATTCCACAATTGCAGCAAAGTGAAAAAATAAGATTTACATTTTATAAAAACATAAACTCCATGTCAAATATAATTTAGTGGAAATGGAACGTATGTTCAATATACAGTCAATATGTTCAACCTAATTCTCACGAGTAGCTGTTTCCTTTAACCCATCCTTCATGAGTTTTTGCACTCATGTCTTGGATCATATTCAGGGGTGAAACAGTTCGATTGAAACCAGTGAAATGAATCATCCGATAGCTCATAGAATTGAAATTCATTAAATGAACAGCCTATAATGTTCTCATGAGTAGTTGTTTACTTTAATCTATCCCTCATGAGCTTTTGCACTCATGTCTTGGATGATGTCCAGGAGTGAAACGGTTAGATTGAAACTAGTGAAATTAATCATCCAATAGCTCATAGAATTGAAATTCATTACATGAATATCCTATAATGTCATTTGAAACAATAGGATTGATCATTGAAACTATCGAAATGAACCATGCAATAGAATCAACTGAAACAACAGGATTGAAACTATTGAATGGACCATGCAATAGAATCAACTGAAACAGTAGTAATAAAACTAGCGAAAAGAGCCATCAAATAGCATAAACTGAAACGGCTGAATGGAAACAAATGTAATACACTATCTAATACTGTCAATTGAAACGAACCATGTGATAGCGTCAATTTAAATAGTAGGATTGAAACTAGTGAAATTAACCATTCAATAATGTCAATTGAAACCAGAAAATTAAACCAACCATTCTATAACATCAACTCTCACAGTCTAAGCTTACCTTTGTCCCTGCTAACGGGGAACTTGCTAAAGATCACCTATCCCAGTACTCCTCTGGTTCAAACAAGCTTAAATCTTAAGTTTCAGAACCAATACCAGTATTATTCTGGCTCAAGCTCACTTTAAACTGTAAAATTTCAAAACTCAAATCCACATAAATACTGAAAAAATCTACTCCAAATTACATGCAGAAAACAACTAAACTCTAAAACCCTAAAAACAATAAATATTGAAACACTCCAAAAAAAAATGCTTGCAAAAAACAACTAAACTCCAAAACCCTAAAAATCCTACCTGGTAAAACAACTAAATTTCAATCCCCCACCCTCAAAAATCATATAATATTGAAAAACCCTCCCCGCAAAAAACCTCCTAAAATGATTAAATTTCATAACCCTAGAAATCCGTTTGCAATTTGAAAAACTCCTACCCCAACCACCCCCAAAAAAACCCTTCTAAAACAACCGAATTTTAAGGCTCTAAAAGACTATTTAAATTTTGAAAAACCCTCCCAAAGAAAAATAACCTGCTAAATCAACTGCAGGTCAAAATGTGGTATTTCACGAAGAAAAGCATGGTCCACATATGAATCGCTGCGAATAGCTAATGATTTCTCTGAAAATTATCCCCTAAAATAATGAGCTTAAATTATTGGCCGATAATTCCTTAGCCAAATTTAACGAGTGTTTGACAAAATGTATCGTAAAAAGTAATGTGTAGTTGGCCGAAGTCGCGTATAATTCAGTTTGAATAAGGTTTAAAAACTACTAAATTTTAATCGTCCTGAGGCCGCCGTAGCCACAATAAATAAGAACTCCATAATTTATCAAATTTTGTGAGGTCATTTTCATTATTATTTGTCTTATTCTCTTCGTTTCCTGCCTCTTCGTCTTCTTCTAGCTTTGTTTCTTTGCCATGTACAGAATAATTCCTCTTGATTTTCTGCGTTCTTTCCTTTCCTGTTTTGATAAATGACATCGGGCCAGGCTAGAAACGATGAATCAAAGTGAATTGTAACTTTAGATTGTTCTAGCCATCATAAACACTATAAATTTGTATATTAGTTAAGACTATTCAACCAGGACAATTCGACATAATTATCAAATTTCTCTCAACATCTTACTGAATTAAACTCTTCAATTAATCATAGCATAGCTACTGTGATAAACAAACCTCATTATTTCATTAAAATTACTCCAGATCCTGTAAGTGAGTATTTATTTTCCTTATGAAGTTGAAAAACTTGTTTTATATTTTAAAATTTTAAAGGTCCTACTAAATTTAAAGATTTTTTTGAGGACCATTAAGGTAAGGGAAAAAATGTGGAAGAGAACAAAAATATCTACAGAATTTTATTTGAGACAAAAGAACAAACTAAAACAAAGATTAATATCATAAAAATCTAACATGTATAATCTGATATTTTATATCAATTTATCAGAAGATTATCAACAATTAAAAAAAATTAATAACAGAATAAAAAAGAATGTCTTAAAGTAAAGTATAATAAAAAATACCTGGAAGTGTGTTTTTCCTTGTTTTTGAAGTTGAATGATTCATAAAGAGTCCCATCAGACATCAAGTTTGATTCATTGCGAGGCTCCCCTGATATTCTAAAAGATAAGGCAAAGTAATTTGTCCTCAAAATATCAGTAGATTGCAAAAATGATATATATTTTTTATATAACTCAAAAATGCTCTCCTGCCTTAAAAACTGGTACTTTCATATGTAGACTGTAGAGTTAACAAACCCTATAGACTATTCACATAAATTCTCAACAACAATATTTATATGAGACTCAAAAGATGCAAGTCTGATATAATAACTACTCTGTTTCAGGTTTCCAATTTATACACGTCGCTCTAAATTTCAAATTCGAAACAGTCAGAGATAATGTTTCGTATTCGATCTTGGAACATAAATTCCACATATAATTAATACTATATATTTTAATTATATTATAACTAATTTCGAAGTTTCTACATTGCAATGGTTTGACTACTTCAATGAATGAAAACTCCAGAAGTATTAGAAACTAATTAGTTTGAATTTTGAAATAGTATAATTTAATTAATTTTGAATTTTTCTCACTGAAATCGTTTGACTCCTTTACCTAAACAAGGCACGCGTTTCCATATTCAAACAATTAGTTTGACTTTGATTTATATGTAACGAGATTTCAGTAATAAATTTGGCGGTCATCTAGGTTGCAATTTTTTAAAAATAAATTATTTTTTAAAATTACTACATAGGTACTAGTGTAAACTTTTTCAAAAAAATAGTAATTGAAATATATATACATAAGTGCTAGTGTAACCTCTCTTATATATAGGGGAGAGGACCTAGTAGTTGTGCACCCTAACTTCGTGCTTCTAATTATTCTATGTGGAAATTTCAAATCACTCTCAAATTTTTACAGCAGCTTACTTGGCAAGTCCTCCGCTTATAACTAAGGTTTCAGGGCCACATCATCAAATATGATGCCACATCAACATGCTTTTTGTCAAGGTGTCCAAAAAGGCCCAAAAAATTTTTAGACCAATACTTGTGCATTCACAACATGTTTTATTGAGTGCTGATGTGGAATCATATGACTGGATGCTTTTTAGATCAAAAGAATACATTTTGTTTAATTATGGGTAGTCATCATCAACACTAACAACTTTAAAGTCACAACTATTGGTCCAATATTGATAAAAATATTGGGCACTATATAAACAACTACTATCACAACTATTGAAACATGCTCTCGGTCCTCTCCCCTATATATATATATATATATAATTTTGATGGTTTTTATTTTAAAATCATAAATTAAAAAAGATATGTACTAAAAAAGTTATAGATATTTAAAGTTTAAAATGTTTTGGGGACAAAACTTTTATCAAGGATATATTAATCGCATCAACTTTTGTATTTGTTGAACAAAATATGTATAACAAAAGTATATACAATTATCAATTTTAAATTATCATGAGATTAGAAGCTCCAAAATACTTTTAAAATAATTGTACTATTACTTTCTATATTTAAATGAGATACTTTATCATATATGAAATTGATGGTTCCTATTTTAAAACCATTTAAATTAAGAAAGATATGCACTAAGAAAGTTATAGATATTTAAAGTTTAAAATGTTTTTGGGACAAAACTTTTATCAAGGATGCATTAATCGCATCAAGTTTTGTATTTGTTGAACGAATTATGTATAACAAAAGTATATAAAATTATCAATTTTAAATTATCATGAGATTAGAAGCTCCAAAATACTTTTAAAATAATTTTCCTATTACTTTCTATATTTAAATGAGACACTTTATCTTATATATGAAATTGGTGGCTCCTATTTTAAAACCATAAATTAAGAAAGATATGCACTAAAAAAGTTATAGATATTTAAAGTTTAAAATGTTTTGGGTACAAAACTTTTATCAAGGATGTATTAATCACATCAAGTTTTGTATTTGTTGAAAAAATTATATATAACAAATGTATAAACAATTATCAATTTTAAATTATCATGAGATTAGAAGCTCCAAAATACTTTTAGAATAATTTTACTATTACTTTCTATATTTAAATGAGATACTTTATCTTTTTGTATTTTTTGTGTAAGTATTTTAGCTTTTTAGTTATTTGGGCACTTAATCTTATTTAATGGCATCCAAAAACCTACATTTAATATTTCAGTCATTCATAAAGTGGTTGATCTTGGAGTGACTTATGACACTACTTGCGAAGAAACCCTAAAAAATTGTTTTAAAGATATTTCATGATACATATTTTTAAGCTCCCCTAGATGTTGTTCTTTTGGTTTTAGATTTTAAGAATGCACATAAGTGGATAAAACAATTTACTCTCCTAGGGTATTTTCTTGGTAGAATTTTGAAAGTATGCTTAAGAGTTGGGTAGATTTTGTTTGGGTCTCTCATAGGATTACATTTGTAATAACCCAGTCATGAGAGAATTTTTATTTTTATTTTTATTTTTAATAAAGAAAACAACATGTAAATTTAGAATCCATATTAATTAGTAGCATAAATATAGAGTGTATTCAATTTCAATGCCATGGAATATAGTTATCAAAGTATAAAGACCATATCTTCTAGTACCTGGGGATGAATAAGAACTTCTTTGGTCATGTCTAGCATCTTGGTTACTCGGGTCTTCATTTACCATCCTCAAGGGTGCAACAAACACAAACAAGTGAACCATTGCCTCATCCATCCCAACCAAGTGGACCTAGCAAGTTATCTTGGGAATAATCCTATGAAGGGCCAAGGTCATGGACTTAGGTGATAATTGGGATTTTTCCAAGGAGTAACTGAGAAAAGGACTTGGTGTATCCCATACTACACAAGTGGTCCATCCTCAACCTAAAGGGTTAAATACACCATCAAACAACTAAGAAGAAGAATCCGTGTATCCCATACTACATCAGGGATCTAGCCTCAATTCCAAAAGGTCATATAGGCACGAGAGAGATTTCCCATATTGAACCTACCTAGCTCAGTGGATTCTAACTTTAATCAAACTTAGGCCACCTATGGCAAGTTTGTCCACCTAGGAAGAAGTAGCTTCCAACATATATTAGACCTTGTGACCTTAGCGATATTGTTAGCTATCTTCTTCTCAATATGAGTAGCACTTGACATTAATCACCTCCATGCTATAGGTGATTTCTTGCTAACCCTCCTGATAGAACAATTAGCTTTGTTTGTTGTTACCCATAGGGTAGGGTAACTACCTATGCAACCACTCCAATATCATATCTAGGGTAGCCTTTGGAAATCCTTCACCTTTGTGAACCAAGTAAATGTTGGATAATCCTTAGCAACAACCCAAGTGTTAGCAGGTCATGGATAGGGCTAGAACCTATTGTAGGTTACCACAAAAGGTCCATGAAGGGCATAAAAGGCATTAGTTGTAATTAGGAGTCATGTCCCTTCAAGGGAATGTATGCATATATGGAATGTAAATCATATGCAAAAGATATATAGAAGAGAAAATATAAGAATTGTATAAGATATATTGTGAAGCAGAGACCAAGACCTACTCTTGTATGGGATTATGATACAATATAAGGAGTTACAAGATTATATATATGTGCAATGAATGTATGAATGTTTCTTTGTTGCTGATATGATATGCGTTAAGTATTCCTTCTAGAATCCTACCACAAATTCTTATTTCTCTTACTGTATCCTCTGTGGTATAAAAAAACTACATAAGAAGTACTGAGGTACAAATATCCAGATTGTATTTCCCCATCCTTCTTGCCAAAATTGGTTTCCCTAGAGAGAACAACAAAGAAAGTAGAGGCATTAAAGGATAAGAAGTTAGTAGGATTTTTTTGTCAAACCCTAAAAGCCACCTTTGTGAGAGGGGGGTAGGCCATTAGGCAATGACAAATGGAAAAGGGGGAGGGATATGAAAAGATCCTTGAAAAGATGCAATTGTTCAAAATTCTCTTTTAAATACAAGATATATATATATATATATATATATATATATATATATATATATATATATATATGGAGATTAATGGAAGTTCGGACTAGGAAAACACATGGGAATAAGAATTAATAAAAGAAAAAGAGAGGTAAGTGAAATCATTAAGTTAGGGATGCAAATAAACAAAAAAGAAAGGAGGCTAAAATAGATTTAGGAAAAATAGGAAAGATACCACAAAAGAATGGAATAGGTAGGGAAAAGACCTAAGGAATAGAACCTAGAAGTTGTGGAAGAAAATTAGAACAAAGAAAGTGAGTGCACCATTGAGGGTGTTGCTAAGCATGCCAATGTGGGTGCTGCTAGAGAAGAAGAAGAGCACATCGTAGAGGAAATTTCCAGAGGAGATAAGGAATAGGTTATGTAGTTAGGTTCTAGTATAAATAGAATAAACCAAATTATCCAAAATATAGAAGAAGAAATTGAGGATTATGGAAATTCTAGAAAATAAATAGAATGAGTGGTACTAAGAATCATGATACCTCATAGGAATAAGACATCAATTACACCTTCGAAATGGACACATATCCAACTAGAGATAAATGAAAATTGGAAATTACTAGAAACTCTAGTACAAAACCTTTGGAATATATCATTTAATGACAATTACCTGGATGATTTAGTAACCATAAGTGTATTAAAAGTAAGGAGTGGAGATGTGGTGACGAATAGAGAGAATTATATAGATTTAACACCCTCTAACAAAGTGATAATTAATTAACCAAATGACACTAACAAATAGATGAACACCTTCAAGAATGAAGAGGAACTTTGAACAGATGCAACCCTTGGAACGTGAGTCACCTCTAATGCCAATAAAAGCAAGAAGAATCTCCATAGAAGAATTAGAACAAAATTTAAGATAATAGAGCACAAAAGAGGAAAATAGTATAGATACATCAAGAAAACAAGAATTTGACATAGGATACATAGATAGTGATTTAGAAGAAGAAGCAATCATGAATATTGTTGGAACATGTTTGTCGTTGCACCAAAAGATCGACTTGTTAATGCCCAATACAAATGCTAGAGATAAATAGATCCATGAGAGGCAGTTAGTCCATGTCCCAAATCCGAAGGGAGACGTTAATGATTAGTCTAATAATGCCCCCTCAACGTCACTTGAGGGGATTCAAACCCACAACCATGACTCTAGTACCATTTGTTGGAACACATTTTTCGTTGTGCCAAAAGATCAACCTGTTAATGCTTGATACAAACACTAGAGCTAAACAGATCTACGGGAGGTGGTTCGTCCATGTCCCAAATCTAAAGGTAGGCGTTGGTGATTAGTCCAATAGAATACTACCATATTAAAATTAACTATGTTCGAATAAGATACAATTGAAGAAACTGAACATGTGTTCATCTTAGAATCTTTATGGTAGAGACAAAACCTAACTAGAAATGACATCAAACTATTTGAATTTGTAGGATGAATTCATGAAGAAACATTACAATGGTATCAGAAAAAACTATCCAAATCATAATAAAGAATGGGATACAGTCAAGTAGGATTTCCTAGCAAATTTTTCCACACTGAAATTACCTTCAAAAGGAGTAATTAAACTCTGGGAACTCATGCAACAGGAGGATAAATCAATCAAGGAGTTTTACAAAATATTTAAAGAGGTCACTAGATGCCTGGAAGAACCTCTAAGTGATAAACAAAAGATCGAGTGGTTTATCTCTAAAGTCCTATTGGAAATAAGAGTAGCACTTGATGGAAGATAGTTCAATACATATCTAGAATTGGTTACAATTTCCTACCAGAGTGAAAATCAATCATGATGCAAACATGACAAAGAAAGATAAAATAAAGAATTAGATAAACTTAGACTTGGTTTGAATAGTTAAGGCTCCAACATGACATAATGGCCAAAAGAGACATGTATACACCTAGCCTAACATATGGTGCACTTATTGTAGAAGAGAAGGCCATGTTAGGAATGAATGTCCCAAATAACTAGGGGAAAAGAAAACCAATGTGTTATACATAGACCTCAAGAAAATACCCAAGAAAGTAAATTCAATCTATTGTGGAATGTGCAGAGAGTGGGATGACCACAATACTAAAGACTTACCATCAAATCTATTCTAGTTAAGAGAAGACTCCATTGCAATCAACAATAATGACCAACACACATTGACATATGTAAAGGTCTGACAAAAAGTAAACTATATGCATCAGATATTGGATATAGAGTACAACCATGGCAACAAAACCAAGGAAATACAAATAATAGCCAAAAATCAGAGCAATACAATAACAATGGTTCATTTCGTAGAGGATGAGGTCGAGGCCGAGGAAGAGGAAGGAGAGCAGATGCTACATGTTTTAATTGTGGAAAACCAAGAAATTTTACAACCAAATGTTGGGGGAAAGAAGAAAACAATGAAGATTCTATGATCAAGATGATCATAATGCCTTAAATTGTGAAAAGGCATGTCAGTACTATAAAAGAACAACACCATAAAATCAAACCGATGAACCACAAAACTCCAATACAAACCAAGGAGCAAGATTTCTTCATAAGGTACCTAAGAATCCTAAAGTAGAAACAGGGAGATGCTAGAAGGTAGGAGGGGATGAAGGGTAAACCACAGAAGAAAGTATCATCGGATATGAGTACCAAAAAGACCCTAGAATAACAAAAAGGGTAAAGCAATAGTAGTCACTAGATAAGGTACAAATATTGAAAGACAAGAAGTGGTACTGATAGAAGAAGAAATCTCAAAAGGGGAATAAAATTTCCACCCCACCAAGCAACAACATGACCAGATCCTAGAACAAGCTAGGAAAATAATTGAGATTGAGCAAGGGAAAGAAAGAGAGAAAAATGGATTTTTCTCCAAACAAGAAGTAAGGGTACTAAAATAATTAGCACAAATGGCAAGGAAAAATGACTTATTAGTAAAATTAAAAAAAAAATTACTAAATATTGGAATAAGAAAATCATTCCACAAGTTAGGACAGTAGGGAAACATTGGAAAACTAGGCCTCTCATGATTAACCTCCAGATTTATAATCGAAAAATCTCTAGGGTACTGGTTGATTTAGGGGAAGATGTCAATCTAATCCCAAAAAGGATATGGGAATACCTAGGAAGATCCGCACTAGAACCTACCCCATACAGCATTAGTCTAGTAGATGGTTCCAAAATGTAAACCTTGGGTACTTGGAGATAAGTGGAAGTGAATGTTAAAAGAGTTAAACATATTGTAGATTTTGAGGTAGTCATAATTAAAGAAACATTTGATTCCTTTGATGTACTTCTTGGATTAAGATGGTTTGTAAACTCACATAGAGTAATAGATGCCAACAAGGAAGAAATTTCATTTGCAAATGGTAGGATGACAATACACATCCCCTTAGGGAAGAATCAAGATGAAACCTACATAGAAGAGGTAAATGTAGAGGAATATGATGATGATGAAAAAAGTCTACACACCATAACTAAGTTACCTACAACTGAAATTTGGGAAAAACCCAATTCAAAAGGGGAATTGGAGATAGATGAAATTAATGAAAGTAGAAATAGTTAAACTACACTAGAAGCTTGGCTACAAAGTGAACCAAAAGCATATTTTTGTAGTATATTTGGCTCTAGAAGGATATTTATGGTAAGAAAAACACTAGCAGAAGAACCCGAGCTACATAAAACATACAACATGATATTGGTACAAATACATAGAATGGAGAGAAAGAGGAATATAAAGTCTCTCATCAAGTTAACCACATTTCACTTGAAATTTCAAGCATCAAGTTACCTAAATATTTTGGAGTAGGAGACTTATTGGCATACCTATTATAAATATAACTAACCTTCCCAAATGAGATCCATAGACTTGATATACTACTGCATACCCTTACCTACACTTCCGCATGATGGTATAACACACAAGTACAAAATTATCAAATGGGAAACCTTCAAAACCTTGATAAAAGAAAGATTCCTACCGAAAGTAAGAGAATATACAGATATTCCCACATATGAGGGAGATATCCTACCAAAAGATCATTTAGACATATATATACTTCTGGGAAGAAAGATATGAGTAGGATAATAGACTATGCATCAAATTGTTCTACTGTACACTTAACCCGATGGCCAAAAATTGGTACATTGACTAGGAGAGATGTGAAAAACTAAAACATGGAACGAAGTAACAATAATTTTTCTCCATACCTTCTCATTTTCTAGTGAAATCCTCAAATACATGCCACATTAGTATGAGTAAAGGAATTCATATTCAATTCAGAAGAAGACCAGAAAATAACGGTACCACAACCTCCTTCCACACCACCCAAAGAAGAAGGTATATATGAAACATTAATTGGTTTGACAGGGAAGCAACCAATACAAAGAAACATTGTTGTGTGGTACAAAATGATGAAGAAGAGAATACCTAAAAAAAAAAAATAGACTGGAAGGAGAAAGAGAAATAGAAGAATCCACTGAATTTAAGAAGAAATACAATAATGACTGCATCAAATTGGAGGCAAATATTGTGGTAGAAGGGGATCCCAATATGGAAAGAATAGGGGACTACTAGGATGAAAAGGTAGTAGCTCAGACAATAGAAGCCCTCTCAAAATTCTAAGATTTATTCCCCAAAACCTTCATGAAAATGAAGGGAATCAAAGAAGAGGTAGGAATGATGAAAATTCAAATTAAGGAAGGAATTAAACCGGTCTGGAAAAGGCCTTATAGACTAAACCCAAACATGAAGAGAAAGGTCAAAACAAAGATAGGAACGATGTTATCTTCCAGAATCATTAAATTGATAGAGGATGCTGATTGGATAAGTCTTATGGTGGTCCAAAATAAGAAAACCAGAGAGATAAGAATATGTGTAGATTTCAGGGAGTTGAAAAAAGCTTGCATACTTGATCCCTTCCCAACCCCATTTACTGAGGAAATTTTAGAATGAGTTAGGAGAAGAGAGATTTACTCATTTACTGGTGACTTCTTTGGATATCATCAAGTGAAGATAAATAAGGAAGATCAACCTAAAACTCGTTTTACAACATAATGAGGACCATATATGTACATTGTGATGCCTTTTGGGTTGAAAAATGCCCCTACGGTATTTAGTAGAATAATGATTAACACCTTAAAGACTTTATAAATGATTTTCTAGAAGTTTACTTGGATGATTGGAGTATTTGTTGGCTAGTAAAAGATCATGTACAAGTACTTCACATGATGCTAAATAGATGTAGAAGCATGCAAATCTCACTAAATTTGAATAAATGTAGCTTTGTACCATACCCTTTGAGACTCTTTTAGGCCATATCATATGCCAAGAAGGATTAATGGTGGACCCTATGAAATTTGCACTAATACTAGACTTACCGACACCTAAAAAATGCACCAAAAGTTAAGAGATTCTTGGGCTACACAAGATACCATAGAAATTTTATAAAGGGATATGCTAGTATATTACGACACCATTAGAAGATCCGTTGAAGAAGAAAACCGGTAGGAATATTCAATGAAATGAAGACTCTCAAAAATAATTTGATACATTAAAGCAAAAGATTGCAGAAGCACCAATTATTATATTCTCAAATTGGAACAACCCTTTTCATGTTCATGTAGATGCATTTGGTATAGCCATAGGGGAAATATTCACACAACCCAAATGAAACAAGGGCCATCCCATAGCTTTTACTAGTAAAAAAATTGTCTATCGCAGAAATAAATTATACCACTACATAAAGAGAAGCACTAGCTATGGTGTATGTGTTACAAAAATATATACACTATTTTCTTTTCGCACTATTTACATTCTTTACAAACCATGAAATATTGAAATATCTACTTAATAAACTGATAACACATGGGTGCATATGTAGATGGTTATTGTTAATTCAAGAGTTTGATTTTGAAATTATGGTAAAACCCGAGAAGAATAATCAAGGATTGGATTATTTGTCATGAATTAAAATTAGAGAAGAACTGATGCCCAAGGGGAAGATTTACTTGGTGCACACCTATTTCGCATCATTGCAATACCAAAGGAGCTATAAGATATTACCATTTTTCTTTCTACAAGAGAATTTACCAAGGATCTATCACCAAAAAAAAATTACTTTTGCAAAAGGTTGCACCATACACCTTGGTAGGAGAGTTACGCCATCTTGGGAGAGATAGTGTTTTGAGAAGGATGGTACAAACATGAAAGAAATTCAATTTTAAGATAAGCACATGAAGGATTTGTAGGAATCCATAACTCCAAAGAAACTATAGCTAGAAGGGTAAAACTGGCTAGCTTATGGTGGCAAAATCTTCATAAAGATGCTAGAGAATACACAAAAGAGTGTGATATTTTCCAAAGGGTAGGGAAACCTACCACATAGGATGAAATTCCACTTAGATCAACATTAGCTCAAAATCCATTTGAAAAATGGGCAATAGAATTTGATTTGTCAAAAAATGTCACTCTATGTTTGGGAAAAAAGATCAACACTTTTCTCCAAATATCATTCAAGGAAACCCTAGAGATATCAATCCAATAATGTAAAGGGGAAAAAGATTTGCAATAGGGATGTCCTAGGGTATGATTAAAGGTATAAAAGGGGTTCACCAGCAAGCTAGGGATTGGAAATACAAGAAATGAAAAGGACATGCAAAGTACCATGCAAAACCTAACTAAATGACTTGGGAAATGAAACTAAAATGCAAAATAAAAGACTGAGAAAGTACAGAGGTGCACTTGGAAGAGTGATGAGGTAAAAGCAAGCTCCAAAACCTTGAAAACCTACTGTTTGGTGCCCACTAAGATTCATACGCCAGTCTGGGTGATTTAGTCCCAGACTAGGGTTTCTGGGTGGAAACATGAATATGGAACTACTGAATCAGGATCTACAGAAAATACCCAAAAATAGGTATATTAGGACTCATACACCACAAGTGGCGTATCTGTCCCGTTAAGTCACAAAGTGTCCCAGGAGAAGAATTCTGAAATGAAACTTTGTGAGCCTTTGAATATGGATCAAATAATCCTTTTCCCACTAGTTTCATGTAGATAGGTTGGATATCTTGCTCTAGATCTGAGTTTCCATGAGCCTTGACAACTTTACATGACAATTTTTGTAGCTTTTACAACTTTGCAATCTTGACACTTTTGAAGGCTTTGAATCCAATTTTTCTTCAACCTATAAACTTGCAATCACACAAAGAGAGAAAAATAAGTGTTGTTTTGTTATGGAATAGGGGTTTTCCTTGGTCAATCCCCGTTCAGGTAATTAAACCAAATAATGAAACAATGAAATAAGGACATGAAACATTAAATATGAAATGATGATACCTTGGATGATGTCTTGGAATGTAAATCTATAATCTATCATGAAGTGTCCATGAAGAATGTATATTTTTAATCTATCATGAAGTGGCCATGAAGAATGTATATCTTGATCTCTAATTGGATGTGAAACAATGCTTACATGCTTGATGCCTAATGATGAATACAAATCTTGAATTGTTGCAAAAAATGCTGAAGAAATCTTCCCTTGAATGCCTTAGAAATGCTCTTGAATGATCTTGTGAAGTATTGTAAACTCTTGTAATAATAAACTTTCTATTAGGAATTCTCTCTTGAAACTATTAGGTGAAAATGAATGAAACAACCTTGCATTTATACTTGTTTATGCCAAATTCCTCAAAATTACAACACTGCAAGCTGACATCAGATCTAGCAGAATAAAATCTTTCCAAGAATTTGAATTTAATTTAATTTTAAGCTACATGAGACTCATACACTAGTTGTGGCGTATGAGTCCCATTAGGCTAGGCTTTGGGACACAAATTTCAAGAAATGCTTAGATTGATATGAAATCCAGATTGGGGCCCCAAAACTTAGGTAGGAATCATATGCCCAAGGTGGTGTATGAGTTCTAGATCACTAAATCTGGGCCATGCAATCCAAAATCACATGAATTATGATTGGTTATTGGTTCATGTTGAGATTATCCTTAGAAAGATGCATTAATTAAGGTTTTTGGATGCAAAATAAGGCCAATTAAAGCATAAAGAAACCCAATTAATTAATAAAACCCTAGATCAGTGTGAAAGTGTTAGGATGCACTTTTCAATACCCTAAATAAGGCACCATTGTGTCCATTTAGTTTGCAAGGGCCCAAAACTTAATGTGAAGGTGTAAATAAATACACGTTATGACATTAAATTAAGGCAAAATTAGGTCTATTTAGCTTAAAAGGGCCCTAAATCCAATGTTAATGCAGAAAACACATTACAACACTAGTTCAAGGAAACATTAGGTCCATTTTTAATGTCAATCATTCCAAAATTAAGTATGAAAATGTAAACGACATTTTTATACACTACATTTAGCCCCCACTTTAGTGAGAGGAGGAACTTGCTTCAAACTCACACTAAAGTAGACATTCAAGAGGGGTTCGAGTGTACCAATGTGGAAGAAAAAAGATGAAAAGGATCAAAGGAGGTGGCGAAGCCCCCAAGATCCAATATTCTACACCAAACTAACATAAGTACAAAGGGACACACACAAGGTGGATGATATACAACAAAACAAGATACACAAACATGCAATGTCAAAAAGATGAAAAGAAAGAAAAGGTGGATCAAGCTTCGACCATTTTTCCCGCATGTTGTGGATCAAATCTAAGCTGTTTGTCCAAAGATGCATGCTCACTTTGAGGCAATGAAACTTCAGGCTTTCCGCTGGCTGAGTATCCAAAGGGTGGCTTAGTGAGAAAGTCATGCCTCTGTATTGGCTTCTCACCGTATAATGAGAAAGTCATGCCCACATTTAGGCTTCTCATCATACGTTAACCATACCAAAGCTATACCTCCTGATAACTTGGACAAGGTGCCACATAATAATGAACTTTGAGCTTCATGAGGCAAGAAAAGCTTTGTATGCTTGAAACTCATGAACAAATAGGATGGCTCCACAAGAAAACAAAGTGTATTATGCAAGGTGGCCATATAACAATTGCTGTAAATACAAAATAGTGTAAGGTGCTTTCAAAGGGATTTTTATTAGTTTATGTAAGGTCTCTTCTTAGGGAACACTATGCCTAATGTCTCCAAGAGAGGACAAGTCAAAGAAATATCATGCTCTCGGAGGAAATCAAACCCAATGATACCACTGAGAAAAGGACGCATCGCAAGAGTAAAGAAAACCACATAATGAAATATGAGTGCTGATGTATGCCCCCACTTTAAAGTGGTTGCTAACACCATTACTATGAGAAATTTCTTTAAATTAGAAGAAGACATGAGAACTTATTCAGAAAGCCCTCTGCCAGATCATATGTTTCCAATAAGCTACATCATGAAAAGGGAAAGGGTTTCCTCCAAAATGTATAATTCAGTATGTCACATGCAAACCAACTTAAGGCATGTCATCCACATCCCAAGATTGATCTTATATGTACATGAAAGGAGGTCAAATAGCCAAAAGAGACAACAACAAGTGACATACAAGGACAAGGCTACTTAACCCCTTTCCCCCACTTAGTGCAAGACAAGGATGAGAAACATGCTAGAGTGAAAATCAGTATCAATTAGAGGAATTAGGTGCCCCAACATAAGGAAGAGCACCACACTCCTTAATATGTTGAATTCTATCACTTAAAGCCTTACATTCATTAGTAAAATGACCATGAAATCTATGATATGCACAAAATGAATTCTTGTAGTAAAATTTCTTTCGTGTTCTTCGAGGGAGAGATATCAAATGATCTTGGAGGAGTCTCAAAAAGATACCCTCTTGATCAATGGTAGAAGATGTTCCTTTATTTTTTGACAAAGATATCTCTTGCTTAATACACGATGTCATACTTACACAAGACTCTTTAGATTGCGAGATTTTGTACTCTCCTTTACGTGAGGGTGTAAAATCTATCAAATTCAAATCATTAGCATTTTGTGTGATGATATTGATGTTAAGTGAGGATTTATTTTTTTCTTTCATTTCTTTCAAAGGAAAAAAACCAAGACCACTAGTGTCTATCAATTCAGGATGCACTAATGTTAGAGTTGGCTTAGAGGAATCTTTTGTAAGAGTGTTCATATTAAGTGAAGGCTTGCTTGTTTCTTTCGAAGGACAATAACCAAGACCACTAGTCTTTTCTTGTGTTTTAGGCTCTATAGGGACACAAATACCTTGTTCTTTAGCACCACATCCTTTTCCATTGTAACCGAGTTGTTTCATAAGTTCATAACCTCTTCCATAATTTTTTTCATTTCTTTAGGATTCGATGGTTGTTGATAGTCATTTTCATCAAAGTTTGTTGTGTAATTTGCTTCTTCTTCTAAAGTGGTTGAGGTGGATGATTTTGAGAGGTCTTTTGAATTTTGTGTTGATGTTCCTACTTTTTCTTTTCCATTTTCAGAGTCTTCGTTTATGATCTTGTATTCGTCGATGAATGTTGGTGTGAAATCTAAGGAACCCCAATCATATTCTAATAGCTTTGTGATTTCCTCAATATGTTTTTCTTTATCTTGCACGTGCTCCACTTGTGTAGTTGGTGTTAATGTTTTCAAAGGATTCTCTTTGTTTTTCTCAATGTTTAAACAACTGTTTGGTTCTGGGTTAGCTTCGAGTGTGTACACTTTGTTGTTGTAGACATAATTCATCATACGATGAATAGTAGAAGGCACCCCATTCATTGCATGAATCCATGGTCTGCCTAAAAGAAGGTTGTATGAAAGATCGTGGGGCATAACATGGATCCATGTTTCTAATGTGGCCTTTCCAATTGTAATAGTTGAAGCGATCACACAAAGCGGTTGTTTTCCTACATTGTCAAATCCCTTAATAGATAAAGATCCAGGTTGAATTTTTGATTTATCCATGCCGAGCCTACCCAAAAGGGTTAAACTACACACATTAAGGGCTGTGCCATTATCAACAAGGGTTAGTTTTATTACAAACCTTTAATAGATGGCTATTATCATGAAAGCATCATTTTGTTTTTGCACTTCCAAAGGAGGGAGCTCACTTTGGTGGAAAACAATGTTGGAATTTATTCCTTGAATCATGGTTGCTATGTCATTCAGTTGCACATTAGAAGGGATTGGAAATTTTTGTAAAGAATTTTGAATCATGTTATGATAATGAGGGGAGGCTTGAATAAGGTCCCATAATGATATCTTAGCAAGAGTGTTCTTAAGTTGTTCAACAAGATCATACTCCTTTCCACTTTGTGAAGGAAAACGAGGAGGACCAGGAAAGATAGGATTAGGCAATGGGAGGGATGTTGAAGGTGTTTTGCGTGGTTGCAGATTGTTTCTAGTGTTATATGTATGAGCAATGGTATTATAACTCGGT
The DNA here is from genome assembly GCA_007258455.2 of Sequoia sempervirens. Taxonomy (NCBI): domain Eukaryota; kingdom Viridiplantae; phylum Streptophyta; class Pinopsida; order Cupressales; family Cupressaceae; genus Sequoia; species Sequoia sempervirens. Next base: position 579,296,900 of record VDFB02193867.1, on the reverse strand, counting down.
TGCTGCGAAACATTATTCTTAGGTGGGTAAAGGATAAGTTCAGGTTTGTTTTGAGTTTGTGGTCATTGTGAGGTGGGTAAAGAATTAAAGGATTATTAGGATGTCCCACAAGGTATATAAGAGGTCCATTAGTCAAGGGGGACCTAATGGACACTTGTGAATTCATAACCTCAATAGTTTTGGTTTGATTTCTTTCTAATGAAGGGGAATCTAGTGTCATCTTTTCACCATCATCTAAGGAATCCAAAATGTTGTCATTTTCTTGCTCCATGATATCTTGCCTAGTAGGAGATTTTTCAAGAGAACTACAAACTAGATGTTCATGAAATTCAAAGGTTGGTTCTTCTAAAATGACTTCATCACAAGTAAGGGAGTTATCCATGGTTGGATTTTCTTGTTCAACAAGGTTTTCCCTAGGGGAAGAGAGGCAACTAAAATTCTCATGACTTTCATCAATTGTATTTTCTAACATCAAAGTATCTTATTCACAACTAGGAGAAGAACCAATGTGATTGTCATGATTGTCCATACTTTCATTCCTTTGTCCCATAATGTCTTCTAAAATAGGATAGGTAGGGGAAGAAACATAAAGAGGGTTGTAATAGATCTTAAATATTTGATCATCTAATACCAACATATCATCCTCACTTATAGTTTCATCTTCTAAAACATTATCACAAGAGGGGAAGGTGTTGGGAGATGGATGTGGACTAGTTGAAGTTTCAATGGTCTCTTTTTGTGTTATGTGATCATCATGATTACCTATGGTTGTGTCCTCTTGTTCATGAATGTCTTGTCCAATAAGATAGGTAGGAGGAGAGAAACAATGAGGACTCTCAAAACTCTCAATGATTGGTTCTTCTAACACAAAAATATCTTCTTCACGAGTAGAAGAGATATTAGGAGAAGAACAAATATGATTGTTATGATTTCTCAAGATTGTATTCTCTTTCGCTAAAGTGTTGTCATAGGGAGGGGTTATGAACTTTTTCTTAGCATGCCTAGATAGGTAAAATACTAATATTGTTTGACCAAGAATGACAAGTACTTCTAACCATTTTATGCAATGCTTCAAAAATGTGAACAATGTATATCCAAAGATGAAAAACACTTTTATCCCATGTATGCAAAGATTTAAGAATGCAAACAATGTGTATCCAAAAATGAAAAGTACTTTTATCAAATTGATGCAAAGTTTTATTAATGTAAACATTGTGTATGCAAAAGTGAAAAGTACTTTTATCCATATTATGCAAAATTTCAAAAATGTGAACATTTTTAGCTCTGATGATTTTTTTTATTGAAATGATTTGAAAAATGACTACCCTAAATTGATGTTTTTGACCTAGATGCATAAAATAGAAGTTACTGAAACTTTCCAGACTGATACTATAGGTTACCGAAAAGCTTAGGAAGCACATAAACAAGGTTTTTAATGTTGTAAAAGGTAGTTTCAGGCCTGATCTAGGACTAAATTTCCCAGAGGGGTGTATGAGTCCCAGTCAAGTTTTTTTAGGGGTCTGAATGCTAAATAACAGTCACCACAAAATACCCATAAATGAGGAAAAATCATCTGTATTGGGACTAAATCTCCTAGAGGGGCATATGAGTCCCAATTTAGGGTTTTTGCACCATTTTCAACAAATTCTATGTAAATGTTATGGTTTCTAGTTTGTATGATGTCTAGACTAAGTGCAAATGCAAATTTTAAGTCAATTTCAGTATTGCAAGATTCAAAAATGCAACCTAGATATGCACATTCACTAATGCACTATTTAGAACCCTAGATGCTAATTAACTAATGCAAAACCTAATGCAATGCTAATGCAATATAGATATAGGATTATGATGCACTCCAAATCAGAATTAAGATGTTCTAAATGCAAGTTCACTAAAATGATTTGTCAAAAAATGTCGCTCTATGTTTGGGAAATAGATCAACACTTTTCTCCAAATATCATTCAAGGAAACCCTAGATATCTCAATCCAAGGATGTAAAGGGGAAAGAGATCTGCAATAGGGATGTCCTAGGGTATGATTAGAGGTATAAAAGGGGTTCACCACCAAGCTAGGGCTTGGAAAGACAAGAAATGAAAATGACATGCAAAGTACCATGCAAAACCTAACTAAATGATCTAGGAAATGAAACTAAAATGCAGAATAAAAGTCTAAGAAAGTATAGAGGTGCACCTGGTAGAGTGATGAGGTCAAAGAAAGCTCCAAAACCCTAAAATCCTACTGTTTTGTGCCCATTGGGAATCATACACTAGTCTGGGAAATTTAGTCCCAGGCTAGGGCTTCTGGGTGGAAACACAAATCTGGAACTACTGAATCAAGATCTATAGAAAATACCCAAAAATAGGTATACTGGGACTCATATGCCACAAGTGGTGTATCTGTCCTATTTTGTTGTGAAGTGTCCCAGGATCAGAATTCTAAAGAAAAACTTTGTGAACCTTTGCAGATGGATCCAATAAGCCTTTTCCCACTAGTTTCATGTAGATAGGTTGGATATCTTGCTCTAGATCTAAGTTTACATGAGCCTTGACAACTTTACGTGACAATTTTTGCAGCTTTTACAGTTTTTACAACTTTGCAATCTTGATAATTTTGAAGGCTTCAAATCCACTTTTTCTTCAACCTATAAAATTGCAATCACACAAAGAGAGAGAAAAATAAGTGTTTTTTTTAGGTAATAGGGGTTTTCCTTGGTCAAACCCCATTTAGGTAATTAAACCAAATGATGAAACAATGAAATATGGAAATGAAACATGAAATGATGATACCTTGGATGATGTCTTGGAATTTAAATCTACAATCTATCATGAAATGGCCATGAAGAATGTAGATCTTGATCTAAAATTGGATGTGAAACAATTCTTGTAAATGGATCCTGAATACTACATCACAACACTAGCTCAACAACATGCTTGATACCTAATGATGATGGATCTTGAATTGCTAGAAAAAATGATGAAGAAATCTACCCTTGAATGCCTTAGAAATGCTCTTGAATGATCTTGTGAAGTCTTGTAAACTCTTGTAATCATAAAATTTCTATTAGGAATTCTCTCTTGAAATTCTTAGGTGAAAATGAGTGAAATAACCTTGCATTTATACTTGTTTATGCCAAATTCCTCAAAATTACAACACTACAAGCCAAAATTAGATCTAGGAGAATAAAATACCACCAAGAATCTGAATCTAATTTAATTTTAAGCCACATGGGGCTCATACTCTAGTTTTGGCATATGAGTCCCATTAGGCTAGGCTTTGGGACACATTTTTCAAGAAATTCTTAGATTGATGTGAAATCCAGACTAGGGCCCAAAAACTTAGGTGGGAAGGTGGTGTATGAGTCCCAAATCACTAAATCTAGGCCATAAAATCCAAAATCACATGAATTATGATTGGATATTGGTTAATGTTGGGATTCTCCTCAGAAAGATGCATTAATTAAGTCTTGTGGATGCAAAATAAGGCCAATTAAAGCATAAAGAAGCATAATTAATTAATAAATCCCTAGATTAGTGTGAAAGTGTTAGGATGCACTTTACAACACCTTAAATAAGGCACCATTGAGTCCATTTAGTTTGCAAGGGCCCAAAACTTAATGTGAAGGTGTAAATAAATACACTTTACAACATTAAATAAAGGAAAAATTAGCTCTATTTAGCTTAAAAGGGCCCTAAATCCAATGTGAATATGGAAAACACATTACAACACTAGATCAAGGAAAAATCAGGACCATTTTAATTTGAATCATTCCCAAATTAAGTATGAAAATGTAAACGATGACATTTTTCTACACTACAAACTTCATAGGACCGATTGAGCCTCCAACAACCCATTCTAAGGAAAGGTTCATTATAATTAGACTAGAATACCTTACAAAATGGGCATAGGAAAAACCAAAAAAATATTACATTGCAAATACTATCACAAGGTTGTTATACATGAATACCATTACAAGGTATGAATGTCTGTTAAGTATAATCAGTGACCAAGGGAAACATTTTGTTAATAAAATGATAAAGGAATTATTGCAAAATTTTATGATATCACATAATAAGAGTTCCTCCTATCATCTATAAGCTAATGGGACAAGTGAAGCACTAATAAGATAATTGGGAAATCCATCACTAAGATGTGCAATGGGAACATATTTTATTGGGATGTAAAAGTACATGCGGTACTCTAGGCATACTGTACCTCATATAAAAGGATATGTAAGTTCATTCCATTTTAGTTGGCATATGGAATTGATGTAACTGTACCTATGAACTTCACAGTCCCTACATCACACTCACTTTACAGTTGGAGGATGATAAATCTTTGGCACATCGAATAGAAGATTTGGTTAAATTGGATGAGTTAAGGTAGATTGGAATCTATAATCACTAGCTTGAGTGACAAAGAAAAAAAGCATGGCATGAAAGAAACTTGTGGTCAAAAACATTCAAAATAGGGGATTTGGTGTTACTATATGACATCAAGTTCAAGAAGCAAGGGAAGCTGAAGGTCATTTAATGGTTAGTGCCATATTACATTCATGACATGACTAAATTTGGAGTGGTAAAATTGAAACAATTGGATGGAACTCTCATGATGGGGCATGTTAATGGCACACACCTCAAACACTACCACTTAGTAGTAGATTGAAAACATCAAATACGAGGCTAAAATCCTAATGTATACTATGTACTATAGTTTAAACCTTAAGAAAAATAAAAAATAAAAAAAAGGAACCCAAAAAAGTAACCCATCACATCAAAAAAATGGAACGGCTACAAAAACCCTACATAACGGGAAGAGCATTGAATTCCCATCCACCCATCTATCTATATAACAACTCACACCCAAATCATTCTCTCACTTTCTTCCCTTGCCATTAAGGATTTCCTTGAACAATAATAATTGTAGTTGGTACCATCACCATAGTTGTTACAAATTCCAATGGTGGGGTCACAAGTTGAATTATCTAGCATATCACCCCTCCAAAAGATACAATTAGGGGATGTTTATGATGAGAAATACACAGGTTCAATATTGATTGTTGGGAAATTCAATCTCTATGCAAACATGACTTCAATGGATAATATTCAAGGCTTGGACTATAACAACATGAAAATCTAAAACTTATATGAAAATATGAAAATTATATTGCCTTGATATGTAAATACGATGATTAGATCCATCTTCTTTGTGATGCTAAAAAAAAGCCAACATATCATGCTTGTAAACACTACCTTATGTGAAATTATAATATCAATTAATAAAGAATATCATCACCATAAGATAGCAGTAATGAGGCACAAATAAACAACATAATATCATCACATAACACATGATTTACGTGGAGAAACCATTGTGGGAAAAAACTCCACAAAGAAGAGAGGTCAAGTATGCATTATCATTAAATAATAAGATTACAATACAACCACTTCCATTCTCCTCTTTTCCTCCACCATGGAAGCACCTGTGTACTTGTAAAATCCCTCCTTATGCCTCCACCTATCCTTGTTCTTATAGAGTAACATTACATTCAACCATTCCTCTTTTCATTCTACATCCAAGAGGCTGAATTTATAGATGTTTGAAGACATCTAATGCACCAAACAAGGTGCCCAAAGATGACCCATCATCCCAAACATGCCCAAACTTTGGATTAACTCCTTATAATGCAAAAGGAAATTGGTTTTGGTCCAATAATTTCCCTCCAAGTAGGGCACCCAACCATCAAATATAAACATTACATTAATTGTAATAAATGGTGAAAAACCAAGTGACACCCGTTTCCTCTATCGAATAACCCATTTATAGAATCCAGAAAATCACTTATTTATCATTTCCTTTATATTTTATAATCCCATTTTAGGCATCCATATGTTGGGAAAACAATATTAAATATTTATGTTCACAACCCACCTTTGTCGTTGCTAGTGAACCCATCACCCCTTATGAGTATATTACAAACAATGGCGAGAATTAATATTACAAAATATTTTCCCAATAAACCCTAAGTTCCTAGAGACACTTTCAAAGGATGTTGGAACCATGATATATGACATATGATTTACAAATTGGATGGAACCTTAATCCTAGCTTTCTCCCACTTGACATCAACATTGTAAATGCACCCATATGAATCACAAACAAGGGAAAAACATCCCTTATCCAAAAATGTACCATCTGAATCTTCACCATGCTCTCATGCCACCACAAGATACCTACAAAAGCAATCATGATAACCACCATCAAGCAAAAAAATTATTCACATCCTCCAACATGCCACCTAGGGAAGAAAAAGGAACATGCCAAGGTGAAACATATCAACTATCACTGCAACCTACACAAATCTTGACATAAACACAAGCATCAAATTCAAATGATAACAAAGGATCTGAGTAGGCTCCTTACTCATGCTACCTATAATAAAAGCCACAAAAAATTGCAACTCATCGAAGATAACCATACCTAAAACCAAGGTATACCAAACATAGATAAAACTTCATACCTTCAACATACCAACCCAAAATTTGCAATCAAGTCTCTATGTATCCATCCTCCTATCTCAATGCAACATACCAATGAACAAATGACCACAGGTAAGGCCAACTAACAAGTCTACGTAAAAAATAAAACAATCTCATGGATATAGACAATCCACATCCAAGTCATCCTATTGCAAGAAACAAGGTAGCTAGTTTGCAACCTGCATAACTCGTAGAACCAAATCCAATGAAACATACAAAATCATCATCACATTAGTAATTGGAAAACCAAGATATCATAAAGCATAACTGGATATATATCCAAAAACTTCTACTGCATGAGTAATGCCAAATCTGAAAATATAACGAGGCATATCAAGTCTATTTATAGTACTTCACATAGAGGATGTGGCTATTTCCTCTATTACACAGTGTTAAGGAAACATACAATGATATGAAAATCTTGTAAACAAATATGTTGCAATACCTCTCTCACCATTATTCACCATAGATCTCCCAAGTTCTTCACACTCAATCATGTGAAACAAAACATCCAGGAATAATACCATGACTAATGAGAGAACCTGCAAATCAAATCATATCCTTGTTCCACACTAACATGTACTAAGCTGTGTAATGTAAGATCTCCTTCACCATTCTCAAACTGAAAGGATATAAACATCTAACATTCAAATCAAATGAAAAAATAGCAGAAATAGATGTAAACCTCTCATACCAAAGGTAGATCAAACCAACCAATCATTCCCACAACAAAGGGAATATGCCCAAATCCAAAAACAATTTCCTTTACCTCTCCAAGTAATTCCTCAGGACTAGATCCATAGCTCAAGACAAAAACTAGGAGAGCAACAAAAAAAACATATAACCATACATCTTCTTCTTAACAAGTCTTCAAAATGCTTATATTTAAGACTAACTCAAATTATGAGAATACAAGATACAAAATAAAGAATACATTTGATAATTAGGGGGGAAATACCTCTTAGATCATTCATCTTCCAAGTAGACCAAGAGTAGGATACAAGATTGTTCAGTCCATATAACACCAAGAAATCATAATCTTCTCTTTAGGTCCATAATGGATTCTCATCCATAACCAAGTGTAGGCTCCTCGTTTTTTCTGCTGAAATCCTCATCAAAGAGTAACCATCTCAACATACGATCCCATAAATAAGAGATCTCTAAGCCTCATCCAAGTCACTCTATTCTCCATGAGCATCCACCAATCAATCCATCCCAACTTCAAATGCACTCCTATAAATCATGAAGCTCCAAGAAAATGATTAATACTCAAAAGCAAAGAGAACCAACAAGACCATTGTCAAAATTCCAAATATAGAATTAGGAACATATCATGACATCAAGATCTAACATCCCCTCGTAGGAGATCACATAAAAATTAACCATCATCAAAATGATGAATCAACATCACTACCAAAGCTCCCACTGAACTCTGTAACCAATATCTCCAAGCATTGTGACAAGCATCTCCTAATTGAAGATCCTCCATGGCCTCAACACAATCAAAGAACTCAAAGCCATGAGCTCCCAAAAGGTAAAGTACAACCATAATCTCCAAACCAAGAAGATACAAATTCCACACATCCTTTGTCAATAGAACCAAAGATTTCATAACTCTCATTGCAATCTAAAGTTAGAATCCAAGACCTCAAGTTATGACACCAAAAACCATTGCAAAAGACCATCCATCTTCTAATCAAAGATTATCCATGGCTCACTAAATATTGCAACAACAAGAACTTAGAACCAAAATATTGAATCAAAGAAGATAAAACACATTATGTAACCGCATAAAACTCTCACTAAATGTAATATCAAGTTATACATGGCATCATGAACAACATCATTTCCAACACTCTATTGAGAGTGAACAAATATTTTCATGCACCATAAACCACTACTATAGATTCAAATGAACAACTATATTAGGTACTCCCAATAACCATCTCTCACTATAATAAACATACCAATGTAACAATGGTGACCAAGAATATGGCCTACCAAACAAAATCCACATCAGAAAATTTTCCAAGATTTGCACATATGCAACATCTCAATAGAGAAATACATAATCAATGCTCCAATCTATAATAACTGAAAAATAGATTCAACCCCACATTACTATCATAAAAAATATAGATAATTAGGTAGAACATGTGGATTTCCAAGACTCAAACACCAAACTAAATGCTAGGTACGATTTACCAAACAAACCCACATAAGAGTAACCATATATAAAAAAGAACCCTCCAAGCAACCATGCAAACTTGTAACTATTTTCATCCAAAACACCTTGAATACAGTCTGATCACAAATCTACATACCACATATTTTAGTTAACATGTAAAACATGCAATACCATCTTTGTAAATCTGAAATCCATATAACCATCTAGAAATTTACACCAAACATGTCATCTGAATAATGAAATAAGTACAAATCTACAAAATCCACAACTGAAAACAAGATTAAATTGCAACCCAATAGGAAAAACCAAGTTGTCTATGAGCTTATAACATATGAAACATATCAACTCCACAACTCACAAAGAGGTTAGTGGCTTACCTTCTAGTGCTTTCATGTAACCAAGGGCTAAAATTATGCAACCAACATAACCACTCCATTCTGTAGTCCAAATTGAGAGTGTTTCTCCATGTGACCTGGATGTCTCTACCCATATAACATGAAAACCTTCTCACTTCACATGAACACAAGGTAAAGGAAAAAAAACCACCAAACAAGAGGATATACACATATTTTCAAACATGAGCTCCAAGTTACCAAAACATAACCAACTCCATAAAGATCCATAATCATGAGCTCCCAATGCTCAACATAGATAACTTTGACAATATCTATGGATTCCATTTTCACATATCCACAAAAAAAGTTAACTCATAGAACATTCATTGCTGCTCCAAAACCATTCCAACAACCTCCAATTCCTTCTAACAAATTCCCACAAGCTTTCCAGGCTAAGAAATCAAAAAATGAGGAATACCCAGAACCTAGTTGACCTTCAACTTTGATACCAAATGATGAGAAATAAACAGGTTCAATACTGATTGTTGGGAAATTCAATCTCTATCCAAATATGACTTCAATGGATAATATTCAAGGATTGGACTATGTTAACATGAAAATCTGAAACTTATATGTAAATCTCAAAATTAAGTTGCCTTAATATGGAAATACCATGATCAAATCCATCTTCTTTATGATGCTAAAAAATAGCCAACATATCATGCTTTGGAAGTGATTTAGAGCGATTGAAGCTATTTGTGACCTAGTGCATTGAAACCCTAGTTTGGAAAATAGAAAAAAGGTATTTAAAATCTTTGCTTTGCCTTGGTTTTCAAAAGAACTTTGTTTGAAATCAGTTTGAATTCTTTGCAATGGATACATCAAGGGTTATAGAGATTATTGAGAAGCTACAACCAAAATTTAAGAAATACCTTAAAAAATATATAGAAGACGACCTGCTAGGTGCGTTCTCACATGTTCCATATGGGGTTTTTCCAGTAGAAGATATAAGACATTTCAAAGACGGTTTCCATTGCACCAAAAGATTGACTTGTTAATGCTCGATACATCTACTAGAGTTAATGAATCCATGGGAGGTGGTTAACCCATGCCATGAACCCAAGCTCTGCATTGCACAACATAAGAAGACCAAGGGTGCACAACTTGCAACAATCCCCCTAGCACAAGCAAGGGGTTCAAACTCGTGATCCAGGATTTGATACCAATTGTTTGAAAGAGCTGAAGATATTAGTTCAACACCCAAGAACACTTACAAAAACAATGAAAACCTTCTACAAGAGGATATGCAAGAAAATGAGCTTGCTTGATATTAAGACCTATCAAATGATGAGGTATGAAGTATATTAAATATGAGTACAATCACCTTCCTTATATAGAAAAGGTTGAAATGTACTAATGAACATGATGTTGAAAAATGTCATAATCCTATGACATGAGACAATTAAAAAACTAACTACCTAGGAATCATGCAAAATAGCTAGATAAAATAAGTTCTAGAAAAGCCAACTAAGACTTCTAGAAAGAATATTTTATCCTATCACCTAGAAAATGATACCTAGGAATAAATGAATGCCTATGTAAACTTATGTAAGTGTAATTAATTATTTAATTACACCAAGATTTTTGATCACTCAGAATACTAGGGGGGTGAATTAGTATTCTACTAAACCATCCAATCATTAACCATCTAATTACCAAAGCATATTTAACTGTTATAAGAAATGAAAACACGAAAACATACACAACATCACATAACACATGAACATTAGGATTTTTACATGGAAAACCCAAAATGGGAAAAACCACGGTGAGGATTAGCTTAGAATATATTATAACCAGTTATAGTATATTTAAAGAAAGGCTCACTACCAGGTGGATTCACTGTCCACAGAGAAAAGGAATATAGAAATAAGGTTGGTGGCTACACAACCAAGATTTGAACTGATACAAAATTCATCTACCATATGCTAGATTCAGTTCCTTTGAAGCTCAAAACACTGACTTAATACACTTCATCCAACTTAGATCACAAATATTTGCTTTGCTTTACATTCACATACCTCTTCTCAAATTTTACAACCTATTTGCTCAACTCTGCAAAATTTTGCATCATTTCTTGTATTTTGATTATGTACACATTCAAAATTCAATCTCCAAAAACTCAAAACAACCTTGTATATATATCAAACTCCATTGCAAACATCAATTAGGTCGGCCTAATTAGATTTAGCCCTAAAACATACAAAACACGTGCCTTGTCGGTACCCAATTCAAATCAAATTACCTTCACACCCAAAAATGTGTGCAAGGTGTAATATAGGTCCGCATGGACTTATATAATAGCTCCATCTTACCTTCACAACTCTTTATATACATTAGGTTGGCCAGACATAGGACCTTAAAAAAAATACTCTAACTGATCATCACCATAGGGTGTGTGGCCCTCAAAATGTCATGCCAACTAGAAAACACAATGCTTTGACACCTGTTAACATTCTCCCAAAACTGCAAGATCTAACTCAAATATATGGAGTGCAGACCAAATTAAGTCATGGCCAATACACAACAAATTGTTAAAACCTTATATGTCGATCTTCTATTACTTTCATCTTACAAACCACTTATCCAAATCAAGTGAAATTTTGAATGGAGATACTACTAACAACCATGAAAAAAATATTAGAACCATAGGAGTAAATCTTCAAGGGTGAATGAATGTGGACCAAAATACCAGAGGGAACTGTGTACAAAATCTGTTGGTGTAGACACTTAGCAAAAATAGCTAACTATTTCTGTGTGCAGATCAAACCCTCTTACAAAATGTCTCTTCTAAAAACATCCTTCATACAATGTTGACATCAATGAAAAATCATTAATGATAACCTTCTTCTTTCTTTCAACAATCTCCCCCTTTGTCATTGATGGAAACATGTGCCAAAATAAAACTTCTCTCCAAGTACCTTTCTAATTATTTCTCACCAAATATCTCTCTCCCTTTGACATCAAGGGAAAAGGATGTACTAGTACCAACACACTGTATGCTCTCCCTCATACATATATACAAATTGAAATAATTGAAAGAATGTACTAGATCCCCCTTAACCAAAAACTTCTAATACATCCACATATTCACAAAGGAATATGAAAACATGAAAAAATGAAAATGCATAGAAATAGAAATGGTCAACCCAAAGATGCTGACCCTTGAAGCTTCTGAAGAATGGCTTGCCAAATTGATTTACCGTCTTCCCAACTCTTCTTTGTTGCTGCAAGCATTCTATATACTGAGACTCAAGATCCATCAATGTTTCCTCTGCTTTCATAGTACCAGAGGTAAGATTTAACATTGAAATTTTGACAATACCAGCAAGGGCACTTGAGACAGGTATATGCTTTGTTTTTACCAAGTCCCTTAACTTCCCAAGCTTCTTAATAATCTCTTCCTTCTAGCTCTGCAAGGTGAAGAATCTATCATGTAGGTTGACTATAGTAGACCAAGTCTGATCATCTATGTCTAGTGTCAGATCATGGGTACTTGATGTATTGCTTATTTGGGGCTCAATTGAGTCCATTTCATCTTTTATGCCTTGTGTGGCATCTGACCACTTTGTGCAATAAAAGAACAATGTTTTTTCCTCTTCTTCACAGGAACACACTTCCTTCAAACACTCTTCAACTTTGGTATGTGGCCTTGTGGCTTCCTTCACCTAAAGTTCCTCTATCACTAGAGCACTAGTCTTTGTTCTCTTAGTTCTACTGGTGGTAGATGGTGTTCCAGAGGGCATCTGAATACTAGGGGGAGTGGTGGAAGCTATTCTTCCAGATCTTCTAGGTTTGGTGGACCCACTTACTGTGCTTGCTTCTCCCTTTTCTCTTTCTTTTGCTTCCCTCACTTGTTCTTCTATGAACCCTTTCCTTTTGGTAAAATCATCTACCATCTTTCTCACCGTCTTCTTTATCTTTGGCTTCTTCAACTCCATATGTACTTCCATATATTTCTCTTCATATGTGCCATATCTTTCTTGTGTAGTGTCCTTAGGAATTTTTAGCAATATTTCAACATAACCATTAACTTCATCTTCATTAGTTTCATAACAAAGTGGTAGAATCCAGATAGTCTTGGGTTCTAAAGCTTCAATGATGCATTCATTAGTTGTGACTAAGAATGTGATATCCTTATATTTTTCCACCACTGACTTAGGGATCATCTCCCTTTCGTGCATTCTCTTCTGGAATACTACAAAGAATGCAGTAAGTGCTTCATCTTATTCTTTCATGTCACCAAGGCTGTGTAGGTATTCCAAGATTTGATGGGATACCGGTCTGCTCTTATCCCATATGACATTGTTTCTTCCTCGAATCTCCTTGAGGAAGTAGAACAACAAACAAACTACCAAAGAACCAATATTGAAGGGGTATTTCTTCTCTCTGGTTTGCTTCAAGTTCTCAAAAAGTTGTTGCCTGAGCAACTCACACAAATCATAATCCTTTCCCTTTACTACCATCTCATAGGCTACATTAATTGTTGTAGTCGACAGAAAATTCTCTTTGTTGGTGTAGTATATCTTGTAAATAGGGGTTTTCCTCAGTCAAACCCCATTTAGGTAATTAAACCAAATGATGAAATAATGAAATTGAAGCATGAAACATGAAATAATGAAATGTTGATACCTTGGAAGTTTTCTTGGAGTATAAATATTTAAAATAACATGTGGTGGCCATTAAGACTGTAGATCTTGATCTCACATAAGATATGAAACGATGCTTACAAGTGGATCTTCAATGCTACATCAATTATCTTAGCTCAACAACATGCTTGAATGCACTATGCCTTTGACATGATGAAATGATCTTGAATTGTTGCAATAAGAATTCACTAATATACCCTTGAAATCCTTTGAAATTCTCTATAATTCTCTTGCTCTTGATCTCATGAAGTCACATAAATTTTTCTAGGAGAAACAATGTGAATTAACCCCATATTTATACTAAATCTAGAGATTAACCCCAAAATTCAAATAATTGAAGCCGACATCAGATCTAGGATTGAAAATCATTATGATCCTACCAAAATTAAATTCAAAAAGGGGTGTCCTATGTGAGGAGGACCAATTTTCCACTAAAGATGAATGGGTCCTAACACAAGTTTCTAGGACCTGGCTTTAGGGGGTGGAAAGAACATGAAAAACCCACCTCAAATATGCATAGAAAGGGGGGTCCTATGTGGAGAGGACCCATTCGCCACTAAAGGCGAATGGGTCTTAGCACCATTTTCTAGGACCTTGATTTTGCCAAATTAAATGTTATGCAATTTAAATATCGTGTGCTAGGATAGATCCTTCAAAAAGTGTCATTAATAAGGCTTAAATTTGAATTAAAGGGGCTAATTAAGTTCAATTAACCACAATTATTAATGAAACTAGATAAGTGTGAAAGTGTACTACAACACTTTACAACACCATAAATAAGGTACAATTTGAGTACATTTTGTTAAAAAGGGGCCCTAGATTAATTTGAAACATTATGACACTAAACCAAGGCACTATTAGGTTAATTCAATGTCAATTATTCCCAAATTAAGTAAGGAAAAGGGGTAATTTTTCCATTACTACACCTAAATTTTATGGTGTGGTCTCTACAATTACGATTTCGAAGGACCTCAAAACTATGCATATAGATGAACTAAGTAGAATTTTGTGAATAAATAAAGAAAGGATGCAAATTAATGAAGAAATATTAGACCAATAAATTTACTCAAAAGAAAATATAAGAGGAAAATACACACAGTCTTCAAGAATCATAATAAAGGTGACTATAGCCATACAAATGAATACAAAGGTGGATCTAGTAATTTTAGAAGAAGATGTAATCATTTCAAAGCAAGAAGCAATAATTTCAGAGGAACATGAACACAAAGAGGTAGAAATAATGGTGAGCACTTTGCATCAAAATATTGGAGTAAACAAGTTGAAATAGAAAAATAAAATTCTCACAATATTGTTGAAGATAAAAAATCTATTAATTTCTTTCTTTAGTATAAATGTCAACACAAAAATAATGTATGATATCTTGATTTTGGATGTTCTTCACTTATGAGATCTAATGATAATTTATTTATCAATTTAGACAAAAAGCATCAAAGTACAATGATATTAGGAGATAATCAGCCTCATTGAAGAAAAGGTAATGGTACTATTGTAATTACAATAGAATATGAAGAGATAAATAATATTAATGAAACACTATTGCTTCTAGCACACAAAAATAATTGTTTATCTATTGGAAAAATTTTATACCAAAATTATCTAGTGAAATTTGATAAATATGACTCCATAATAAGAGATAAATTAAAAAGGAATGCAATTATTTCAAGATAAAGATGACAGATGATAAGATATTTCATCTCTTTTTTACTCATGGAAACCAAGCATTAAGGACTAAAGAAACGCATGATAGCATAATTTAGCACACAAGATATGGTCACCTCAATTTTAGTGGTTTAATTTTTCTCAAGAGATTAAAAATGGTTGAAGGTCTACCTTTCATTAAAGATACAAAAGAAGTGTGTAAATAATGTAGTATTGGAAAACATCATAGAGCTAGCTTTCTAATTGGTAAATCCATAAGAGAAAAACAACATCTTGAGATAACCTATACATATTTGTGTGGTCCTATAAAAAACCATCTTTGAATAAATCAAAGTATTTCCTAACATTCGTGGATTATTACTCAAGAAAAACTTTGGTATATTTCTTGACTACAAAATTAGAAGCATCTATTTTTTTTAGAATTCAAGTAGTTGGTTGATTTTTTTTGGTAAGTAATGAAAGGTTGAATTTTGTTACTTCTATTCTTAGGAGATAGAATAACAATATTCACACTCTCTCATTCAAAGAAAACCCTAGAGACCTCAATCTTAGGTATGTAAAGGAGAAAGAGATCTTGCAATAGGGTTGTCCTAGGGTATGATTGTAAACTAATGAGGGGTTCACCACCAAGCTAGGGCTTGGAAAGACAAATGAAATGCAAGATCTAATTCTTAACCCTAATATGATGTAATCTTTTACTAAATGACCTACAAAATCATGTGAAACAAAACAAAGAATTGCAAGATGAAATGTGTGCACCTGAAAACCTGAAGAAGGTTGAAAGAAGAACTAAAATGTTGGAAACACTAAAATTTTGGCAACTGGGACTCATACGCCAATTTGGGCTTATCAGTCCCAAATAAGGGTTTCTGGCAAGAAATTAAAATATGGCAAAAGGGTGTCTAGAACTGCAAAAATCTAGAAAAACTACCTATAGTGGGACTCATATGCCACTTCTGGCGTATCAATCCCATTCTGCTTTTCAGGAATTCAAATTTTAGATCCACACTTCAACACCTATTTCTAGATCCAAATATGTAAAAGACCTGTAAAATAGAATATATACTTGATTTTCTTATGGGGGGTTTTCCTTGGTAAAACCCCTAGTTTGGTAGTTAAACCTTGATAGAAACATGAAACTTGGATACAAATGTGAACATAAACCCTAACCTTAAGTGTGCCTAAGATTAGGAAATCAGAAATGCAATGCAACCCTATTATAATTGTCGATGTGAGGATTGCTAGTATGGGCTAGATTATGCTTGATCCATGAAGAATCAAAGCATAACAGAGCCACCAATACTCAAATCTCAACAAGATCGATCAAACAAGATTAAAACCAAACATTTTATCAAAACCTAATATACTAAAATATGAAAGCTATCAAAACATCTACTCTAATCCGTTTGAAATTTATCTTGTTGTGGAATTGGTGTCATGTTGATGTGGACTGTTGACCCTTTCCCAATCCCTGTTGGTTCTCAGTTGTGTTCTAATTGGTTTTTCCTTGATGACAAAATTCACCTTTGGGTATCTATCGACATGACATTCACATGGTTTTGGCGACAAAGGAAAGGTCTATCGACATGAGTATTTTTCATTAGGGAGAGGTCTTTCCGAATGAGTCGGGTCTCACCGACTAATACATGAGGTGGTTCATCGGCGTAAGTGATCCTTCATCAACATTGTGTCTTGGTGAGTTTGAATTGTTACATCAATCGACTGGCACATTAAAGATTCACTTCGACCAGACATGCTGCGTTCGGTGTGAAGTCATAGTGATTGTACATTGTCACACCGACCGGTAGCAGGAAGATACATATCAATAAGAGTTAGGGTTATCGAAGTGAGGTCTTGACGAGTGACCTTCGGTCTCGCCGACATTACACATGGAGTTTCACAGGAAGCTTTTGGTAGGACTTCTCCTTTGTTTCGACAACAGAGGGTGATCCCTATCGGCAGGAGTTATACCATCGATATAGGGTCATAGCAAGATTATTATGTCTCACTGACCAGAGGATGAATGGGAATACATCGAAAAGAATTGCAGCATCGATATAATGCCATAGCGAACCCTGTGGGTCTCACTGATGGAATACAAATGAACCTTGTCGGCATAGGAATTGAGTTGTCTCGGTGAACAAGAATGATCACGTGGGCTTTTGGTAAGACATAGGATGCTCTACGAGAAGTCACCCCGACTATGAATTGTCTTAGCGACACTGGATGAAAGGACGACTTTTGGTAAAATAGAGCATTATCTACGAAATGTCTCCCCGACAGCAAAATGTCACAGCGACAAATAGAGGGATGACTGACGGTGATAAAGTTGCCTTCGACATAACATTACATCGATGGAAAAATGGATACTTCTTGGAAAGACGTTGGACTTTGATAGGAATACAGGATTGTCTCAGCAAATGATTAACGAAGACTCAAACACTATGGCCACCATCATGAGAAGTTTAAGATTTTTTCTCACAGCTGTTTGTGACTGTTGTTGCTGGTTGTAACGGTTGCATCAGTGGATTATGGAGGCTTTACTTGGTGCATTTCTTACTGGAAGTTTTGTAAAAGAAGAAAGAATAATGAGCACAACCCAAAATGGTATTGGTTTGTTTTTTAATCTGCATCTTTAGATGTTTTGCATGAAATGGATTAGTGGGTTATTGAAATCTCTGTCAGAATATCATGCTATATCATAACGGCTTCAGTTTGAGTATATTGGGAATGTAACACCTAAATTCTTTTAGACTTTCATTAGTTTTAGATTGTGGGTATTTGTGGTCTTTGAGATTCTATCAATTATACTTTGTATTCTCCTTAATCTTTGCAGATTTTGTTGTTTTCTGATCATGGGTTTTCAGAGATTCAAGTTTGAAATTTAGGGTTTTCTGGAACAATCGAATGGGAATTTGGGTTATCAAAAATTAGTTTGTAAATGATATTTGTGCTCATTAAAAGTTATTTTTTTGCAGTGTTGAGGATGACTCTTAGCTGGGTGAAACGCCTCTTGTTTGTTCAACTGTTACTCCTGAAGACAGTTACTTATCTGGCATTTAAATCAAAAAGAGCTATCTTTACTCTATGCTCCTTTGACCACGAAATTTGTTGAAGTCTTGATACCTAAAAAGATGTATAAATAGAAGCAGAAAACTCTTTTATGTTCTATTGTTGTAATTCTGAGATTATCATTCCTTGGCTGTATGGAAATGTATGAATAAACTCTGCAATAAAAATCTGAATAACAAGAGGCAGAGACATTGTAAATTTTTTCTCTATATAGTATTTTAAGGATTCAATTATTGAATCCTTAGGGTATTCTGTAGACAAGAAAAAAGAGAAATATGTGCTTAACTAAAAACAGAGAAATCCTCTGAGTTATTATTATTGTTCAAAACATAATTTGAGGGGCTGGTACTCCTTGAGATGGATGTCTCAAAACAAGGGGTTGGTGCTCCTTGAGTGGGTGCTCTAAAATTGGCCTATAAGGCATTGTGAACAGTTGATTAATTAAGCCTGCAAGGCATTTTGGGAGTGGTTTTTATACCCCAGGAGGGTTTTCCACTCGAAAAAATCTTGTGTCTCTTTGTTCTTTTGAGTTCTCACTGCTTTACTGTGTTGTTGTTTCAGTTCACTGTTGGGTTATTACTTTTCTCAATTCTGTTTATGAATGATTACATTCAATTCATGAATGCTTTAATCAGAGTAATATTGAGATCAAATCTGAGCTATGTTTTTGAATTTTTGAAAATTGGTCAAATTTGTTAAGACACTGATTCACCCCCCCTCTCAGTGTCATTTTAAATCCAACAATCCCGTGATAGTGAGCTTGTCTCAATCGATTCTATGGAAGATAATCGATGAAACCATGGTGTTTGATGTGTTAAAAACTTAAATTATGTAAAAATGAACATGATGCAAGCTAAGTTACCATGATTTTATGCTACAAATGATCTAATTATGCAATTAATAAGCTAATGCTAAGCTAATCTAAGCTAATTTAAGCTAATTTAAGCTAAAATGAAGCTAAAAGATGAAAACCCTAATTTATTTACAAACTAGGATGGATGCATGGAAGCCATTAATGAAATATTGAAGCTAGTATGCAACTAAAATGAACTAAAATAAGCTAAATAGTGAGTAAAAGATGAGCAAACATGTCAGTAAATTTAACAACATAAGTTTGCAATAAAAGATGGATCCATTTGTCTCCAAATAGTGATCTATTTATAGGGGAGCAAATGAGGAATGAATGGTTGAGATCAAAAAGCTTAATCAACAGTTCAAGATGAAGGGGATGAGAGGCATGGATCATGGATTCTCATCAACGAATGAGAATACATGATGAAAGTTAATCAAGGGATCACACTTGCCTCAAACAAACACACTTTTGACCTGCTCACATAGGTCAAAGGTAACTTTCCAAAGAGGTTGAAGGGTTAACTTGCATTTGAAGCTAAGTGAGTTGATTGGAGGAGAGAGAATATTCCTTTAGGGTGAGGAAAAAGGTTAATTTACAAATTAAAACAAAGTTTTAATTGTGCAAAAAATATAAAGAATATTCCATGGGGATATTCCCTTTGATTAGAAGAAAATTAGTTTAATTGCTAATTAAACAAGGTTTAATTTATGCAATTAGGGAATTAGAAGAATTAAAAGATATTTATTAAATTGGATGATTTAATAAATAAGGGAGGGGTGATGAAATGATATTTAATTAAATAACTTAGGGTTATTTAATTAAATAAGATGACTTAGGGGATTAAATTAAATATTTTGATTTATTTAATTTAATTAGATGAAGTGTTAGTACGAAAAAAGGTGAATTAACCCAATTTAATTAATTAGGCCAAATAGACGAAAATGATGTAATTAATTAATTAGCTAGGATAATTAAATCAATTAAGTGAAAAGAGGATGGATAAAGAGAAAATGATGTTAATAAATCTATTTCAAATATATGACATTGATTAAGACATTTTTCAGTGTCTACATTTTCCCCCTCTTTGAAGTGAGGTACTTGCTACTTCGATTCAAAGAACAACACTTTTTAGATTAAAAATGCCGTCCTAAATAAAAAATAATTTTTTTCTAATTTTTAGATGCCCCAACGGAAGGATAAAACGGACTCCTCGCCCCCTCGAGAAATTAGGCAAAATTTTTGAATTTTGGGTTGATTTCTAGATAAAGGTTCAAAAGCTGCCCCAAGGGTTTAGAAGGGTTTTGAGATGCAAGAATAATGCCAAAAACACAAAAAAGATACAAAATTAGGTATAGATTGGAAAAAGTGATGAAAATGATAATAAACCCCATTAAAAAGGTTAAATTAGGGAAAAAAACCCTAATTTTCTAGCTTAAATAGGCCAAGAGGGGTCATTTTCAATTCATTTGTGCATTCACACTTAAGAAATTCTTGCAATTTGAGCTCTGACCGTTTGAAAAAATGGCACGCCATGAGCTTCCTCGCCACATCTCTGATCGAGTTCATGAGTTCCAATGACTTCTAGGCACATGACCACCAATATGTGATTTGAAACCTGATTTGAAATTTGAAATTTTGTTGCATTTATTAGGTGTTAGAATTAAGAATTTGGTGGCATTGCTATATAGTGACGTCGCCAAACTTCAATCGACAACGCCCAAATGATAGATAGCAATACATATGTATAGGGCGACACTTTTCCATATTTGAATTTATGGTTTTAAATTTTAAATGGTGATGCAGTCGTATCCAACGACACAATTGCTGATTTGAAAGTTAGGGTTAGGTTAGGCCAAATTCTAAATCGCGATGCCAGCTTGTTTGGTGATGCATTTTTCAATTTGAAATTTGAAATGCATCAGGCGTCACTGTTTGGATTTTGAATATAGTGACACTATTGTAAATAGCGATGCATTTGTGACATCTGAGCCGAAAATTCCAAATAAAGTTTCAAATTTTGATCATTTCTTGATGCCGTGTGCTTCGTGGGTGCATGAGGTCTTCTAGCCATTGATGTCAAGGGAGCACAACAAGACCTCGTCCTTTCACCTTCCAATAGGGGAGGTGACAGTGACCTTAGAGGACGTGTGGAAGATATTGCGATTAGCTATCCATGGTGATCGCGTGATCCACGATCTTGATGCTAGATTTGATGCCTATTTAGAGGTGATGGATATGGACCAGATTGTATTGGTCACCTCATAGATTGTCTTAGAGACATATAGAGTTTGGGTGCCAACGTTCAGATTGATTGTTGCAGCCATCATTTCAGGTTTGGTGGCTCTAGATAGATGTGGCCAATTTTTCAGTCCAGGATGGGGTTTGGCATGGCAACAGATGCTATATTGGAGGACTCTTTTTGTGTGGGGGACCATGATGTTGGCCTCCCTATATCACGATTTGCATGATTTTGTGTACTGCAATGGGAGAGCCCTTGTGCAAATGTCACTCTCCTTCATATCTAGGCATGGGAGCACATTGCAGTGCTTCGGCCCATTGCACAGATGGCGTGGAGCCAAATGATCCCATCATATGGAGATATCGAGGTGCTATCACACTCAGGCACACATGATAGATTGGGCTGCCATACTGGCGACGAGTGATTGATGATATGAACATGTTCTGCTAGCAGCCATGGCTTCAGATGCCGACCTAGTTTGATGATGTACAACTTTATTTCACCAGAAAGACTCGATATATGCAGGGTCAAGAGTATACCATGATTAAGGGGTACCTTCTTGACAGAGTGGCCAGACAGTTTGGCGATGTATAGGATAGACCCAATGATGCCTATAGGGCTATTTTTGCGAGATCAATTAGAGAGGTTTTGACATGGGGACCAATGATTCTGGCACCAAAGGCCATTGAGAGTTTTAGATAGTTGGCTACCTAGCCTTGGGCGTATGATTAGGGTTAGCCCATAATGCATACCACTCTAGCTTACGATGCATGGTTCATCTCACCATGACGACTTATAGATCTTGCAGGTGCACCTCCTAGAGGGAGACCACAAGGCAAAGGTTCTAGGGGCAGGGGACAGGGAGGCCAGGATGACCATGATGGACAGGTTCTAGGAGATCCTCCAGTGGGATATCTACCTCCTCAACTACCTCTAGTAGTGTAGCAGCAGCCAATGCCACCACCACCACCACTAGATCCATGAGATGCTCAGATACAACAACTGTAGTAGCAGGGGTAGGCTTTGACAGGTGAGCGAGACTAGGTTTGCTAACAGGTTTTGGTTGTGACTACTGAGTGAGACTAGGCTTGATAGAAGGTGGTTAAGGTGACAGCTAAGAGGGATGCGACTTTACAGAGAGTATAGGTTGTTACCAGGGAGAGGGATTAGGAGGTTGCGAGACGACAACATATAGAGGTCATGGTAGCAGCCACACATGGTCAGACTATTTCAATGTGGTTGTATATAGAGGCTATCACGGAGGCTACGTACTATATACAACACTATCATAGGGATGTTCCAATGGCTCTTCATCAGACTAATTTTTTAGAGCGTAGTGATGCGCATCCCTATGTCGAGGATCAACTTGAGTGGTAGGCTAGAGAGGGTAGCATCAATTAGGGCTAGCATTTTTGATGTATAGTCACTTTTTGGTTTATCCCCATTCTTTATATTGATATACTTTCATGGGCTCCTTTTTGATAGCCTCATGGATATTGTACTTATTATCGATGTACATACACTGATCCAAATTTTGTACCGTGACACATTTTTTGATATATATATGTGATACAAATACAAATGATTGATGCTATGACGTGTTGACTTTATTTCATGTATGGATGATGTATGGATGCTTATATATGATCATGTATGAATGCATTTTATTTATGCCTATGTGATATGCGATGAACATGATATGGATGCAATGTTATATTCTGTTTCATTATCTTTTCATGATATGATCTGGATGAATGATTATGATATGTAGATGTTATGGATGCACATGATGTGGATGCACTTCTTTTTGTATATTTTGTATGAATTTTTTATGATGATGATGTATGCATATGGATGTATGGATGCAAATTCTTATGATATGCAATGATTTAAGATGCTTAGAATAACAAATCTATATTATTCATCACAACTCAAATGATTATGCAAAATGTATGATGTGATATGATTATGAGATGTGTGATTATGCTAATGGATATTATGATATGATTATGAGATGCATGTATGCTAATGGTTTGTGGATGTAGGGTCGATGCATTGATGATTTTTTGTGTGTCATGATACCAGGTTAGTGTGAAGAGAAGATAGAAGAATAAAGAATAAATAACCGTTGCTGATGATGATTGCTTCAAGAGATCCAACAAGTCCTTGATCCATCGATACTTTATTAGAGATGGCGACGAGACAATGCAAAATAATGCAAGATGGAATGCAGGATGGGTGCTCACACTTTGAGATTGGGATTTTTTGTCGAACGTTCCTTATTGTTTGATATAACACATAGATACGATGCATCAAGGTATTGATAACCAAGACAACGTTGTATCTAGTGTAATGGAATTTGACTTGACAAATAGATAGGATAGTTCTTGTTCACATCTTGAAATATAGGAATGTTGTTGGAATGTAAGTTAGAAGCTTAGAACATATTGGACCAAAGCATATGCAATAGTTAACAACATATTCCAAATGACCTTCCTATACATAACTAATAAATTATGCGCCAAGATTATTTTACAAGAGTATCCACAAGCACAACAAACAAAAGATAATGATCGATGCCCCATTCCTTTCTCTCTAAATCCTTTTAGATAGACATCATCAAGAGGTCCTTAAAATGGCTCATTAAGATAAATCATAAGAAAAGATCAAAGACAAACAATTAGTGTTATCTATAGCTCCTACCTAGTTTAAGTTTAGCTAAGGTGATATCTGATACTGATGTCCATCACAAGAAGGATACATCCTAGGACATGTTGATTAGAGGGTTGTTTGATGTTGGGATTATGATACTAAGATGAGCCATTACTATAAATTTAACTGATGCATTTACCTATGATTTAGAATTTAGATTTAGACTTTTGGGTTCACACTTTATGACTTGCTATGTTTTCCTTCTACTTGTTTTGCCAAAGGGTGAAGGTGACGATCATTTATTATGGGTGAAAGTTTATTGTGGGTGAAAGCGAGATGGGATGGATGGGTTTTGGTGTTTTCTGGAATATTTGAATGTTTTTGAATTTTTGGATTTTCTAAGGTTGTTTAGGGTTTTCTGAATGTTTTGAGGTTGTTTAGGTCTTTTAAACGTTTTCTATTGTTTTTGAATTTTCATTTTTCAAATGTTTTTGTGTTTTCTGAATATTTGGATGTTTTGGGTTTTCTGAGTTATTTGGGTGTTTTTGAAATTTTATGAGTTATCTAAATGTTTTTGGAATTTTCAAAATTTTGATGTTTTTGGGATTTTCAAAATTTTGATGTTTTTGGGATTTTCTAAATATGTGGATGTTTTCGGATTTTCGAGAGAGTTTTCCAAGTTTAACCAAGAACCTAACCTAAATACCTATCCTAGGGGCCTCAGGGGATGATCAAATATTAACCTTGCCTATGTTATACACATATAGACCACGTAGTTTGACTGACTTGACTGATTTACAAGAAAAAGATATGAACAGACAAGAGATGACAATTAATTATAATGGACTACTAAAGGAATGACCTAGGGTGTCTCGGGGGCACATCAATGATGGCGTTGCCTACGTTCAAGCTTAGAGACAATGTAGTTCGAAAAGAGACAATATTTTTGGTTTTTTTGATGTTTGACCTTTTTAGGGATTTTGATGTTTTCCGAATGTTTTGGATTTTCGCCTTTACAATTTTCTAAATGTTTTTGGATTTTTGCTGTATAGGATTTTGTAAATGTTTTTTTATTTTCTGGATAAGATTTATGAATGTTTTTGGTTTTTTTTGAATAAGATTTCACATGACCTCAAGATATACAAGAACCCAATTGTGACACATAATGAAATTCCCCCAGTGTGATATGTTAGCCTACTTCGAAAAGGAAGGACAAACTAACCTTGAGAATATTCCAAGTAGTGCTAAAGAGTTCATGATACTTTACTGTGACAAGCCATGATAAGGACGTAGATGAGGGATGAATGGTGATGCAAAGAATGACATGCCAAAAGAGCCAAAGAATAGATGGAGATGCTTTATTTACGTAAGGTGCCTGTTTTCCAAGTTTTCACCAAGGTACTTTCCCAAAGTGCCACCAAAGTGGTATTCACTAGAGGATGATTTTTTTCTTTACTTTTTTCAATCCTTTTTCTTATTTTTTTGGATTTTTATCATTTTTGGATTTTTTGATATTTACACCCTTCATGTTTAGGCATAATTTTTTTTGAGATGCAAGCTGTTGATTGGCTCCTACAAGGGTTCACCTTCAGGGGTTGACAGTTGGTATGCTCCTAATCTGTAGCTTGCTCTGATGAAAAAAGGACCCAACCAATTTGACTCAAAATTTCCTTTGCTGTCTTGATCTGGAAGGTTCTTCTAATTTCTTTTAAGACAAGATCACCTACTTAGAATGACTGACATTTGATTCTCTTGTTATAGCTCCATTTCAGTCAGTTTGATATACTTGCAAGTGATTAAGGGTTCTAAGACGATGTTCATCTAGGACTTCTAGATCATTCAGTCAAGACACTCTATATTATTCCTCAGTTATCAGATCTTTCAAGGACACCCGCAATGATGGGAGTTCAACCTCAATCAGCAAGATGGATTTTGATCCATAGACCAGGGAGAAAGGGGTTGCTCCTATAGGTGTGTGGATACTTGTTTGATAAGCCCAAAGAGTGGAATTTAATTGTAGATTCTAGTCACGACCAACTTCATTAACTATTTTCTTCAGGATTTTCAAGATAATTTTGTTTGTTGCTTCTGCTTGGCCATCACCTTGGGGATAGTATGGTGTAGAGAATCGGTGTTGGATATTGAATCTTTGGAACAACTCTTTCACATCTTGATTCTTGAATGGGGTTCCATTATCTGAGATGAGGGTTTGTGGTACACCATAACGATAAACTAGGCAATTCAGGATAAACTTGGCTAAAAGCATGAAGTTTTCATAGTCCATGATAAACTTGGCTATTTTCTTCCCTGTTACATAGGTCATAGGGATGTATTCAACCCACTTAGTAAATTACTTAGTGGCAGTTATGATAAACTTATGGCCATTGGATGAGGTTGGAGTGATTTTGCTTATGAAGTCAAGTCCCCACTGTGAAAAAGGCCATGGTGTAATTATTGGTTGCAATTATTGAGCTAGAGCATGAATTAGATCCCCATGCTGTTGATACTAGATGCATTTCCACACATAATGATGAGCTTATTTTTCCATATTTGGCCAAGAGTACCCCATCCTCAACAATTTCTTAGCTAATGTCATATTGCTAGAATGAGACCCACATATGCCATTGTGTACTTCTGTTAAGGAAGTTAAGGCTTCCTCTTGGTTAAGACATCATAGCAATGTCCCTTTGATGCTTCGACGGTAAAGGGTATCACCTAGGATCACGAATTGGGATGCCTTTTTGACAAAGGTATTTTTAAGGTTTGGGGTGATGTATGATGGAAGGGTTCCTTTGTTAAGGTAAGTAAAGATGTCATGGTACCACAGGGATCCAGGACCACTAATGACACACACAAATTTAGATTCAGGGATTTTGAAAGTTGGTACAAGAAGCTATTCTACCAAGAATTCACATTGAAGGATGTTGTTCGTTATGTCTAGTAGTGATCCGATTATTTCCATGGCATTTGCTACTTTATTGTTCATGTGAGAAATTTTCTCAAAAGTTATGTCTATAAAGAGATCTTTGAGATTGTCCACCATTTTCTTGTAAGGAGTGAGCTTGTCATCTTTAGTTTGATAGTCATCATTGACTTGGTTGATAATTGGCTATGAGTCTCCATAGAATTTTGTCTCTTATATCTGCCACTGAACTGCTATCTCGAGACCTATGATCAAGGATTCATAGTCAGAAATGTTATTGGTACATGTGAATGATAGCCTGTATGATTTTGGGATGCAATCACCTTGAGGGGTGATGAAAATAATGCTAACTCTTGATCCATGTTGGGTAAACGATCCATCAAAGTACATCTTCCATTGAGCTGTGAGATTAATAAGGAACACTAATTCATTAGGAAACTTAGATATCAAAGGGTTCTCAGCATACATGGGAGCTTTTGCTAGCTAGTCTACGATCACTTGTCCTTTGATTGCTTTGCGCTCCACATACTCTATGTCAAACTTTGTCAAAATCATTACCCATTTAGCCATGTGTCCTGTGAGGGTTACTTTGGATAATAAATATTTTAATGGATCAATCTTTGTGATGAGATTGATTTGGTGTGACAACATGTAATGCCTAAAATTTTGTGAAGAAAAAACTATTGCTAGGCATGCTTTCTCAATGGATGAATAGTTAATCTCATAGCTTACCAAGGTTCTGCTGATGTAGTATATGGCTCTTTCCTTTCCATTCTCATCATGTTGTGCTAAAAGAGCTCATAGTGCTAATGGTGTTGTTGAGATGTACAAGATCAATGGCTTGTTTGGTATCAATGACATAAGCACTAGAGGTGTTAATAGATAATCCTTGATATGCTGGAAAGCTTTATCACATTTGTCATCCCATTTGAAGGTTATCCCTTTATGGAGAAGATGCGAGAAGGGATGAGTCTTGTTTGATAGTTGAGCTATAAATATTTTGATGGACTACAACCTTCCTTGTAATCCTCTCATCTGTTTCAATGTCTGTGGTGGTTCCATGTCTAGGATGGATTTTACCTTTGCTAGATCAATTTCTATCCCTCTTTGTGAAACAATGAAGCCAAGAAGTTTCGCTGATATGACCCTGAACACACTTTTTTGGATTCAGTCGTACCTTGTATTCTTCAAGCTCATCAAAGATAGGTCCTAGGATTTGTATGTGCTCACTTCTCTTCTTTGATTTTTCCAAAATATTGTCCACATAATATTCAACTATTTTGTGGATCATGTCATGAAAGATGAGGGCCATTTCTCTTTGATAGGTAGCTCCTGCATTCTTCAACCCAAATGGCATCACATTCTAGCAATAGGTTCCCCATGGACAAGTAAGGGCAGTTTTATGTTGATCTTCTTTGGCGATTATGATTTGATTCTAGCCTAAAAAGCCATCCATGAGAGACAAAATTTCATGCCCAACTATTAAATCCACAATGAGATCAATGTTGGGAAGAGGGAAGTCATCCTTCAGACATTCCCTATTTAGATCTTTGAAATTAGTACATATTATGATGCCCCCAGTGGGTTTTGAGAATGGTACCAGGTTTGAAACTGACTCAGGATAATCTATCGGTAAGATGAATCCAATATCAAGAAGCTTTTGTAGTTCTAGTTTGACCAATAGTGCTATGTAAGGGTGCATCTTCCTTAATTTTTGCTTGACTGGTTTGGCATTAGGATAAACTGCTAAGTGATATACACCTACTTCTAAATCAAGGCCTGACATATCTGTGTATGACCATGAAAAGTTAGCTCTTCTTTCTTTAGGGAATGCTACAAGGTTCTTCTGTTCTTCATCTAATAAGGATTCAACATAGAAGGTGATCTTAGGTTCTTCTATTCCCAAATTGACTGGAGTAGAATTTTCTACTAGTACTGCTGAATTTTCTGGATGCATTGCACTAAGGGGGATATTGAATCCTTCATCCTTAGGCACCTCAGAGAGGTTTTCATCATCGAATGCGTCCTTTTTTTTTACTATTCTAGGACCAGAGAGTGCCACTAGGAAATTTTCACTCAAGGATCTACATGTTAATTGCATTTCATTTATTTTGCGATTGAAAGATTCAATCGTCTCCCCATAGTATGCCCCTGTATCGAGCTCTATGTTGAAGCTTGCTTTGTGATCTTCCCATCATAAGTTTTCTCAGAGTCCCATGAATTCCAAGATCACTTCATCATTTTCAAATAAATCTAGAACCAGTGGTCCTTGTTGGTCTATGTCAATGAGTTGCAGATATAATAGGCGTATTTCAGTTGGTTGTTTATTTGAGATAAAGGATGCTATGGATATCATGAAGAGGGTGTTCTCAAATAGGTCAGCAACATCAAGAGGAAAGCCATCTAAGGTAGTATCACACAATGTAGGTGACCAAGAGGAAGCCTCAACTCGTTTAGCAACAATAACTTTTCCAATAAGTGTGACCTTGCTAGTAGTACAAACTAAGCCAAGATTCTTTAGTTGTTTCTCAAGAACGATGGGTTCTAGTAAACCATTGCCATTCTGTCCTAGATTCTCATTCTTTTTATATCCCAAATTTTGCATTAGTTGTAGACCTTTGTTGTCATCTTCCATGGGAAGAATAGGAGCAAGTATTTCATCTTGATAGAGGATTTTACAGATGTCTTGCTCATTGATGTCTTCTTGATTCAGGTCTCCCCACTTGGTGAAGGTAGTGGCTGCCATCTTGATTATTTCTAGTTCCTTGGTGCTAGATGTTGGTTTCCCATGAGTTTGAGGAGAAATAGGTAACTCTCCTAAGACAAAGGTGTCTTTCAATATTTTGTAGCTTCCACAACCCTCATCTTGAATCACTGCTTTGACATTGGGTATGCTTTTCAAAATAGGTACATTTGATGCTGAGGTAGAGGCTAATGATGGTGGGTCAACAAATGAGCTTGATGGTGTAGGTCCTTCATCATTTTTTGGTATTTGTGGGATCTTGTAAAACTTGGCCTCAAGGATTTTGTAGTAATAGAAAGGTTCAGGATCTCCATGGATAGTGATTTCTCTTCCTTCAAAAGGAAACTTCACACACTGATGATAGGTTGAGGTTACAACTTTCAAAGCATGGATCCAAGGTCGGCCAAGTAGTATGTTATATGGAAGATCAAGATCAAGTACTTGGAATGTAATTTATACAATAAGAGGTCCCACTTAGATTGGAAGTGCTATGATTCCTTGTGATACCCATTCTTGGTCATCATATACTCTAATGGTGGTGCTCTTTGTCTTCTCAATAGTATCTTTTTAATTGTAAGGAAAGCAGAGACCTGTGGAAACACTTTCCTAATGTCAAATCCACAGGGAAGAATGCAATGTAGGGATTTTAATTTTCAAATTACAATCTAATTAAAACACACATGAAATATTTATAGAAATAGAGTAAATACTCAAAAAACAATGAACAACAGATTTACGTGGGAAAACCCTTTCGGGAAAAAACCCACCACACCAAGCTGAATCTCTTTGTATTACAGTAACAAAATATTACATACAATTCAGAGATCCAACTCTCTGGTTATCAGTTCTTAGAAGCTACATTCACTGTTCATCCAGTTACAGAAAAACTCTCAATAATTTGATCTCACTCATGATGATTTCAAATTAGAATCAATCCTTTAAATCTTATCCCATTCAATTTTTACCTTATGTGCATCCTTATCCGCTAATGCTCCATTGAAGAAAGTTTCCATGCCTTTTCAGATTTTTCCTTGCATGCAGTTTTTCTCCAGTGCTGCAGCTGATGCAAAAATCCAACCGTCATCGGTTTGAAAATCGCTTCCTCTGATTGGTCCAGCAGGATGCCACATAGGATGGTCACACAATCAATGGCGTTCAATTTTTTTTGGCATATCGGTGAGACACTAACAGTGTCTCCCCGATGCCACATACTATCCGCTATCGATATTGGCTTTAGTGCCCAATAGTCAGCAAGAGGTTTCTCATTCGACAAGACTCATACCGAAAGCCATAAGTCATATCGAACTTAGAAAGAGCATCGACAAGACATACCGATCTCGCCAAGACCTCATATCGAAGTCTTCGAGTCATGTCATCATGTGTTTTCCATTCAACATGACAATCGCATTTCAGTGAGACTCATATCGAATGCCACAAGTCACACCGATGAGTTATACTATCAGCAAGACACTTCGTTCTCACCAAGACTTTCCACTGACCACTTCATGTTACTCCGAAGCCATAGTACTATCGGCAAGACTCATGTCTTTCACTGTAACCTTTCTCTGAGTGCCCCAAGTCTTACCGAAGACTATCAGCGTGACTTATCCAAGTCGCCAAGACTTCACAACGAAGTCTTTTGTCACCGTGAAGAATCCATGTGAATACTCCCATCGGCGTGAGCTAGCTTCATCGTTGAGATATCTACCCGTGACCTTTATGTTACCCCGATAGCTTTACATAATCGGTAAGACATTTCAAACTCGCAGAGACATCTTATCGAAGCCCTTGTTTCACTGATAAAACCAGATGCTATCGGTGAGACAATCCAAGTCGGTGAGACCACATACCGACAATAGACCCTACAACCAAGTCTCCCTGATGCCCGATAAGATCACATTGTCACTCGAAGGTTTCCATTTGCCAAAAGGTCACAACGAACACACAAGGTCACATCGATAGACTTGTCGGAAAGACATCAACCCTGTCACAGTGATATGAACATTTCAAGAGCTTCAGAATAGTTAGTCGGCCAGACATCCATGATGTCACATTGACTTTTCCTTCAAGGAGTTTCATGTCAGTAAGGATTGAGGCACATATTCCAACAAGCTCCCACTTGATGAAGATATTACTGACACCTCCAAAACATAATAAAACTATTGAAATTCATGGGCCAAGAGGCCCATCGAATTGGCACACCAAATGAACTTGTCTGTGCTCACAGGCTTCGTCAATGCATCTGCAACATTCTCTAGAGTATCCAGTTTCTCCAAAGAGACCTTCCCATCCTTCACCATATCTCATACAAAGTGATACTGTACATCTATATGTTTCGTCCTGGCATGGAAAGTAGGATTCTTTGCCAAACATATAGCACTCTGACTGTCACAGTAAATAGTAATCTTTCTTGCATCAAAACCAATGTTAGAACACAAACGTTTCAACCAGATTACTTCTTTACAGGCATGTGCTGGTGCCATGTATTCTACCTATGTATTGGACAAAGTGACTATAGCTTGCCACTTGCTCATTCAACTTACTGCACCACCATTCATCATGAAAATATATCCACTGGTGGATCTTCTGCTGTCAATGTCCCCTGCCCAATCAGAGTCCACATAACCTTGAATACTGAGAGTCCTCTATGATTCAACCAAGTCCCCATGGTAACACAGAGCATAGTCTAAAGTACCCTTCAGATATCTAAACACTCTCTTCACAGCATCCCAATGTGTCCTTCCAGGATTTTCTATAAACCAACTAAGAACTCCCACTGCTTGGGAAATGTCTGGCCTTGTACAGACCATTGCATACATAAGGCTTCCAATTGCACTTGCATAAGGCACACTGGTCATGTCCTCCATCTCGGTAGGAGATTTTGGACAATGCTCAACATATAGCTTCATTCCCTATGTAACTGGAACAACTAGCTGCTTGCATTTAGTGATACAAAATCTCTCTAGAATAGTCTTGACATACTTACTCTGATTGAGCCAAAGCTTTCTATTCTTCTTGTCCCTGGTTATTTCCATTCCCAGAATGTACCCTGCTGCACCAAGATCTTTCATCTTGAACTTTACAGACAACTGAGACTTAAGATCAGAAATCATTAGTTTACTATTGCCTATGAACAACATATCATCAACATAGAGAGCAATAATAAGAACTTGATCACTTTCAACTTTGTAATAAACACAATGATCACATTTTGATCTTACAAATCCCAATGACAGACAAAAGTGTCAAATTTCTGGTACCACATTCTAGGAAACTGTTTTAAACCATACAAAGATTTTTTCAACTTGCAAACCAGTCTTTCTTTACCTTTCTCCACAAAGTGCTCCAGCTGGGACATATAAATTTCTTCTTCAAGATCACCATGAAGAAATGCTGTCTTCACATCCATCTGCTCAATTTCTAAGTCATACGCTGCTGTAAGTGACAAAAGAAATCTAATGGATGTCAGCTTAGCTACAAGAGAAAATATTTCTCCATAATCAATTCCCTCTACCTAGGAATAACCTTTCGCAACTGGCCTTGATTTATATTTTTCCACACTACCATCCAGACCTATTTTCTTTTTAAACACCCATTTGCAGCCCACAACTTTTTTGTCTTTAGGCAATGGCACCAAACTCCAGGTATCATTCTTTTCTAATGATGCCATTTCTTCATTCATGGCTTCCAACCAAGAGTTTGAATTAGACATTTTAAATGCCTCTTTCACAGTCCTAGGTTCATCAGTGCTAGAAATTAAAGTATAGGCACAAGTGGACTCAATTAAAGAAAACCCATACCTATCAGGTTTCTTTCTTTAACGAGTTGACCTCTTCACAGGCTGAGGTTGAGGTGGTTCTTCATTTTCATCAGAACTTTTAGAACTACTTGAGATCTCCTTAGTATTAGGTACATTTTGATTTTTCAATTCCTCTTTATCTGGTGTCGGAGGAATTGTTGCTACATCCTTTTCATTTTCTGATTTCTTCTCTGACTGTAGATCTAATGTAGAAAGTTTCAGCTCACAAAAGATAATGCTTCTGCTATACAAAACCTTCTCAGTCTCAGGGTTCCAAAGCTTGTATCCTTTTATGCCAACACTATAGCCAATAAAAATACACTTCACAACTTTGTTTTCCAACTTAGATCTTTTTTCAAATGGAACATATGCATATGCCTCATAGCCAAAGACACAAATATGTCTCAGAGAGGGCTTCTTTCTAGACCATGCTTCCAAAGGTGTCTTCTCAATAAGAGCAGAGTTAGGAGAGTGATTTACCAAGTAACATGCTGTAGAGACCGCTTCGGCCTAGAACTTCTCATCCAAGCCAGCATTGCTCAGCATACTTCATGCTCTTTCCATTACTGTCTTGTTGAACCTTTCAACAACTACATTTTGTTGAGGAGTGTAAGGTGTAGTCTTATGCCTTTTGATCCCATGATATTTATAGTACCTTTCAAATTCATCTGAACAGAACTCACCACCATTGTCAGTCCTTAAACACTTTATTTTTCTACCATTCTGATTTTCTACAAGGTTTTTAAATTCCTTAAACTGACTGAACACTTCTGATTTACTTTTCAGAAAATATACAAATGCTCTTCTTGAATAATCATCAATAAATAACACATAGTATCTTGATTTAGACAAAGGAACATTTATTGGACCAAACACATCAAAATGTATATAATCAAGCAAACTAGAAGTTTTGTGAGGACTAGAATAAAATGAAACACGATGCTGCTTTCCATATATGCAATGTTCACAAAATTCGAACTCAAGGTTACAATCTTCAAGCCCTTCTACTAGGTTTTTATTTTTCAAGGTTTTTAAACCTTTTTCACCAATGTGGCCTAGCCTATGATGCTAGAGCATAGTATTCTCTGCTGGAAGTTTAACCTCCATGGAGTTTACACCATCAGGAACATTTTCCTTCTTTCTCCATGAGTAGCCTCAAGTGACTTTGCAGAGACACTGTTGCATTGGACAGCCAGTGGATCCAGCTTGTCCAGATTACCAATTCAAGCACTCCTAGCCAGCACCATAGAGCCTCTAGTCATCTTGCAACAATTTTCAGAGAACATGACCTGCACTCTGATATCATTCAACTTACTTATAGAAAGTAAATTATGAGCCAGACCTGGTATGTGCATCACATCATTGATTCCCTTCACTCTTCCATCAGGGAATTGAATTCTGACTCTTCCACGACCAAAAATTTCCAAAGATGAATCACTTTCCAAGTACACCTTTCCACCATTGTATTCTTCATACTTCGTGAACCATTCTCTATAAGATGTCATGTGGAAAGATGCTCCAGAATCAATCAACCAGACATCATCTGATGCCCATGTAGCCAAAGCTACAGTGAAGGCGTCTACATCACTATGAGAAGAATCATTCCCATAATTCTTCTTCTTCTTCTTTTTCTCCTCCTTGCAATCCTTTCAGACATGACCAGGTTGCCCACAATTCCAACACTTCACCTTGGACTTCTTGGCAAGAGACTTTGATCTCCCTTTTGATTTCGATCTGGACTTCTTGTCCTTCTTCTTGCCTTTCTCCTTTGGTCTACCTCTGACAGCTAGAGCCTCCTTTGCCATCTCAGAAGATTTTCTTCTCATTTCTTCTGATAATAGAGAAGTAACAACATCTTCCATTTTGAATGTGGATGTTGTACTCCCTATAGCCATCACCAAATGATCCCAAGAATTAGGCAGAGAACATAGCAACAACATGCAATGATCTTCATCTTCAATCTTCACACCAACAGATGTCAACTGGGCAATCAACATGTTGAAATCATTTAAGTGATCAACAACAGACCCTCCTTTCTGCATTCTCAAAGAGTACAACTTCTTCCTCAAAAATAGCTTGTTCACAAAGGACTTGCCCTGATAAATGGATGCCAGTCTTTTCCACAAGGAAGATGCAGTCTTTTCTTCATGCACGTTCAGAAGAACAGAGTCTTCCAAATAGAGCCTTCTCAGCCCCTTAGACTTTCTATCTAAAAGATCCCAATCCTCTTGCTTCATGCCTTGAGGCATTGTTCCAATCATAACAGTCCAAAGATCTCGATCAACTAACATATCTTCCATTTTGAGTTTCCACAGCTCAAAATTGCTACCATTGAATTTCTCTATTTCCATCTTCCCAAATGTGCTAGCCATCTTAATTTGTAATTAAACTAATAGAGCTCTACAAAACTCCCATTGGAAAAGGATTGACACAAAAAACCCAACCCACTCATAAGGACAACACAACTGGCTAGGCTCTGATACCACTCGTAAGGAAAGCAGAGGTATGAAAACACTTTCCTAATGTCAAATCTATAGGGAAGAATGCAATGCATGGCTTTTAATTTTCAAATTACAATCTAATTAAGACACACATGAAAGATTTACAGAAATAGAGTAAATACTCAAAAAATAATGAACAACAGATTTACATGGGAAAACCCTTTCGGGAAAAAACCCACCACACCAAGCTGAATCTCTTTGTATTACAGTAACAAAATATTACATATAATTCAGAGATCCAACTCTCTGGTTATCAGTTCTCAGAAGCTACATTCACTGTTCATCCAGTTACAAAAAAGCTCTCAACAATTCGATCTCACTCATGATGATTTCAAATCAGAATCAATCCTTTAAATCTTATCCCATTTGATTTTTACCTTCTGTGCATCCTTATCCACCAATGCTCTATCGAAGAAAGTTTCCATGCCTTTTTAGATTTTTCTTTACATGCAGTTTTTCTCTAGTGCTGCAACTGATGCAAAAATCCAATTGTCATCCATTTGAAAACCGCTTCCTCTAATTGGTCCAACAGGATGCCACATAGGATGGTCACACGGTCAACGACATTCAAACTTTGTTGGCATATTGGTGAGACACTAACAGTGTCTCCCCGATGCTACAAAGTATTTGCTATTGATATTGGCTTCAGTCCCCAATAGTCGGCAAGAGGTTTCTCATTCGACAAGACTCATACCGAAAGCCATAAGTCATATCGAACTCAGAAAGAACATCAGAAAGACATACCAATCTCGCCAAGACCTCATATCGAAGTCTTCAAGTCATGCCGTCATGTGTTTTCCATTCGATGTGACAATTGCATTTTAGTGAGACTCATATTGAATGCCACAAGTCACACCGATGGGTTATACTATTGGCAAGACACTTCATTCTTGCCAAGACTTTCCACCGACCACTTCATGTTACTCCAAAGCCATACTACTATCAGTAAGACTCATATCTTTCATCGTGACCTTTCTCTGAGCGCCCCAAGTCTTACCGAAGACTATCGGCATGAATTATCCAAGTCACCAAGACTTCACAACGACGTCTTTTGTCACTGCGAAGACTCCATGTGAATACTCCCTTCGGCGTGACCTAGCTTCATCGTTGAGACATCTACTCGCGACCTTTATGTTACCTCAATAGCTTTACATTATCGGTAAGACATTTCAAACTCGCGGAGACATCTTACTGAAACCCTTGTTTCACCGATAAAACCAGATGGTATTGGTGAGACAATCCAAGTCGGTGAGACCACATACTGACAATAGACCCTACAGCCAAGTCTCCTTGATGCCTGATAAGATCACACTGTCGCTCGAAGGTTTCCATTCGCCAAAAGGTCACAACGAACACACAAGGTCACAACAATAGACTTGTCGGCAAGACATCAACCCTGTCACAACGATATGAACATTTCAAGAGCTTCAAAACAGTTAGTCGGTCAGACATCCATGATGTCACACAAAATTTTCCTTCAAGGAGTTTCATGTTAGTAAGGATTGAGGCACATATTCCAACATTAATAGCCTAGATGCTTGATTAATTGTAGGGTACAAATGTTTAGACCAACACCTCCATCTACCAAGACTCTTTTGACCTTGTTTTTATGAATGAAAAACTCAAGGTGTAAAGCATGGTTATGAGATGGTTGTGATGGTAAATCTTGCTCAGAGAAGGTGAGAAGATGGCTGGTGATATGCCCTACCATAGCTTTAAATTGACCAGTATCAATGTTCTCGAGAACAGATGACTCAAACAAGGCTTTTTCCAATATTTCCCTGTGTGCAGGAGATAACCTTAAGAGTTCCAAGATTGGTATCTGAGTGGGGGTTTGTTTAATCTAATCTACAAGATTTTACTTGCTAGGATTAGATGTGGGCAAAGTAGGCTGTGTCCTGGATTGAGCTGGGACAACTCGTTGAATGGTTATTTTTCCACGTTGGGTGGTGACTCCACATTCCATACTAGCTCCTTTGATAGTGACAATAGTGATAACACTAGCATAGGATGAAACTACATTGGAATAGGTATGCTCAACATTAGTGTAATCCTTAGCTTTTCCATTATTGTTTGATTTTTTATGATCAGGCATAGGGGTCTTGTATATCTTGAGATCTTGGTTTCTAGTTGGTACCTCAACAGATATGGTATTGTTCTGTATGAGATCTTGGATGTTCTTAGGTTTCATGTAGTTTGTCATTTTATGTCCTTTGATTTTATGAAAGTCACAGAGATCACGCTCATTGTACTAGGATGGATTTTCTTGTGGTTCTTGGTAGTTTTCATAGTTAGGAAGTGTTATCAAATTTGACTCTACCAGTTTCTTCATGATTGTCTCGATGGGTTTTGATAACTATGTGTACTTGTGTTTGGGATAGTTGCTCCTGTTACCAGTTTGCCTTGGTTGCATGTTGGTGTTATTGAATTGATTGTTCTGAGGTGGTACAATTTGTTGCATAGTTGGTTGGATGTTAGCAACTTGATTGTTGTTGGGTCTAGGAGCATTGAGTATGACCTTAACGTCTACTACATCGTCGTTTGTTACGTTTTTGTTCTTAGCCCATACATGAGGTTTATCATTCGAACTGGTCAAAGGATGGTTGTCTTTGTAAGCTTGAGT
Source organism: Sequoia sempervirens (assembly GCA_007258455.2). NCBI lineage: Eukaryota > Viridiplantae > Streptophyta > Pinopsida > Cupressales > Cupressaceae > Sequoia > Sequoia sempervirens. The sequence continues at coordinate 579,258,047 of VDFB02193867.1, read as the reverse complement.
ATTTCCTTGTGAGATTAGGGTTCTTTCAATGTTAAGGGATCTCGAAACAAGCTCGTCATATGTTGTGATGCATTGCATTTTCAAGTGGAATGATAGATTTGGATCAAGGTTGGCTATAATGATTCCCACTTTTTGTTCGTCAGGAAGAGGCCACTTGATTTTACTAGCTCTTTTTCTCCATCATTGTAAGAAATTAGTGAAGGTTTATCTTGGATTTTTTTTTGAGAGTGTAAACCTCTTCTAGGCTAACGTCCATGTCAAGATTGAAGGAGAAGTGATCGATGAATTTGTCAATGATTTCTTGAAAATTTTTGATAATAGGAGGCAAATAAGAGAACCAATCCATAGTGGTACCTATTAAACTTCGAGGAAAGAGGCACATTAGATATGAGTCATTGTAAGCCACTTCCATGTACATGATGTTAAATTATTTGATATGGTCAACAAGACTTCCTCTCCCTTTGTATTTTTCAAACTTAGGGATTTCAAAACCAGGGGGGAATGGTATCATTTCTATGTTTCAATCAAATAGGTAAGGACACAAATTTTGTGTATGAGGTTTCTTTGTCTTTCCCATGTGAAGGTCCTACATTTCTTGTGAAATTTCTTTCAATTGTGATGCTAGATCGTCTTGCGGATTGGGTGGAGGAACATATGGTGGGATGAGAGATGAATTATATGGGGTGTATGAAGGTGTGAGACTTTGTGAAAGTGACGAATATGTTCCTGATGCATTTGGATTGATGATCACATGAGGAAAATAGGAACCTTGTTGCAATTGTTGGGCATATTGCTGAGCTAGTAAGGATTATTGTTGAGCTTGCTGGGTGATGGCCGCTTGTTGTTGTTGTTGTTGTTGTTGTTGTGCTAAGGCTGCTTGTTGAGCTTGATGTTGTTGTTGTGCTAAGGTCGATGTGCTTGCTGTTGTTGTTGTGCTAAAGCTGCTTGTTGTTGTTGCTATTGTTGTATGACTTGTTGATAAGTTTTTTGTGCTTGCTATAAATCTAAGGCATGTACTTGCAATGTGGCATCAGGTGGTTGTTGAGACATTTGTGAAGAAATAGGGATATTGATGTTTTGAGTGGATAATGGATTGCTGGTGAAAGTTGGAGGATTCCCTTGGTTTAAAATTCCTTGCAATATGGTAGAATGAGGTGGAGGAATGTATGTTTGAGGTCCTAGTTGATTTGGCATAGAAAAGGGAGCTATTGGAAAAGATGATGTCATTAAATTTTGCAATGGAAATGACACACTAGGACCTTGAGTCCACTGATTGAAAATATTCCCTTGTACTATGTTTTGAGGATTTCCTTGTGCAAGAGATGTAAGAAAATGGTTTGTGATCAAGGTACTCTCAGGATTGATAGAATTTGTAACCAAGGGACTACTTTGAAGTGGATTGATAGGAGATGATGTTGGAATGGTAGATGGAATGGATGAACCCACTAGGGGGTTTCATAAAGATGTCCCTATTTGTGTTGAGGGTTGATTCTGTGATATGGTATTAACATGCCCTAGTGTGCTGTTTTGAGATTTTTGGTTTGTACTGCTCTACGTGATGGTAGGAATACTTGTGGTACTCATGGGTGTGGATGAAGAAGGGTTTCCCTAAAATGTTGAAGTGGTGGTGGAATAGTGAAGTTCAAGCGAAGTGTGTAGCTATTTTGGATCCTCGAGAATGGGAGGAGCACCAAAGGTAGGTGTCCAAACAATGGTGGAAGGTGGAGGATTAGTTTCAAGAGTACCCACAAGTGTATTAATTTCAAATGGTAAGGTATGACCAAAATATTTAGCAAGGCTGGTTGCAAGACTAGGTATATATGTTTGACTTAGCCCTTGTGTTGGAGTGGTGAAATCCTGTGTTAAAATTTTTGCTACAAATGTCGAGGAGATAGGAGCTACACTTTTAAAATTTTGATGTTCTGAAAGTTCTTATCTAGTGAGCTCAAATGGGTTGTTCGTGATGTCTTCAATTTCATATGGTCCTGAAGGAGATGATGGTTGTTGCGATGGTGTAACATGACTTCTAGGATCAAATTCGAAAGGATTTGGATCACTTGAGCTAAATATAACTTTTTCTTTTTCCATGATTCTCTTGTGTTGTGATCTTGTCTTTACCATAAATTTGGTGTCAGCTATGGGAGAGTTGTGTTAAGTTTTGTAATGTTTGAACTCTCTAGGTGACTCAAACCTAGGTAAAGGGAAGCTCTAATTATTTTGGGAGAAATGATGATAATGTGGGATGAAAAGATGGGTGATGTAGGAAGTGATCTTTGCAAGCATTTTGGGACAACACTTTTGAATTGAGTTTGATGTTTTGATTTTGGAATAAAGGATGCTAATGAACTTAGAAATCTTTAGGGTAGACTTGTGACCTTCAAGATAAACTAGTTTAAAGATGATAACTATCTCAACTAAGTGCATGGAAAAGGATACATTTCACGTACAAAGTGGTTAAGGTAGCAAGTTGTTTTGATGTTTAAGTCCTAAAGTGTTGGTGTTTTTTGAAATTTTGCAAAGATAGATGAGGTGAAGGATGAAATTTGATGAAGGGGTGAGTGAAATGTTTGACCCAATGTTGACCTAAAGTGAACCTTTTGTTTTGACAAGACTAGGGTAGTGAGAATGATGCTATACCTCTAAAATGTTCAACTCCTAGAAAATGAGAGGATGAAGGGGAATTTTCAAACCTATTCGGGCTCTCCTAGCTCGGGCATAAAAGCTTCTCAAAAAAATTGTAAGAGTTGTGGTAAAATATGGATGCCCACTTTTGATTATACCTTTTTTGATGATTCCTACGTCTAAAATAGAGTGTCAGAGACTTTCCCTTATGAAGTTGAACTATTTTATGAATCATTTAGAGGAGTTGGATATCATGAAAAAGATGAGGATTTTGACTCCAAAAGAATGCAAACAACTCTAGACTATACCTTGAAGCGTGTCTATAAAATTTTTCTACCAATTTGTTTATGTTTTTGTGAATTGCTTGAAGGTGTTTCTTAAGAGCTTTTGGAGTGAGATTCCTAAGACTAAAATGAGGACCTATAGACCTTGGCTTAGGAATCCTAATTTTCTGTGAGATCATGGGGAAATAGTTTAAGTTTATAGAAGAAAGGGAGATATTTATTGCCATGCGGGTGGTGGTAGTAGGGTCCTTATAGCCTCAATATCAACATGTTCCTCTTCTTTGTCTAGAATGGTTGCTGCGTTTCTCTACTATGCGTTTGTCTCCTCATTTTCAAAAGTGAAGTTTCTCAAACTGCTAATAAGATCTTTTTGTTCACCATTTATGAGTTCAAAGTTTGGCTAAATTATAGCACCTAGAAGATCAGGTTGTTCAATGGGAGCAATCAGTCTCCAAATAGTCATGTGGGGTTCATTTTTCAATTTATCTTTGCTTAGGTGAATTTATTTTACCACAAACATGATGAGGGCGCAACCCGAGACACAGAAAATAACCCACAAACAAGAAAATAATTTTATTATTCAGAGAATGGAGCTTCTTACATGCAGAGGATCTCAAATCCCTAAGTTCTACAACACATGCAAGCTACAGAAAGCTACAGAATAACCCTTTCGCAATATGTGAGCTTGTCCCCAAAAAGTTACCCAAAAATAATAGAAACCCGCCCATAAATAGAGCTCCTCTTTAGTTTGGAGCCAAAACAACATTAAAATTTGAGTTTAGGCGGTTTGGCGCCGAAAATTACAACTTGAAGTTCAAATTTCAAAAGAACATTTGCAATTGTATCTTCTAGAAAGTGCACCAACTTCTTGGGGCCATAACTTTTGATCGGGACTCCGATTCACGAACCATTTGAACCGTTGGAAGGTCTCAAAGTCAAGAACCACTCACGCTGATTTTGGAAAGTTTTGGGGCCATTCGAAGCTCTAAGTGCTTCAACCCTTGCAATTTCTTCAACATATCTAACTTGTCCACTGTGTCCTAACACTTTCAATTTCCTACTCATTTCGATTTCCAATGACTTTCCACCAAATATTTCTTCTTAGTTTTCTTTGCCAAACTTTAACCTGATCCGTCCTTTATTTCTCTCATACCTCAAAATATTCTAGCTTATTGATCTAGTCGATCAACTTTCTCGTTCAATTTCCATTAACCGACTTCGCCGGTTCCCGATCTTTGAAATGGCCCTTATTAGCTGCATTTGGTTTTGATCAATTGCTTCTTCTTCCTCTTCTGCATTTGAACCTTCTTCCTCTCCTTCATCCTCACTTTCCTCCCTCAGGTTTAACCCTCTCCTCACCTGCTCTTGTAACGCATCAATTTGTCTTTGGAGGGCTGCCAGTGCATCTCTTCTACTAGCATTTCTGCCGCCTCAACCACCTTTGGCACCACCATGCCTACCAGACATCACTCTTGGAGGCATATTTCTTGACCTCGACCCACAACCACGGTCTTGGTACGAACTGCCTCACGATCGGCGATCTATCCACACACTCAAGAAAACCTCGCTCTGATACCACTTGATGAGGGCGCAACCCGAGACACAAAAAATAACCCACAAATAAGAGAATAATTTTATTATTAAGAGAATGGAGCTTCTTACATGTAGAGGATCTCAAATCCCCAAGTTCTACAACACATGCAAGCTACAGAAAGCTACAGAATAACCCTTTCACAATATGCGAGCTTGTCCCCAAAAAGTTACCCAAAAATACTAGAAACCCACCCATAAATAGAGCTCCTCTTTAGTTTGAAGCCAAAACAACATTAAAATTTGAGTTTAGGTGGTTTGGCGCTGAAAATTATAACTTGAAGTTCAAATTTCAAAAGAACATTTGCAATTGTATCTTCTAGAAAGTGCACCAACTTCCCGGTGCCATAACTTTTGATTCGGGGCTCCAATTCGTGAACCGTTTGAACTGTTGGAAAGGTCTTGAAGTCAAGAATGCGCTCAAAATTTGCTACACCAATTTTGGAAAGTTTTGGGGCCATTTCGGAAGCTCTAAGTGCCTCAAATCCAACTTGGAAGATTTTCAGGTGTAAATCTGGGAAACTAAAACTGCAATATCTTTCAACCCAGGAATAGAAAATAAAAACCGTAAATTGGGAATTTCATTATGACAAAAAAGGTATCCAAAAATGTAAAAACATCTAAAAAATGATTAAATTGAAATTTAACTATTTTTGGGTGATGCAAGATTGCCCTTACATCACTGGATGCTCCTGCATCAGACACCCAGGGTAATTTGAGAAGTGACCCCGTCATGTCTCAAATGGTTGAGGAAAACCCAACCAGTCAACCGCTACCTTAGATAGCCAAGATGAATATTCCACAGGTCTTCCTCTCCATTTCACCAGTTATTCTTCATATTGCCTGTTTCTGGCACTCCTTCCCACATGAATATCCAAGATTTCCTCAATCTCCTCCTTTTCTGAAGTGGGTGCTGGAATCCCACACTGTTCCATCATTGGTACTTCCTCTGCGCCACCTTCATGATACTCTGTCAAATCTAAAATGTTGAACATAGGAGAAATGTTGAATCCATCTGGAAACTCTACCTCATATGCATTCCCTGAATCATGCTTCTTTAAAATTTTACAGGGATCGAACTTCTTCATCTTCAATTTGTTATATGTTCCCACTGGAAACCTTTCTTTCTTCAAGTGGACCATCACTTTATTACCAATCTGAAACTCCTTGTACCTCCGCTTCTGATCTGCCTTAGCCTTATACTGCATATTCATCTTGTTAATATGTTCTCTTACCTTCTCATGTATATCCTTGATGTGTTCTGCAAAATCTTTGGCTTCAACACTTATTTTCTTCTCATGGTCCATCTCCTCAATTTCGAGCTGTTCTGGGGCTACCTCCATACAATAACTGAATGGTGATCTACTACAGCCTGCTGACGTAATTGTTGTAAGAAAGTACTCTCCTGCTCAGGG
>VDFB02193867.1:579176057-579252036 GCA_007258455.2 Sequoia sempervirens | reverse complement strand
AATAAATTAGTAGTTTAGAAAGTAGACTCAAAGAACTTCGATCCTTGTTTTTGTTCCATCTCAAAATTTTGAGTGTAACTATCCTCAATTTCACGTCCAAGGTCAGCATTTCCCGATTTCAGAAAAAAAGTGGCCACTTAAGCCCCCTTTTTGGGAACCATCTTGGTGCACTTACCCACATACCAAGAAGAAACAATGATAATATCAGCACAACATTTAGATGACCTTTCGAAAGCATCTACCTCAACCATCTTTGACAACGATTATCACCAACCACCACCCAATCCAAAATCAATGAAAAATCTTTATGGAAAAGGGTATGAGCTTTTGAAACAACTTGGCTATAGTGGAAAAGGATGCAGTGCTAGCGAACAAGGTTTCCACAACCCTATCAATCCTATCACACAACAATCAAATCATGGTCTTGGTTGTTATCCTTTGATAGAAATAACCAAGCCTTCACTCAACATCAATAATATCACAAACAATTCCTCTAAACCAACTTTAATTGTAAAGCATCCAGAACTAATTGACACTAGTGGTCTTAATCATTATCCTTTGCAAACAATCAAATGAATAACTACACCTTCGCTTAATGTCATCTCGCAAAACGTTAATGATTTGAATTTGTTAGATTTTACACCCTCCTATAATGGATAGAACAAAATCTTGTAATCTAAAGAGTCTTGCATAGGTATGACAAATAGTACTAATTAAGGGGTTGTTGGCAAGAGACACTACACATGTCATCTGTTGTTGTCATTGATGGCCACCCTAGTCAATGATTCGATCCACATGTCAGCATTTTCTTATACCGAAAGTTAGATCAAAGTTTTGTGTTTAAACTACCAAGAATAGAGCATCCGACAGAGTTATGTTATCATTTTTGAGTTGTGGATCTTAGGGAATGTTTTTCTATACATCATGTATGTTGTCCTTGAATCTCAGAGCCTCGTATCAATTGGTGTGCAATTTAGAAGATTCGGTTGATTGTTTTTTTCTCTATCAGTGCAAGAAAGCCGACTTGGTGAATATAATGTGTTGTGGATCTTTGAGGAGTATTTTTTCAAGTTTTTTTATGCTTGTGCATATTATTTTGGGTCGTCACAATTTTGTGGCAAAATTTTGTTGGTGCGCATTGAGATTTACTTATGGATTGAGACGACAGTTTGTAAATATTTTTTCTATTTTGTTGAAGCCGACTTGTAGCGATTAAATCTTTAGGCAAAGATATATATAAGTGATTGTTTATATCATTTGGATGTATGTACGAAGTGTGTTGGTGTATGTTGCGAAAGTATAAAGCGATTGTGCATAGTTTCACTCGCGTAGAGCAGAGTTTTGTGATCCAACTTTAAGGCAGTCAGAGTTTTTGAGTAGAAGAGTAGAATCAGACAAAAGATCAAGAATGTGAATGTTGAGCCTAACCATAACTGTAATTTGGCATTTGTAGATGTTACTCTCTCAGTTCAAATCTTTGGATGTAATCCAAATCCTTTTGTAAAATAGTGAGTGTTCATTTTGTATATGAGCAGTAAGCTCTAGGCAGTGTGCCTGAATGCATGTGCATTCCTTTTATAAACACTTATTTATGAGTATACTAATATTGTGGACTGGCCTTCCACCGTGGTTTTTCCCTTAACATGATTTCCATGTAAAAATCCTTGTGTTATGGTCGATTTCTTTGTGTTGCTGCATCTTTCTTTTGGTTCAATGCTTTAAGTGGTTTAAAGATCAGGTTAGTAAAGTCAAATATTGCAGAACATTGATTCACCCCCCTCTCATTGTTCCTTGATTCCAACAATTGGTATCAGAGCTTAGTTCTTCAAAAGAAGTTTAACAGCTTGGGGAAGATATTGGAAAGTGATTTAATGGATTCAATCAGTCTTCAACAACAACTTTTGGTGGCCGTAGATGATCTTGATCAGTCAAAATCTGAAGTTCGGGAACTACAAGAAAATCTTATGAATGCTGAAAAATTCATTCAATCATTAGAAGATAAAATCAATGAGTCAAGGGAAAAGAGAAAGGAACCCCATGATCAGATCAAGTAGAAAGAAAGTAAGAGCATTGAAGATGAACAACTGAATCAAGCCCTAAAGGAAAAGATAGAATAATGTGAAAAGTTTTCCAGAGATAATGCAATCCTAAAGCATGAGATGGGATCTATTATGATAAGGATGACCAAGGAGATTGAAGATAGAAAGAAGAATGAAGAGAATATTGCTCAGTCTTTGAAAGAGAAATTTGAAGAATGCAGCTAAATTACTGATGGATTCATTCAGTTGGAGCTTGAATTGGAACAATCTAGAAATATTGAAGAAGAGCTTGAAAAGCAAATTGTTGATCTTAGAGATGAACTTGTTACTGCAAATTAATTCAAGGAGAAGTTCAAGATTAGCTTAGCTAAGCTTGATGAATTGATTCAAAGTCAGAGGACTGAAGGTGACAAGCGAGGTCTTGGATATGATAAAGGAGAATGTTTTGGATCTAGACAAAGGAGATTTAGGCAAGGAAATCAAAAGAACAAAGCTAGATGATATCTGGTAAGAAAACCTAATGCTTGAAAAGATTCAATGGTTACTATTTTAGTTGCAATAAATTTGGTCATATGGCTACTCAATGTAGAAGTAGAATGAACTCAATTGGTTCATCATTCTCCAGTCAGTGTTGTAATTGTAACAAGTATGGTCATAAGTCAAATGAATGCATAAATATGTTGTACAAATTTCGTAGAGATGTCAGATGTTATACATGCAACAGATTTGGCCATATTGCTAACCAATGTAGATCAAGAGAAAATAAATGGAACAACTGGTTTGGACAAAGAAATGTGATGTGCTACAATTGTAACAAATTCAGTCAAATTGCTAGATTTTGCAGAAGTAGAAAGGGTCCGGTAAATCAAGGAAGAAACATGTAGAAGGATGAAAAGGGAAAAGGGAAAGTTACTACAGGTGAGATCAGGAAGCAAATAAAGAAGATATGGGTGAAGAAGAGTCCCTCTATTGTAGGAAATGATCCCACACCAAAATTTGGATCTGGTAATTTCTTTGGGAATTAGTTCATGGCCTCTACCCTAGGGGGAGTTCTCAAGAAGATCCTTTAACCCCCTTGTCGGTAGATGGTATTGGGATATCGATGAATGTAGTGATTGCATCGATGATCTACATATTCTATTAAAATAATTGGAGAGAGTATTTTTGCAAGATTCAAGGTCCACATAAGAATTTTCTTTTGCAGCCTATGAAAATAGGGTATCCAGATGAGTTAGGGAAAAAACATTTATTGCGACAAAAAGGTTAGGTGTGCAAATGATAAAAGGTCATTTGTATTCTTCATGTGTCACTTTGCACTTTGAGAAGAAGAATTTTGGAGAGCTCTAAAGTGAACTTTAGCGAATTGTGGAAAAATTCAAGTGTGAAGGAGATTCGGTGATCAAACCCTAATTCAGTGAAAAGGTATTTATTGGGAAAGCTTGTGAACTTGTGAATTTGTGAAAATGGCTACTCCATTGGTAGTTGATTTCAAGGATAGGCCCCGTTTGAAATTCAAGCATGAAATCCTTTCAAATCTATTGAGACAGAGCCTTTAGGTGCATTTTCATCTGTTTCATATGTCTTGCATATTGAAGAAATTAGGGCATACATTCATGCAAATATTGAGCAGTTAGGGAGCTTATAGTTGTTGAATTTGTATTCCAATCACATTGTGGGAGAAGATTTTTGTATAAAACCTGTGTTTAGGTCTTTGGAGAAGATAAAGATCACACAAATGGTAAAATTCTCTATGTTTGAAGAAAGTGAATGGGTCCAATATGTTTTGAGTCGAGTTCATGTTGAATTTATGTGGTTGATGACTTTTTAACCCAAAATTGATGAAACGTAAAAGGGTTTTTAGAGAAGATTCTCAGCCTTTCCACCAATATAAATTATGCTTTAATTTTAATTTTAATAAATAATTATTATTTATTTTCTATTAGAATTATGACTAAAGTCCTAATCCATAAGCCGATGAAAAAACATCTATAGCTTTCAAATAGTATCACATTTTTTGAATCCAAAACATGTGTCACATTCTATGCTTCGCATACTATAGGATTAAAAAATAAAAAAATATTTTTTATCAAGTTTTGACCAAGTTAAGGTGGTTAGACATAGGAGTTTTTTATATTTTTAAAAGTTGTAATAAAAATTCATAATTACCACTATTTACTTGGAAAAAATTACAAAAAAATATAACAAATATTCCGTACACATGAGTCCTCATACATATATATAAAAATATTATGTACATATCATTTTTATTATGGTTAGGGTGGTGGTCGCATTTGACACCTACTTCTTATTTTTTCCTAAATTAAGTACTATCACATTGAAATTTCAAATTTTCACCCAACATATTTATTTATTTTTAAATAAACCTAGTAGTTTAGGAAACTACACTAAATTTTCATATTCTATCTCTACATATTTTTGAAATAATATAGAGAACTATCCAATTCTTTTTATGTCAAGCTTCCTAACACCTATTTTTTCTGATTTTTTTATACCTCTATGGGCCTATTTTTTCCATGATGATCCCGCAGTCACCCATTCGAAAGTGAATGGGTCTAGTATGTTTTGAGTCGAGTTCATGTTGAATTTATGTGGTTGAGTCAACCTTTTAAGATTACAAAAGAAGCCATAAACACTATTACTAGTTTAAATTCCTCCGGTGGGTTGCCGATCTTGAAGTTAGTGAAGAATCAGACAGTTACCAATGCAATTGGTTCAGTGTTTGATAAAAGAGCTATGACAATTGATGATATCATTGAAGTGGATGTTAGATTTGCATCTATGGTCATTGGTTAAAAAATCTATAATTTCAGTTGAGATATTTTTGCATCTAGTACAACCATTTATGCAACTTATCATATGGTGAAGGATAATGTAGAGTATGATCTGTGTGAGTTACTCAGAAGTTAGTTAATTAAGAATCTTTGTAAGATCAAGAAGGATAAGAAGAATTCCTTTAAGTATGGTAATTTTTTGCTTTGTTTGTTCTTCTACTTCATGAATGAAGCTCTAGGAGTTGGAAAAGTACATTGCCAAGCTGGTAAACTAGTAGCTATTTGAATTAGAGATATCTTGTATGGAACTGGTGATAGAAAAACAATGAAAACTACTATCTGGGGTTATCTAAAAAAAAATTAGAATGAGATGCAAGCAAGGAAAATAATTCCTAAGTCTATTGTGGAGAAGTACAAGGACACTATTTTCTTCATGGTTGATATTGATCAATGCCTAATGGAAGCTGCATAACCTAGAACAGTGTGAATAATGCCTATGGGGTATGAGGTTGAGGAGTAGATTTTGGAGCTGTATGCTCAACACCTATTGAGTAAACCTCGAGATCTGACAGAAGAAAGGTTTGGTACCTTTGAACATAATAATTTGCAAGTGCATAATCAATCGAAGAAGCCTATGATAGTTAGGAAGGTAAGGAAGGAAGTTGAACCCTTTATAGAGAGCATGGGTATATCTATAGAAGCTATAAGGTAAGTTAGGAGAAAAAGAGACCAAGCTGAAGCAAGAGATCCAGCTAGAACTGAGTCTACTAGTCTCACAACATCCTTTGCCTGAACTAGATCTACAAGGAGCTATGTATCCTTATCTAGTCCTACAAAGAAGTCAATCCCTATGAAAGCTCAAGCAAAGACATTTGATAGAGAAGAAAAGAAGAAGGATAAAATCAATGAGTCTATGTTACAGTTTCAGAGGATGAAGAAATCGAATTTGATGAAGAGGTAAGAGAAATAAAGAAAAAGGGTTCAAAAGAATCTAAATTATCTAATGACAAGCCCTCCGGTGAAGAGAAAGCAAAGAAGGTAAAAATTGATAAATCAGGTATGTCTGTAGAGGAAGTGGAAAATTCCTTGATTAAGGATGGTAATCTTAGGCCACTTTCTGAATGGTATGACACCTTTGATAGTGATGGTCAAAGAATTCTTGAGGAAGCTACTTGATAAAGCATTTGAATAATATCAATAAGACTCTCATACAAATAATGTCAAATTTTCCTAAAGGACTATATGAAGTCTTATAAATGAGGAGAGTGAATGTAAGAACTGAAGAAGAGAAAATGAGAGAACATATACTTGTTGATCTGTGTTCGGTGATTTCTATGGAAGAGATGAAGAAGATCCTAAATGATGCAAAAAGGGATTTTAAGAGCAAAACAAGGGTGAATAAGCTAATGATTGGGAAAACTAAAGAAGTTACAAGAGATACTGAGGAAATTCTTAAGGCTTTTTTTGTTGAAGAAAAGGTACAATGTTGTTTTTGATGAAACTCATCTTGAAAATACTCCATCTGGTCCAATAAATGAAAAAGGAAAAGAAGATACATTTTAGGATACTTTGAATCCTCTAAACGTGCATGACACTAAAATTCCCATGGAGACTGAAGCTCCTAAAGTTGTGTTAGTTGAGGAAATTGAGATTATTGAAGCTAAACAAGCAGTTGTGGTTGAAGAGGATAAGGTTGAGGTAAAGGAGATTCCTATGGAAGCAAGGGAAACTGAGAAGAAAATGGAGTATGAGAAACAGTTAGTAGATATCTCTCAAGAATTTGATCCTCTAACTATTTTTGTGAGCAAGCATGAAGGTCAAGCCATATCCCTACTTGAAAAAATTAAGATTTTGAAGAATGAAGAAGGAAGAATTGTTGAAAGGGTTTGTGAGCTCAGAGGACTAATTGGTCCTAAGATGGAGACAATGCTTCGTGCATTAAAGGAAGTGCAGGATGCTATGGCGGTCAGTGATCTGGTAAACTTTGAGTCTATAGAGATGCAATCTTGATTATTTTGTGGTCACATGACTATTATGGAGAGTCTCAAAAAGAGTTGGGACACAAGTTTGAGCCTATCGAAGAGTAATTTTGTAGACATATTCAAGTTTATGTAAGTTTGAAGAGCATGTTTGTACATACATAATTTGTTTATAACAATTTTGTATGAATTTTGTTATGCAGATTCTCATCTTTTCCATTGATTTCAAAGGGGGAGTGTGGGACAGTGAAATATTCCTTATTCATCTCAGGGGGAGTTTTGTTTTGAAGTTTTGAAGGTTGACAATGTATTCATGTTGGTACTGATTTGACACTTAGTCATTTTTCACTAAGTATTGCCATTAATGCTAAAGGGGGAGATTCTTGAAAAGAGACACTACACATGTCATCTAGTGTTGTCATTGATGGAAACCCTAGTCAATGATTCAATCCACACATCAACATTTGCTTATACCGAAAGTCAAATCAAAGTTTTGTGTTTAAACTATCAAGAAATGATAGAGCATCCAATAGAGTTATGCTATCATTTTTTAAGTTGTGGATCTCAAGGAATGTTTTTCTATACATTATCTATGTTGTCCTTGAATGTCAGAGCCTCGTATCGATTAGTGTGAAAGTTAGAAGATTTGGTTGATTTTTTTTCTGTCTATCAGTGCAAGAAAGCCAACTTGGTGAATATAACATGTTTTGGATCTTCGAGGAGTATTTGTTCAAGTTTTTTTATGCTCGTGTATATTATTTTTGGTTTTCACTATGTTGTGGCTGACTTTGGTTGGTGCGCATTGAAATTTACTTATGGATTGAGCTAATAGTTTGTAAATATTTTTATATTTTGTTGAAGCTGACTTGTAGCAATTAAATCTTTAGTCGAGGATATATATAAGCGATTGTTTATATCATTTGGATTTATGTACAAAGTGTGTTGGTATATGTTGCAAAATTATAAACAGATTGTGCATAGTTTCACTTGCATAGAGCATAGATTTGTGATCCAACTTTAAGGAAGTCATATTTTTTGACCAAAAGAGCAGAATCAAACAAAAGGTCAAGAATGCGACTATTGAGCCTAACTGGAACTATAATCTGGCATTTGTAGATGCTACTCTCCCAGTTCAAATCTTTGGATGTAATCCAAATCCTTTTGTAAGACAGTGAGTCTTCATCTTGTATTTGAGTAGTAAGCTCTAGGCAGTGTTCCTAAATGCATGTGCATTCCTTTTATAAACAATTATTTATGAGTATACTCATATTGTGGACTGGCCTTCCACCGTGGTTTTTCCCCTAATAGGGTTTCCATGTAAAATTCCTTGTCTTATGGTGTTATGGTTGATTGCTTTGTGTTGTTGCATATTTTTTTTGGTTCAATGCTATAAGTGGTTTAAAGATTAGGTTAATAAAGTCAAATATTGCAAAACAATGATTCACCCCCCTCTAAGTGTTCCTTGATTCCAACAGGGGTATCTTTATCACAAACTATAGGACCACCTTCTACCATAGATCAAGAAAGTATCTTGTCAAGACATAGATAGGTAAACTTGGAATGCTATCACTCCTCACAGAGAGAAATTTTTTATTCTATAGAAGTAGAAGGAAAACATCATTAGAAGATTCAGCCAGTTAGGTGACCTTGTGAGGATGGAGTACACTCTAGTGGCCAATGCTTTGGAAAATGTAGAAAAATTGGAAAAGATCAATCTGACTCCATGCACTTCGGATGATGCAGAAGAAAGTCTAATAGAGCTAGAATCTCTGAATAGAGTGTTGATATCTGCTAAGAATAGTTGGGAGAATGGAAAGATAACATGGCAAGGAATTCTCAAGGAGCTTCAAGGCTCATCTTCCTCCAAGTAATGCTTTTTCAATTTTAATATTTTTGGACCCTCCTTTTTCCTTGATGTCAAAGGGGGAGAGAAAAGGGACGAGAAAATGGGAGAGTGTTTTGCACATAGGAGGTTATATACAAGTGTTGTAGTGTTGTACAATCTTTTGGCACATATTTCCATCAATGAAAAAGGGGGAGCTTGTTGGACTTGAATGAATAAGAATATCTCATTATGTAGCTTTTGTGTTGTCATTGATGTCACTATGTTATATGAGTTGCAACTACAAGTTTAAGTTCTAGCTTGATCCGGTATTCTGAACCGGTATGCAGTTATTATCCTCCAGTATTTTGGTCTGCAATCCTTCATTGATGAATATCATAACTAGCAGTTTTGGGAAATGGTTCTTGGTTATTACAAGATTGTATATTCATAATTTCTTGTGTACGGGTGCTTGTATGGTGAGTTGGCATTATTCTGTTGTTGCATTTTGTTATTAGGTCTATCCCTGGCTGACCTAATCAATATAGGCTTATTTCAAATAATGATTTGAGACCTCATTTATATAGGCAATCCATCTAATATCTTGTTAATTGGATCCCACAAGCTGACATTCATAAAATTTGAACTTAATCCCTAATTTTCTTGCTCAAAACCTTAAAAAAGGCCAAATGGGACTCATACACCATTTGTGGTGTATGGGTCCCACTTGGGTGGGACTCACACACCCAAGGTGGCATATGGGTCCCTTGATGCCTATTTTGATTGCTAAAGTGTTAGAAAATCAAGAAATTAAGTTTATATGTTAATCTTGTTAGGATTTTGATTGAAATATGCCTTGGGATGTATAATATAGGGCCTTAGGGGCCTATTAATGATGATATAAAGGTCATAAATGCAAGAGGACCCAAAACTCAATGTGAAAGGGTAAATAAATACATTTTACAACATTAAATTAAGGAAAAATTAGGTCTATTTAGCTTAGAAGGGCCCAAAATCCCATGTGAACATGTACAACACATTGCAACACTAGATTAGGTCAATTTAGTTTACAAGCCTCCTAAATTTAATTTGACTGTGTGAATAAATACACTTTACAACATCAAATTAGGGTAGAGTTAGGTTAATTTAGCCTAAATAGGCCCTAAATCCAATGTGGATGTGTACAACACATCACAATCACTAGATTAAGGAAACCTTAAGTTCATTTTAACATTAATCATCCTCCAATTAAGTGTGAAAATGTACATGACAACATTTTTATACATACATGATTATACATAGTATATCACTATATACTATATCTTGGCATCCATAGATTTTAGTCCATGGCTACTAATATTGGGATGCATTAACTATGTACTATTTTTAATATTAATAGTGTAGTATGTTGTTACTAGGACTATTATATGTTATCCTTGATGGTTAAGAGGAAAAGATGCTAGAGATTAGTAAATATTGAGAATATTGATATAATTGAACTAGAAGATAATGATATTTTCAAGTGGTGTTGATTGAGATAGGAATAATTCCTTCTAGTTGAATAATTCACTAAAGTTTATATGGTGTGTGCATCCTAAGGATGTTATTTTTAAGCACTGTGATACAATTTCTTTTCTATTTGCTAACAAAAGTTATAGGACAATAGTATATGATACAAAGTTTTTCTTAATAACATATATTTATTAATAATATCAATTAACATATTATATGGCTAGTATATTAGCATATTACTTCTACAATTACTAAATTTATTTGCATGTATGTTGAATTTTGATTAGGAGGGTTCAGGTTAGTAGGAAAGATAATCTAGTACATAAACCTTCTTGATATTATCCTTCCAAATCAAGTTTGTATTAGAAAACTAAACCTTAATTATTATTACTCTTAAGAGTTAATAGGGTAACAAAATTTGTTGCCATATGGTGTAAGTGATACTAGAACTACCAAATTCACTAGTAGGGTTTAGGAGCACAAAAATTATCTTGGCTTGGTTATGTAAGGGGTTACTTTTGCATGAATGTATATTACATTAGATATGACTTAAAGATTTAATTTAATTAACTTGGGATAAAAATTGACATAATATTAGTTTATGCAATGCAAGATTAGCCATCAATTGGTGTTTGACATTAAATCTATGATGCATAGAAAGCTAGACATGGTGTTGATTAACCCTACAACTATTATTCATTAAACATTATCCAATAGGACATAATCATGGGTTATGTTGAATACTAAGTTATACTATTTGATAAATGGAATTATAGTGTAAAGAATTTTATTACTCTTATTGAAGGTATATCAAGTCATGTGATGATTCAAAAATTATATTGGATATATTGTAGTTCACTCTAGTAAGGAGTGAAGAGGGAAGGGACAATCAAGAGTATCTCTATGAGTTTAAGTATTGAGTGTTTCTTTAGTAACATAAAAGGGTGGATAAAAGAGAAAAGAAGATTAGGTTGTGTATTTAGCAAGGTGTAAAACACTTATCCCTCACATGTGCAACTAGCTCAACATGAGATATAATTTGAATGGTGTTTCAAGGCTATTGATCTACTATGCCTTATAGGCATTAAAATGAATAAGCTTCTTCCAATTAATTTTTTAATTGATGCATCAAATATTTATACAAGGGAGACAAATATGGGAATTAGACATGATATGTAAAGAGCTTATCTATAGTTCAAATGGTTGGAGGCTCAACAAGTTCTTTTCTTCAATTTTTAACACTAATTTATAATACATTTATTCACCATGGTTCTTAATAGTATTGTATTCATAGGATTTATTCAACGAAGACTGAAACCAAGGATTAATTTTTCTTTAGATTCTCTTCTTAATATGAATTTTGGAAAAGAAAAAAAATCCTCTTTAAAGACTCTTACAACTCTCTCCAAATATTCATGGCTTATTAGAATAAGAGATTCTTTGTTCTTCTATTTAAAACATATGGCCGAAGGTTTTTCTTCTACAATGCTTTACATTTGAAGGATTGCTTCATCCATTTGCATTATTTTTGCTTCAAGATTGAGTGAGAAGTAACATCATGAAAGGGTCTTATATTTGATGAGACCTATAAGAAATCAAAAGACATGATTTGTTTCCATATACTTTCTCATTAATGATTATTTTTATCCTCTCTTAAATTTCCTAAATATACATTTGAACTCTATATTCTTTATTTTTCATTATTCTTTTTCAATTCTTTAGGCCAATTTTAAAAACATAAATATTATTATCTTTTTTATATTCTATTAAGCAATTACATAAAACACGAGTCTAGGTAAACCTCTTATTTTCCTAAAAGAGTAATGTTTTATTACTCTTAAATAAACCTCCCCTCGCATCCACTACCACCATGCATTTAAGCCACATAAGCATTAAAAATGATACAATTAAAAGAAAAATATAAACATGAATATCAAAGCGAGTACCAAAATCAAACAAGCATTATATTCTATAGACAAATTTTGACCTTCCATGAACATAAATATTCTTATCTTTTCTTATATTCTATTATTATTTTTCTGTCCTCATTTTTCATTACTTAAATCTATAACTTAGATACATAATTTTAACACATAATTTAGATACGTTAATACACTTAGTAACACAAAAAACAACTCATCACTCAAATATACCACTTTACTATGAAATGTGTGTATCGAAAGGCAATTACATAAAACATAAGTCCAAGTAAACCTCTTATTTTTCTTAAATAATTATGTTTTAATACTGTTAAATAAACCTCCCCTCGCATCCTCTACCACCATGCATGTAAGCCACATAAGCACAAGAAAAAATAAACATGAATATCAAAACGAGTACTGCAAAGCATTGTAAAGAATGCAGACATTGTGATAAGAGTAAGCTTTAAAATAACTTGTCCATCTTCTTTCAATATATAAAACATTTCACTCTTCTTGCATTTCAGACTATTTCATTTTTACATTTTTAGCTGTTGGAGACACTAGACAATCTCCAAAAGCATTTGAGGAAATCATGAACTTTACAATATTTTGTAATGAGCAAATTTGTAAATTACAAGTATTCTAACATGCCACTAGTACATTCTGTACTGCAAGCTTTGGTAGCAACATGTCTGTCCTCTTAAGGGAACTCTGAAATATCAAAGCAGAAGACATCAAGTCTTTAGAATATTTTCAGATGATACAAGTAATAGTTTGTAATAAATTATAAAAAAATAACAAAATATAATAACATAGTTCCTGTCAAAATCATTAATCTAATAAAAAAAAACATCTTTTAGAAACATAATATGAATGAGAGAGAAAACAACATTTGAATCAAGACTGATTACATATAAATTCATTTTTAAAGGATTGAAGCTCACCTCCAATAACCATCCCAACTCCCTAATTTGTGCTTTGATTTCTAATAGTTCTCTTTGTAGCTAAAATTATAAAGAAGCTCAAGTTAGAACATCTTAAAGAAAAGAGGAAGTGTGAAAAAAAATCAGAGAAACCAGATATAAAACAATTTCTTTAGTTGGAAGCTTACCTTTAATGTCTTATCCAGCCCCTTATCTTTAGAGGCTTCTCCTCCTTTGTCACCAACGCAAATATGATCATTTGCGGCTGGGTCATTAAGAATAAGGAAAGCCTCTTCGATCGGACTAAACTTGGACCCGTCAAAGCAATGAACTTCTCCAGGAGTAACTGGTTTTGGTCTCTGGAGTGTGGAATTTTCGGCACTGATAGGATCACACGCGTAAGTAGTGTACCATGGATCAAAGCATTTTGTGGGACTCAACTGCAATTGTTTTTCATTCTCTGATATCGCCCCATCAGAAACAGGATAAATAAACAAATCGTCGATTGGGGTGCTAAGAAGAAGGAAAGCCTCTTCAATTGGACTGAATTTGGAGCCGTCAAAGCTCTGAAATTCTGTACCACTAACTTTCTCAGGTTCCTCTTCCTCTTCTGTAATAAACAGATCTTCAATTGGACTATTCAGAATAAGAAAGGCCTCTTCAATGGGACTTAATTTGGAGCCGTCAAAGCTCTGAAATTCTGTAGCGCAAACTTTCTCAGATTCCTCTCTTACAGAAAAAGGAGTAATAAACAGATCTTCGATTGGAGTATTAAGAATTAGCACAGCCTCTTCAATTGGACTAAGCTTGGATCCGTCAAAGCTATGAAATCCAGCCATTCTACTGAAACCAGCAAGGCAATAAACACTAACCGACCGTCAATACAGATTTTGTAGAATTGCTGCACAAAATTCAAGAGATTTGCAGTCAAATGCTTCTATGCTCCTAGCAATGTCCTCTAGCGAGCATTTTTCACGCCTTTTAATCTTCTTTTTGGCGCAAATCATGGTTACTAAATATTGCCGATTTTTGGAAAACGCGTTTAACGGTCTGTACTGGCAATTCTGCAGATTTTTCAGCTTTTTAGGCTGCGACAAATTAAAAGTTATTTATTTGATTTAGCGGAAGATATTATCGACATGTTTCTAAATTTTACAAAATGCAGCCTGTATTCTAGAATTAGAAACAATTTAAATCCTTCCTCCATTAAGGCAATTAGACAGTGTTTAAATTCTTCAGCGGAAGTTATGTCGATTATATATTTACTGGTCTTTACTGGCAAGTGGCAACTCTTCAGCAAAATGCAAATGCAGACAGTGTTTAAATTCTTCAGCGGAAATGTTTCTAAATTTAACGTCTGCTTGACAAAATGCACAGAAATGGTCAAACTGCTGAAAGAAATGCAGGACTTGACCAAATTAATTCATCCCAAAGTTATTGTTATTGCTTAAAATTCTTTAGCCAAATGTTTCTAAATCAAAAATTCGGTATTGCAGATATAAGGAGTCTGAAATTAGAAACAAACTAAAATTTAACGGAGTTCTAAAGCGTGACCAGGCTGCCAATATTTTTCTGTTTCTATTTATTATTCTTGGAGAAAAAGTATTTCTATCTATTTAAAATAAGTCAAAAAAACTATTTCTAATTATTATTTATATTAAATTTATTATACAAATTAATTAGATGTTTTAAAATTATGTTAATTTATAATTTAATTAAATATTTTTTTATTGATGTTTATTTGTTTAATCAACTTCAATCCATCTTGTATGGTGTTGTTAGTTTATTGTCCAATTTACAATTTTTCTCATCTAACATTTCTTAAGCAATTTTATTATTGTGTTTGTTTTAAAATGTAGATTCCTTTAAAAAACTTTCTTTTATTCTCTTTAAAAAAAATATTTATGAAATATTATCATAATAATTATATTAGCAGCATTAATTAATAAATAATTATATAATATTAAATATCATAAGTAATAATTTAATATATCAGTTATATAATTATAAATTACATAGTATCAATATCTTAAATACATCTATTAAAAAAGGTCAAGAGATGGCAATGTAGAATTATTATATTTATTTAAGAATTAATTTGCTTTAAAATTAGATTATATGCATTTTTTATTGTATTTCACATTTACATTTACTTAAGAGATAATTTATTTTATTTACTTATAGTCAATACTATTAGATCAAGGAGTGGAAACCAAACAAGATTCTGGGACGATAGATGGTTGTTCAAGGAGCCCCTTGCCAAAATTGAACCTTTTCGCGGGTGGGCTAAGATTTGTAAAGCTCTTTTTGGTTTGTATGTTAAATATTATTAGAAGAATGGAAATTAGGTGGATCTATGTCTTGTTAGTCAGGTTCTTGCTCCCGTTTAATCCTCCCTGCTGACTGTCAGACTTTTCCATGACTAGACGGAAGACTGTCTTGTTTGGAAAGATGAACCCTCAGGTAACTACTATGTTTCGTCTGTTGTTTCCAGGCTATCTTCTTCCCAGGATCCCCCCCCTTTCTGGTCGAATGCTTGGATCAAATACCTTTTACCTAAAGTTAACATTTTCTTCTGGATCCTTCTTCAAAATAAAGTGCTCACGGTTGATAAATCTACAAACAAGGCTTTCAAATACCCAATAGATGTTATTTTTGCAAGATGGAGGTAGATTCAGTTTGTCATTTGTTTCTTCATTGTCCATTTGCCACCTCGATTTGGGAAAAAATTCTATGTTCCTAGAATTTTTCTTGGGTGTTCCCCTCATCAATTGAAGAATTTTTCATCTAATGGAAAGCCACTACTCACAACCCAACACTATGGAAGCTGTGGGATTTTTCCTTCCCTCATGTTGCTTGGAGTCTTTGGAAAAATGAAACAATAGAATTTACAGGGATAAGGAATCTTCGAAGGTCATAGTATTTGAAAAAATAATCAGACTAATGAAAGAAAACTTCAATGTAATCCCCCAAAAGGATTGTAATCTCGAGAAAGTGGCTTGTTCTTCCTATGATCTAATGATTGCTAAGGAATGGTAAATTAGTTATGATATTTCCTATTCTCCTAAACATGCTATGAAGGATAGGGAGGATGTCTACTGGACTTTTCTGCCTAACGGTTGGATCAGAGCCAACTTTGATGGGGTGGCTAAAGGAAATCCTAGTGCAGAGGGATGTGGTAGAGTTTTAAGGAATTCTTTTGGAAATTTTCTAGGTACGATTGCTACCCCCCTTGGCTCACAAACCAATCATTTAGTTGAGGCTATTGGAGCTTTTCATGTAATAAATTTGGCTCATAGTTTGAATTTTAAAAACCTTTGGCTTGAAGGGGATTCAAAAAACATTATTGAATGTCTTCTAGGTAGGTCCCCCCCCTCGTGGACCATAAAGTCTTGGATTGATGATGCTATTTTGACCTTAGCTAAGTTTGATAATATAAAGATATCCTATGCCTATAGAGAAGCCAATGTTGTGGTAGACTTTTTTGCGAATCAAGGGGTTAAAATTAAAGGACAACACACATGGCTGAACATTAGTGATTTAGGTGTTGATGTCTGAGCCTTATTGAACTATGATGTGTCACATGGGATAGATGTGTGTCACCTCGATCATGATGATAGAACAGGGTAAGTACGTCACTATCATTAGATTGTATAGGGCTGAGCTAACTAGCTTGTCTTGTAAGTTTTCTTGGCATGCTTTGTGGGCTCACAGGTTTCGCGGGACCATTGATTTCGTCTTCTTCTATATTACTATGCTTGCTAAAATGGGAGAAGAAAGAAAAAAAGTTGAGCCAGAAAGTTTTGAGATGCACACAAGAAACACTAAAGTGTGGAACAAAGTTAAAAGTGGGGGTTTACTCCCTTTTCTTTAGAAACTCCATGGGTCTAATCAGGAAGCTACAGAGCTTTTTGAGAAGAATTGGAACAATGGTGAAATAACCCTTTTTGGAAGGAAAGTGAAGCTTGATGAAAATCTCATCGCTGAAGTGACTGGTATGTCCACTTAAGGACATAAATTTTTCAGGGACAAGAAATTCTCTAATGAAGCAGTGGTTAGATTTCCGAAGAAAGACAAGGAAAAATTGAAACTTGTGAAAGTTTCCAATAGTTACTTCGAGGCCGACTCCCTTAAAGCTCTCTGGAGAAAAATTCTTTGCATCATTATGGAGTATATCACCCTGGATGGACGGTTCACTAGAGTCTATGACTATCATTTTTCCTTGCTCAATCATTTTCACTATAAGTTCAAGATTTCTCTGCCCTACTACTTACTCTGTTCCTTAAGAAAAAGTTTGGAAGACCATAAGAAAAACCCTGAAAGATATCCTATATTACATACTGGTCTAATAAGATTAATTTTTGAACATTTCCAAAATATGTCGACCATTTCTAACCTAGATGCCTCCTCGGATTCTGAGGATGATGACATTGAACCTAGATGTTTGGGGAATAAACCTAATTTGAGTCCTGTAAGGATGGTCCTGGACCCTTCCATTTTCTAGACTGTCAAGAAAATCCAACCCTGTAATCCCCAACCTGTTAAAGTCTGCCCTGCTTCTGAGCCTGAATGTTCTACCCCCAAAGCAAAAGGATATGGAAAGAATTTCCCTATTAAAAACATTATTTCTTACTCTGAAAATTCTCCTAATTCTGAGGAACCCAACGCTAATAATAATTCTCCCTCTTCTGTCCCTTTGACAGATAGAGAGGATAAAATTGGGTCCCCTGGAGCTTCTAACCCTACTAAACATTGACTCAATCTTGATAGGGATTCTAATGCTGATTTTCTGGGCATAGCTAGGAATAATGTCGTGGACTACTTAAGAATGTCAAAATGGGTCTTTCATGAAATTAATGAACTAAAAATTAAAAATTGGGCCCTCCAGAGTAAATTGGAAGAAGTGGAAGCTAAGGTTTCCGTGTTACACAAGAAGGATGAAGAGCATAATGAGAACGGTACTAGCAAGGAGATCCAGGACAATGAGGGTAAGGAAAGATGGATAGAAATTTACTTTGAAAAAATAAAAAAATGTTGTGAAGATAATTATTGAATAGAATAATAGAATGGCAAGAAATAATGCTATCATTATCAATGCAATGACTAAAAAAATGGATAAAGCTCAATAGGCATCCTTGATTGTTGATTTGGAACAGGTTAAAGATATAAACCAGGAAGAGGAAATAGGGATTTCAAAGAGAGCCAGGGCTAATCTAAAAAGGAAGGCACCTCCCATGCTATAGATGATCCAAACTTTCAAGAAGGGAGTCCAGGATATGCAGGATTTGGAGGCCAAGACCGAAAAAGTTTTAAAGACTCTGGTTTAGTTGCTGCTAGTTTTTTGGTCTGCGCCTTGGCTAGCTCTTTGGTGGTCTGTTTTGGATTTTTTTTTTGTTGTATGTTGTTTCTTTAGGGTTTTTATTTTTTGCAGCCTATTTAATTTGTTGGACTTTTTCATCCTTTCCTTTTTATGTTGTAAATTTTGTGGTTTCGGGTCCCTGTAAAACCTATTTTTTCCTTTATCAAAAAAAAAAAGAAATATCAACATAAGAGACACTAGAATTACATGAAAAACACAATAAGGGGGAAACCATGGTGAGGATTAAATCAAAATATAAAGTAATTCCAAAACTGAATACAAAGAGGCTCACTGCCAAGGGTTCATTGCCCAAAATACAAGGCTCATTGCCTATAGAAAGGACTCACTATCCAACAAGGAGGATCACTACCTATAGATACAAAATATAATAGAAAAGATCCATCACAACAAGTTACACACATCTTTAGGCTTGATCAAAATATTGTAGACACCATCAGCTCACTGCTTTCAGGAATCTAGTACATTAGACTACTTCTGCCTCAACTCTTTTTCACACAAATATGCTTCACAAACTTGTGGCTCATCTGATACATCAATTCACAACATCTTGAATTATGCATATACCTTATTCAACCTTAGAAACTTTCTCCAAGGTCGGGTACACACGCTTCATTTTATAAATTCAAATTAGGTCAGAAACTCAACATTCCCGCGATGGAAGAGAATGAGAGCAGACCAAAATAACACTTAACCAGGACCCAAAAAAATGTCTCGGATCAATCACATGCTTCCCTAATTTATAATTATCCTTCGTATGAAGTGTATACATTAGGTCGACCAAACCTAATGAAAACATAAATGAAATTTGAAGTATATGCTTCTGCAACAAGAAGATAGTATGCATACCACATAGCACACTTCACCATACACTGGAACGCACCTCAGGTACCTTAAGATTCATTTGTAGAAAATGCAACAAACTTCATACACAAAATAATTCCCATCAATCCATCTAGACTACACAAACACACACAAAAATTCTGAAACTCGTCTTCTAGAGAACCAAACCATGAACACCTTTTCCATAACATAGACAACATCATTAAAAACCTTCTACCATATCTGCAAGACCTGAAAAAAAAAACAAAGTACTATAGAGTAGAAGCATTTCTCCCAGTCCACAGACAAACAACTCTGCCAGACTAGTTCACACTGGTTAACACAAATTTCACACTCCATCAAACCAAAAACTACAAACCAAGATATATCACCAACAAATTCCCATAAACAATACTTTAGATCTGGACAAGCATAGGATCAACATAGAAGAAATGTAGAGCACATGTCGGAGCACATCTTGAATATATACTAAACTTAGTCTTCACTATTCTACAACTCAACACATCAGCACACCTACAACACCATAAAGATAGCTCGATGTACTCACAACATCTCAACTAGATACATGCATGACTTGCAACATCCTGGACTATGTTGAAATTAATGACAACATCAATGAAAACACCATCAAACTCACTCATACTTGCAACACAGTCTTGAAGCATCTAAATAAAGGGGTGAATAATAAATTGAATAACATTCATTAAAACTATTCATCCATGGTGGTTGCTATACATAATTTTGAAAATGAAAAAGAAAGAGACATTCCACTTATGGAAACACGGATCCCTAGGATGAAGGAACTAAGATTGATGTTAGTTGGAGCTAAACAGGATGCTAACCCCCCTAAATAGTTTAAGCCCACTCATACTCTTGTGGGTAAAATTGAGGAGTACATGGGAAACATTGAACCTTTGGAAGTCAAAATAAGGGAACTGTTAAATTCCTTTCATAAATAGCATCATGGTCTTCTCCCATCCATTCTAAGGGATGATGGTAGCATAAAAACCATGCAAGAGTGGAGAGATGAAACTAGGAAAACCATTTCAGAGTAGGCAGTTTCAATTTGTTAAAAATATGACATGGGTACACTAAAAAGAAATATGGATATGTTGGCTCATGCAAAGATTGTCTTGTTAGAATTTGATAGGGAGGCCAATCAAATTGTTACCAAGTACTTTCCTTATAGAGAAAAGGATGATGAGGTCATGAATTTCAACTGGCCTATTGAAGAGGAATTCCTAGCATGGAGAGACAAATACTTGGAGGGGTTGGTGGATTAATATGAAATGGTGGGGTGGTGATTTAAAATTTTTGATTTTGAAGTTTGTAATCATGATGAATAATGGATAGGTGAAAAATCACTACATATTCTAGATTTAGTATAGATTAGGCTTTTGCAAAAGTATAGAAAATCTAGTGCATTTTCTTCAAATTGAATTAATAACAGGTTTGCAAACATGGACATATTCTTTGTCCTTTCATTTGTGTTTCTTTCATGCTTTCTATCTTTTTCACTTTGTGTGCATGGGATGCCTTTTGAAAGGTGGTACTGGATCTCTAAGGATGAATGAAGACTACTTTTGTTTTCACAAATGTTTCCCACCACTTGGGAATGCAAAGTAACTGAAAATGGAATATATTTTGTAGCGGTCCAATATGGTATTGACATGTGTACTTTCTGCCATGAGACTTTTTTTTCTCTTTTGTTTATGTAAGAAGGAATTCAAGGCTAGAAAGTAGGGATTCGTTGTATTGCAATCAACATAGTGAATTGTAAAAAAAGGAATATCAAGCATATTTTGAGTTTTGTCTTAGGTTCTAAGTCTGTTGTTATGTATGCAATTTTGATAATAAAGACAACAAATACAATCTGAGTGATTTCAATTTCATGGCCATTTTCTCTCCTCTATACTTGTTCTATTAGTTATGAATGATATAATCAAGGATTGTTTTGTTCGTCTCCATTGTATTTATAATGGATGTTTAGTTTCATTAGTGCTTGTTAATTCAAGAGATTAATGCAAATGATTAGGTGGAATTATTAACTCATATGAATTATGTGCTAGGATATCTTTAAGAAGTGGTGGGCGAGAATGTTACGTGGAAATGTTGTAATGTAGTGTTTTCTAAAGCATATATGTTGCTATGTGTAATAATTGTTATCAGACCTTGCATAGGTTAAGATGGACTTTGTGTTTAGGATAAGGCATTGGTTCAAGCAAAGTTTTCATAATTAAATTTTTTGGGTTGATTCATCAACAAATCACTCTTTATTAACAAACTTTTGAATGAGTACCACTATAGTTATTTTGTGATGAGTTTCATTATTCTCATGCTCCAAGTGTAGAATGTTCCTAAAAGAAAATCTAACCTTTTTAAGACACTATGTTGTTGAGTGCTTATATGAGAATTATTTGTTATTTACAATGTATTTAAATAGTAGTCATATAAATTCTTGAGTGTACATTGTGGGCGCACCCTCCCAGGTTTCACAGAGCCCAAAGTGTAAGAGTAGAATTTTTGTAGCATTTACTCATTTGTTGGCCAATCCCTTTAGATTGGTAATTATTGGAAATGGAAAATCTCATAGGTAATTCTGAAGATGAACTTAGTTCTTAAAAAAACCCAATAGATTGGCGACCCTGCTAGGGATTTCCTAAGTCCAAAGTCTCTGGTTCAAACCTGGTACGATTAGAGTTGAGTATTATATTATTCTTTACTTCCTGAAGAATAATTGGTTCAATTTTTTTTTGAAATAGTCATGTAACGTCCAATCTTCTATGTCAAGTCCTCATTCATTTTGTCACCTTGTGTCAAGTAATGTTTAAAATATTTTCTAAGGTAACATGTACAAATTCAAAGCGTGCAATCACTTTCTATTTCCCAACATTTTGGGTGGTGGCTCTAAGGTCTCATATACCAATGTAAAGATAAAGTCTCAAAGAGAACGTGAGAAGGAAAGGAATATTTTGACATATTGTTTGACACTATGAAGAAGACTAGAAGCTAAATGAAGAAGCATCCTAAGTAGAAGCTGGAGCTCGAGCTTGCAAAAGACAAGAAACCAACATGGGTAAAAAAAACTATTGAATCAGGTAATTTTGTTTAATCCCTTGCTAATGCATCTCCTACTTTGAATAGTGAGGTACATAGTGCAAATATCTAGGGAGAAGCACATGAAGTTGAATTGGCCTAATGTAGATCAAGGGATCTTTCCTATTGAGGAAGTTTTTAAAAATGAATTTGATGTGTCAAGAGAGGAGGATAGGTGGGAGTTTTGGGATAAAAATAAGTTCTTAGAGCCTTTGACCACTGGTGTTGGATCTGTCTTTAATGGAAAAAATTTCAAGCCAAGAGGTGAAACTCCTAATGTATAAGTGCATATTTCCCTTGAGGAAGACCCAGTTGATCAAGCCTATGAAACTCCTATGCCTAGTGAGGCTGGAAATATCTTAGAAAATGAAGAAGACATAGATAAAGACGTGAAAGCCTTAGAAGAGGAAGAACTGAGGCTTAAGGAAGAAGAAGAGAATAGACTAAAGGAGCTGAAGGAGAAGGAAGATAGGATTAGAGCTAAGAATCTTGAGAGAGATGCTCTAAAACAAAATATAGAGAGGATGAGAGAAGATGCTGCTAGGCATAAAGTCTTCACTGAAAATGTTTCCAAGTTGGCTGTTGAGATTACCCATGAAATTCCTTAAGTAACAGTCCAGATGGGAACCTCTGCTACTAATACCTATACCACATTTATTGCAACTTCCAAAGCCCCAGATCCTTTTGCTACTGCTAAGAAATCATTTTTTTAGATCATGGGAAGAAGCCCATTGATTAGATAAAGGAGACTACCTTCAATACTTTCAATACAAACACTAGTACAAATACCCATACTTTATCTATTAAAACCCCCACCAATAATGATCAAATTGATCCTACTCCATCCAATGCACCTCCAAATCTCGAGATCCTAAAATTACAATTGAAAATGATTGTTGGAAAATGTGCCTCAACTTGCTGGCTTGAACCTTTGCTAAAGACTTGGAAATTTTCCCTTTGTGTTCATGCTCTTACTACTATATCACGAGAACCTTCAAGCAGAGGTATGATAGTGAGGTGTACCGCCTTACCGCGGGGGTCTCTTGGATGGCTAGCAATAATGTGGGGTACCACTATACTGCGGGGATCTCTTGGATGGCTAGCAGTAGCGAGGTGTACTGCTATACCATGGGGGTCTCTTGGATAACTAGCAGTAGCACAGTGTACCGCTATATTGTGGGGGTCTCTTGGATGGCTAGCAGTGTTATGGTGTATACCGCTAGACCGTGGGTGTCTTTAAGCTAAGAAATGATAGCATGGGTATCACCATACCTCAAGGGTCTGTTGGTTGTCTAGTGGTTGGTGTAGTGTATACCGCCAGACTACAGGTGTCTTCAAGCAGAAGTGTGGTAGTGCGGTGTACCACCTTTTCGTGGTGGTCTCTTGGTTGACTCATGGTAGCGTGGGATACCGCCATACTGCGGGGGCTGTCTGGATGGCTAGCAGTGGTGCGGTAGAAAGACCACAAGGATGTGTGTTGCATGCATAACCCAAGATGAAGGAAGCTTGTCAGTGAAGTAATTAAATACCCTAATGGTTGTTGGTTGGTGAAGGGTGAGTGGAATTCATTGTATGTTGAACAAGCATTGTAATAGTGTAATGTAACGAATTGAGAGCCTGCAATTGGAGGTCAACCAAGGGAATATTGTTGTGAGGTAACATCTGAAAGTGAAGTCTGTAACTCTGTATGTAATTTTTTTACTATAATACAAAGTGACTTTACTTGGTGTGGTGGGTTTTTCTCCCGTAAGGTTTTTCCCACATATATCTGGTGTTATCTTTGTGTGTGTGATTTATTTTTTTCTCTGTTGTTGTTCTATGAATGTTTATCTCAAATGTATGAAAATTGTTAAATGAGGTTTTCACACTTCTCTTCTAAGGATCTTGCATTAGGAAAGCATTTTCCACACTATTGATTTCCTTACAAGTGGTATCAAAGCCTAGCTAGTTATGTTATCCTTGTGAGTAGGGCTTGTTTTTTGTGATAATCCTATTTCAGTGGGAGTCTTGCAAAGGAATAAGTGATTACTTAGTTTACTATTTGAGATGGCAAGTACATCAGGTAGAGTAGAAATTGAAAAATTCAATGGTGGTAATTTTGAGTTGTGGAAACTCAAAATGGAAGACATGTTGGTGGATAAAGACCTTTGGATTGCTATGTTTGGAACTATGCCACAAACCATGAAGCAAGAAGATTGGAACCTCATAGATAGAAAAGCTAGAGGGTTGATAAGACTTTTTTTGGACAATTTTGTACTCCTAAACATCCATGAGGAGAAGACTACAACTTCGTTATGGAAGAAACTTGGTGAAATTTATCAGGGAAAGTCTTTGGTAAATAAGTTATTCCTAAGGAAGTTGTACTCCTTGAAGATGGAAGAAGGTGCAACTGTAGTAGACCATCTGAATTCACTTAATATGATTCTTGCACAGTTGGCATCTGTGGGTGTGAAGATAGAGGAGGAGGATCATTGTATGCTTATTTTATGCTCCTTACTCAGCACTTGGGACCATCTGGTAATGGCTATTGGAAGTAAAACAACTACTTTCAAGATGGAAGACGTGGGTGCCTCGTTGCTATCAAAAGAAATGCAGAGGAAGTCTTCTGAGATGACCAAGGAGGCTTTTGTTGTTTAGGGTGGATCGAAGGAGAGAGGCAAGAAGAAAGACAAATTATAAATCCAAATTTGAAGGGAGATCAAAGTCTCTTGGTAAAAAGTTCAAGGTGAAATGTTGGAATTGTGGGCAGTTTGGTCATATCCGAAAGGATTGCAAGGAGGAGAAAAAGAAGAAGAATAACGCTTCAGACAATGATTCTTCTTAGAGTGATGTAGATGCCTTCATTGTAGCCTAGGAAACTTAGGCATCAGATAATGTATGGCTGGTTGACTCAGGTGCGTATTTTCACATAACATCTCACAAAGATTTGTTCACTAAGTATGAAAAGTATGATGGTGGAAAGGTGTACCTAGAAAGTGATTCAACTTTGGAAATTGTTGGCCGTGGAAGAGTCAATATCCAATTCCCTAATGGAAGAATCAAAGGGATTGGTGGTGTACTACACATACCAGGTTTGGTTCATAACCTCCTTTCAGTTAGTAAGTTGAATGATGCTGGCATGCAAATTTCTTTCTTGAGTGGAGGTTGTAAGATGACTAGAGGCTCAATGGTGTTGGCTAAGGGTGTATGCACAAGCACTTTGTACAAGATGGATGCATGTCTTGTTCAATGTAACTATTACCAATTTTTTGCTACAACTCAATTGGTGGAGCTGAATAAATACTGTTATATTTAAAAGTGGAAAATACAGTTATTTTTGCATATGCTAAGTGTTGATTGCATCTTATTCATCATTTTATAAGTGACAATTATGCATTAAAATGAGGAAATAGAGTTTCAGGAATTGCTTTTCAGTTTTTCACAATCAAATGGAGTATAGGATTGAGCATACAAACAAAAAATCATTTCAATTGCTTTCATTTATTTCATAAAGTGATTCATATTTACAACATTTCATTTGATTACAAGAATTGAAATGGTGATACATTCAAGTGATGGTACAACATTGCATTATAAATGCATTTTCTTTTCAAAATGAAAAGTAGAAAGATTGAAATTGAATATCCACACAAGTCGTGGATGTAACTGTTACAGTGCATCATAAGCATCACACTACACTATGGAAGATGCATAAAAGGAAAAGTCACATCAGTATAGACATAATCATCATTGCCTATTGGTTGATGGCTAACACAGAAGTGGTGCACCATTTGTCTTATTCAAGCTCCATTGACCTGTAAGGAAGGAAAAGAGGGATGTTAGAGCTCTGACTATGAATATACCTACATGAACCATCAACGATAAATTAGTATGCTACTAATCATACACTGAAACAATAAGGAAAAGTGAAGAAACATGCGCTAAAAGAGAGACATCAACATCATCATATATTGTTTTATGCTAACATTGTTTGTTTCTTTGTGCATGTATAGGGAAAATCATGAAGCTAATTATCATTTGAAGATCAAGCATGTGGAGAAAAATGGGCTCCCACAAGGGTAGAGCTCGGCATGCTGCCCCTTATTCATTACAAGTGGGCTGAGAAGGAGATTGCAATAATCATGTTCATCGAGAAAGGAAATATAAAATTGAAGGAGTAAAACAAAGTTCATCCATCAAGTTATTAAGTCAATTGTTCACTCATAACAGTCAAATACATTTCTAAAAGCTATAGTGATAGTGAACAGGAATACATAATGCCTCAATGAAGAGAAATGTTACAGATTTTCATTTCAGAAGAGAGCATGAGGGGAGCTCCATGTTTTCAAGCATCAAGTAATTCACTATGTTATTTATCAATGCAACTGTAGTATTATAATTTCAGAAAGTTGTTTATATCTTTTAGCTATTCTTTCGAGGTATGCATTTAAGGATATTCAACAGGGAGTTAAAGGCAGGAAAATATGAATAGATCGAACAAAAATTACAATGGGAAAAGTCATTTTCAAAATGAGTGGAATATACATTGAACATGGTATGAATGGGGATTTGGAGTGAATTTTTGAAGAGTGTGACTATGAGTGCATAAGATACTAGAGTGAACAAGTAATCTACAGTTCAGTTTAAAGGATTTATGTGTGTAAGGAGGGAACAACATTATAATGGTAACTGAAAATGTAAACATAAGATACCTGAAGGTTTAGTATATTTAAAGTATAGGATGCCATGTAAGAAATTAAATCTAGGATACATTTTTCTAGAATTCCATGAACCTGTGTGAGGGTTTTCAATAGCAATGTAAAGGGAATATGTGTTTTTTAGAAAATTACACACCCAGGTGCGGTTTGTCAGAAATAAGTTTATACAGTGTTTCCATGGTCGAGGCTGGAATACAATAGAGAATACATCCAGAGATACATTTTCTTCACATTCAATAAGTACACATATGGTGAAAATTGAGAAATTAGAAAAATCATGTTGGGTCGAGCCCATTTTTTTCATAAATAATTAAATATACAAATTCTTGTTCAAATTCTGAATACCCACATTGGGATTTCGAATTTAAAGAAGGATATTCCAATTTTCCATTAAACCCACATTAGGGTTTGATTTTAAAATTACAAATTTCTCATTTTTTAGAATACCCATTTTGGGGTTTTGAATTCAAAGGAACACATTGCAATTTTCAAAGATACCCACTTTGGGGTTTTTTATAAATTGCAAGTTTTCTTCATTTTTACAAGTACCCATGTAGGGTTTTTTACAAATTTGAACAAAAAATAGATATAATGCAGATTTTTATGAGTGGAATTCACAGGAAAGCATCTCAAGCTTGTGGCCTATCAAAGTCCTCAATGTTTTTATAAGCTTGTAAGAAATGGATAACAATAGGGAATAATAGAAAGCTTACCATTTTGTGCTTGTGGAAGACAAGAGGATGTGGCCAAAGAATTCACAAATAGCTTCAAAAACACCCAGTTTGAGGTCATGTGGGTTGGCCAGTGAGTAGAATGGCCACAAAAATATACAGAACAATCACAAATAATAAAGAATTCATCAGATAGTTATCTCATGGCCGCAGCTAGTAGGGCCTTCTTCTCATTGAAGGGAGCAGAAAAGAAACAATAAAATGCACGAGTCAAGCTTACCAATAGGGCCTTCTTCTCATTGAAGGGAGCCAAAAAAGAAAAAATAGAATGCACAAGTAAAGCTTACTAGTAGAGGCCGAATCTATTGAAGAGTTAATGAGAGGATAGCACCCAGGTCGAGCTTGTGTATGGTGGTTGAATTACATTGCATTAGAAAATGGACACATAAATACAAAGGATTCATCATGATGATCATTACATGCCATGGCTAAGACCAAGAATTCTGTGTAGAAAACAAAGCAAAGAGTTCTAGAGAACTCACAGGAAAATTCACAAGAGACTCTTACCATCAGAGGACATGGAGATTCGATGGAAGCAGTGGTAATGGAGCTCAAAAATCTCCATCAATCACTCAAACCCTACCTTCTATGATGGCGACACATTTCCTCTCAGCAGAGCATTCTTTCAAAATGTCAAATGCAAAATGAAGTGCTTTTAGGGTTTGACTTTGTTTTGTTCATGCTTTCCCTAATTTGAATTTAGGGTCTCTTTTTCCTTGTGAGTAAATACTCTTTGTGGCCGAAAAATCTCATTCATGGTTTAGGTTGACCATTTGACTAGGATTTTTTACCTAACTCTTTATGCTTATTTGATAAAATATTTCATGACCTAAGACTTTAGGGATATGTGGAGTATCATATTTATGCCTTAGTCAAAATGGAGTAATGATAGTGCCTTCAAATTTTAATTGGTTTTTTAGAGAAATCAATTAAAATTCTAAATGATATTTTAATTAGGCTTTATGTTTTCAATTGATTTTGAAGAAATCAATTAGGATATTGATGGAGATTTTATTGTATTTTTATGATTTTTTGAGAAAAAACAAGATTTGTATTGGAGATACAAGTAGTTGTTTTTGCAAAAGATTTTGAAATCTTTAGTTGCAAAATTAGTCAAATTATGAAAGTCTTCATATCATGTAAAGCAAGATTAAATTAGTGCTTTTATAAATCTCTTTATTCTTTTCTATTCTTAGCAGCTTTCTTGAGATATTGCTCTGGTCAGATTTGAGGTGCTTGCTGGATGGATAAGTTGTTTTATTTGCTTTTAAAAGTAGATTTAGTCTATTTTTAGGGGTTGAATAGTGTGAACATGGAAACAGTGAGTTTTTTCTACTTTTGTGCAGACTTTTGAGACAGTTTTGATACCTTTTCCTAGAGCTTTCTTTTTGAGCTCGGATTAGGGTTTTGGAGGGTTTTATCTTGAAGAAAACTTATTTTTTCTTCTTCTTCTCAGTTTAGATCATTGCTTCTTTCTCTCGTGTGCATGTAGAGAGTTTTGTAAGCATTTTGTACTCAGATTTTGGAAAAAACACTATTTCAGTTTTAATAAAGCAGCAGAATTCTCCTTCTTATTTTTTGTCTCATTTTATAATAGCAATTTGATGTCCTTGTGACTCAAATTAGAATGCTTTCATGTCTTGTTGTTGTAAGTTGTGTTTTAGATTGCATAGTTTTAGGTTGTATGTTGTATTTCATCTAGGAATCTTCATACAAATTACTGGTGGGAGTATGTGTAGTGAGATTGTGAGAGTTATTGTGATAGGAAAGTTGTTGTGGGTGTCGATGCTTAAATATCATAACTTCTAGTGAAATATCAGTTATATTTAATTTTTAATTTTAGTTATTCTTCCCCCTTTTCCCAGAAAATTCTTAGAGTAGGATTCATCTTTCAGAGAACCAGCTCCCTCTAGAGATTCTCTTTTCGCATAGATCACCCACATCTGAAAAGAGTTTCCATGTTTCAATAGATAGTCTAATTTTTGCAAATCTGACAAAGGGTGCATATCTATTTTTTTTGTTTTACTTAAAAGCTTTGAATAGTAAAATTTTAGTCATGACTAAATCTATGGGTGGGCATACACTCCCTAATGCTTATTACATAGCCATTAGGGCTGAGAACTATCTCATCCAAGCTGGAGACATAACCCCTAGACCTCCTATGCCTTTGTTTCCAGAAATACAGCCACTTACCCCTATTGTTGTACCTCCCTTAGTTGTTGTCCAGCCTGTTCTAGCAATAGGTTATCATAACGTAGCCCAAGAAATTGCTACTCCAGCCCCAAATCAGGAAATGTAGGAGATTAAAAGTATACTCAAGACCTTCAGGAATGATCTTGTGAGCATTAAGAAGCAAGTCAGTCAGGAACATAAGCCTTATCAAGCCCCTTATCAGCAAAACTAGCCAAATAGACCTACCTTTCAGAATGATACCAAGGCCAAAGGAGGACTTTTAACCCTAGGCCATTCCAGCCATACAATCCAAACATAGCCACTTCATCAAAGGAACTTGTGCTCCAAAATAATGTTGCCTAGGATTCTGATTAGTGTTATCCATGCAATCAGCCCCATAACCAATCAACATGCGCTAATGGAATGAGAAATCAAACTTTAATGGTTCAAAATAACTATGTTGGTTCAAAAAATATTGTAGATTAGAATTAAGAATAACAAGATAGTGTGGAAGTCGCCTTGCCGAACTAGCAAAGCTCTGAATTTTGTGGTGTGAATGGTCAAGATCAGCAAAATTCTTCCGTTTCGGCCAATACTAGATCAAAAAAGAGAGCTATGGATTCAGGGCAGCAAGTTGGAAATTCACAACAGCAACCTTCAAGAGAAAACCAGCCTATTCCTTCATCAAATGTTAATGCTGCAGTGCAGCCTAAAGTGCAGATTTTGCAAAGAGGCCAAGAGATACATGGAAAAGAGCAGTCTAAGATGCATTTGCAGCCTTTGTAGAGGCAAAATGATACTACTGTCATTAAAAACTAACAGAAGGTAAATTATACATCATTTAATATTGTTGAGCACCTCATAAAAGCTACTGTCAGTATGTCAGTATTAGATGCTTTGCAGCTCCCAGGGCAAAAAAGTTTACTATAGGATGCTTTAGCTGAGTTGTCTATTTCTGACAACGCTAATCAAGGAGTTGCAAAAGTTGTGCTTGCAAACGATATGGTGGTTAAGAATGAGAAAAAAGGTAAAGAGGTAAAGCCTCGCCCATTTTACTTAAGTCGGATTATTGGCAATAAAATTGTTCATAACTGTATGGTATACTCTGGTGCCAGTAGCTCCATTATGCCCAAAATCTTAGTTGATAAGTTGGGTCTTGTTTATGAGCCTAACCCCTAGAAGGGCATAGTTCAATTAGATGGGTCCATTGTTAAAACTGCTGGTATCATCAAAAATTTGGCTCCTACTTTCACGCATCCTGAGTTTTACTATTCATCAGGATATACATATCATTGACTTGCCACCGCACTTTGCCATTTGTCTCTCGAGGGATTTTACAGTCAAGTTGGGTGGGTTTCTATCTTCAGATTGGTCTCATCTCTTCTTTAGAACAAGGTATGGTACGAAAGTGACCATAAAGTCTGAGCCTCTTGCCTAAGACCATATCAAACCATATTCACCAAATCCTATAAACGCTAACCTCTACGCCACCTCTACACTGGAGGAGCAAACCATGACCTCAGATTGCAACACCCATATAGAAAATATCAATCTAGATGAATGGGTAGTCGAAGATCATGAGCTTGATCTATTTTAGCACACAGATCATATAGGATTAGGAGTCTATATGATTCAAAAGCCTGATTTTGATATGGCTAATCTTTGTAAAGAGTAGGAAAAATTTGGAGAAATAGAAAATGAGTTTTGGAAGCTTTACTTCAATGGTTCAAGAAGTAGTATTGGTGTTGGAGGTGGGGCTATGTTGATATCACCAAAAGGAGATAAGTACTATTTAGCTTTCAGATTCGCTTTCAGCTGTTCGAATAATACAACTGAGTATGAAGCATTGGTGCATGGCCTCAAATGGGCCCAAAAAAGAGGTATTAAATGCTTCCAAGTTTATGGTGATTCAAAACTAATTATAAATCAGATCAGAAATTTAAATGCTCCCAAGAATGATTTGCTTAAGAAATATAAGCATCGTGTATGGGATTTGATGGAGGATTTTGATACTTTTAATATTGTTTTGATTCCTAAAAATGAAAATAAGTATGTTGATAGACTCACTACCATAGGAGCCCAGTTTGATATTCCCAATGATATTCATAAAGTAGAGGCTTTTCAATATGTAAAAATAGTGGTCATACCTTCCGTGCCTAACAATAATGTGAGTTGGGAGGTTTTTGACATCGATGAGAAAATTGTAAATTTTTTAATTGTTGAAGCTGAGTTTGTAGATGGAAACTAGCAAAAATGGCAGTAGTAGTGTTAGCTCTAAAAAATGTACGTTGAATGCTTCAAGAGGCTGTCAATCTCTTGATACGCTTTAGGGTAATAGACAAGGCCAAGAGAACTCAACCTTCTACTCTTTAGGTGCTGCTAAACCCAAGTGGGTGTACCTTTCTGAATAGTGCAGACTTAACTTGTGATTATCTTTCTGAAATGCTTAGTCCACAATGGCAAATAACAATGAACACATGAAATTGAACTTGATAGCTATCTTCTGATCTAAATCCTAGAATACTTAATTAATTGATAAAAAGAGATTGAATGAATTCAAATAATGAAATTGCAAAGACCAATGCCTTGTTGGGTATGCGGAGTCAAATGAAATAGAAGTGGGCAACTTATTTTGGTAGAAAATCAAATTGCAAACATATGATTTGTTCATAACTTGTATAAACAATGTGAGATTATGACTACTGAGCTCTTCTTTAATAATCCAGATGAATCTTCCTGATTACTGTGATCAATGAAAAGGATTTAATCTCTACTTGAGAGAACCAATTATTTAACCACACAAATGCACCAAATGTGCACAGATAAACTGAGAATATACTTGTTATTCTAATTTAAACAACCAGAAAAAATCAAATTGGAGACAACTTTAGCAATACTTTTCAATAAGCTCAATAGACAATTGATACCAAAAATAACCTACCACACCAGCTAAATTTCATTGAAATCACCATTTAAAAACATGCACCATGGTCTCTTGAATGAGAACTTTATTCTATTCTGCCCATTCCTACTCTACTATATTTATCTAAAATCTAATCTAAAATCTGATGATAACTCAATTACAATCGGGGTGCATACTTATACACCAGCATTAAGAAAATAAATCAAATTGGAAATCCATGTCGGCCAACATAGAATTCGGCCAAAACCATGTCGACCTCCAACGACATTTAGAATTTCACATATGTCAGCCAACAACATTTGAATATAATCTTTGAGCAATTCGCTGAGATATCCCCGATAGTATGCCAAAGGAAAAAATAACGTCAATCGCTATTTTCCCACGTTCCCCTATTCCCTGTGTCATTCGCCTTCGCCGTGATCATCCGAATTATGGAAATATCATATCGAAAACCTTTTGTCACTCTGAGAGCACTTCTCTGCTATATCTGTTTTAGTCGTTGAGAAACAAGAGTCTCTCTCATCGATGAGCTCCTTGTTTGATTCAGTGCCTCCGTAACGCTCAACCATTGGGGAGATGTTATAGAGATACTCCCTATTATACCGAAAGTTCACAAGATTCTATTGGTCACCGAGACATATGCCGATGAGTTCAACTATCAATGTATGTCGCTCTAACCTCCACCTATCGGGGAGACCTCTCATAGAATACTTTGAGTCATACCAAAAGTCTTCAACCATCCCCAAGTCGCCATGAGAAAATGTTTCTTATGCCAACAAGGTCCCCCTTTGTGCTCCATCAACGAGACCGAAGGTCACTCGCCGGGACCACATATCGATAATCCTAACCTATGCCGATATCGCATCCCAAGCATACATGATCGCTGAGAGAAAGCCATCCCTTTGCTAAAAGAAATCCATTTTGACACTGTCGGTAAGATCCAACAGGTTCGCCAAGGCCATATATCCAATCATAAGTCTCACCGAAGGGTATATCTGTTGTTAGCGGTCGGCAAGACAAAGGAAGATCACTATGACCATCCACCGAAGGTAATGTGTTAGGCCGAAGAGAATCCTCAAGACACGGGTCGGTAAGACAAGAAGATACCGTTATGACATTTCATCGAGAACAAAACCCTTTGCCGATATGTGTATCATCCTGTCCCTGAAACAGTGCGAAAGTCATGCCTAATGAAGAATGCAGAAGACGCGTGATCGCTGTGACATCAGATGAGACTTGCCAATAGGCAACATAGACTCATGCAAATAGAAAATGCAACATGGGTCAGGGAACCCTTGACCATCACAAGCCGAAATAGACCAGAACGTGAAAAAAGCATGACACGATGGAACCAATGGGGCAAATATGGAAAAAAAGTGGGCAGAAAGTATTCAAGATGGAACTTATTTGGAAAAATATGAATGGAAAACCTGTGAAAATATCAGATTAGTGGCTCCGTCTAGGGATGAATGATAGTGAGATCATTGCACGGATCCAAAATTTTTGGGTGAGTAGACCAGACACAAAATGATGAGCCAATGAGTAGAATGGAAATCGAAATGAAGCATGAAGGAATGAATGCAAAAATAATGCAAGATGGAAGTGAAATGGATGCAAAATGAAGGTGAACCACAACCCTAAACTACTGTGCATGGAAAATAAATTTAGAGAGGATAAGCAAGAGTTGTCCATGCAATGGCAACTCTTAATCCTCTGTGTTTTAATTTCTTCTGTCCTAAGCTGTTACAATATGAAACTCAAACCAAGCTTTCCCCTGTCAAACACCTAGTTTTGTGTCGAGTTCATCAAATTCTTCTTGAAGATACTCATGCAATCTTTCCTGTCACTGTTATGAATTGTGAAACATTCTCCCAGCTATATTGAAAATTTACCATCAAAGTGCTTCTTTTAAGAATCAAAAAATTCTATCATATCAACACTGTCTGAAACATACAAATTTGAAACCTTTTGCACCTCCCTAATACTCAAATCTTCAATATTAAGCATATATGAACGAATAAAATCTGGAACACTATCATCCTCGGTATGCAGACAAATGTCTTCTCCACATGAGTTAGTAATTTCAAAATCACATACATCCTCCTGAACATACACATGCATTTGGTCAATTGCAAAAGTTTCACCATCAACTGGACACAGAGCTTCAAGATCACCCTTATGTATATATCTCTAATAATCAAGAGTTAACAAATCTGAAACTCGCTCACTGCTAAGCAAACAAGTTTCCACATTTTCATTGTTACAGTCATACTCATCACTTTTTTCATCATCAAAAAGAGTCCCAGGATCATCAGAGAATGAAAAAGTACCAGCACAGTCATTTGTTCCATAAATTGACACATCCCTTTGTTTATCTAAAAATACATTTTGCTCAACATCAAGTGGATTTGAAAATACCTGAAATTCATTTTGAGGCAAACCTTTGCAAAACATTATCTGATCCTCTTTTAAATCTTCATCATGCAATGGGCCTGAATTTTTTTGGAAACTATTCTCAAATTTACAACCCTCCTCTTCATCAAATTTATCTTTGTAGCTTTCAACTATAGCTGGAGGCATTGTATATTCACTATCAACATTTCCCATTACCTCTTCATCCTGATCTTCATAAGAGGTAGAAGAATCCCGTTGTTGCAGATCAAAATCCACAGGTGCATCTTCAAAATCTAAATACTCATTTGATCCCTCATAACGCACACTGCTTTCCCTGCCACAATCTGTTATGCAAGAGAGATATCTTGTACCTTCATCTTCACTACACAAGCTATCATAGGAATCATACTGACTTGCACATATCTCATCATTTATTGGATGCATTGTTTGATCAATTTCTCTATACTCATCAGAAATACAATCATTGGAATCAACATTGACAATATTCTCATACCTTATCTTCTCAATGGCATAAATAAATTTATTCAAGTGATCACAGGCATGCTGCATTGACAACTCTAACCAATAAGCCGATTCAGGCTCCCATGCTCTTACAAATTTCTCAACAAACTTTGCCCTTGTTGGCCTACAATGAGAAGGTATATGCAAATAAATATCTATCATTCTAGTGTACAGAGAACCCAAATCCTCTCCTTCTTACATCCTTATGTCAAAAATTGCATCCAAAGGGGAAAATCTGCACTCTGATTCTATGATGGGGTCCTGGCTTCGAGTATACTCATCTCCCTCTGCATCAAGTTGTTGATCCTGGCATACATATTGCTGAAAATCCTGACCAAAATCTCCAAGTGGGTGAGAGTTGTGTTGCTTTGATGGCTGTGGAGGATAAGTGCTCTGTAGTGCATGATATGTATCACCTTCATTGTAGAAATTTCTATTTGTAATATCAGGTGCTCGAGGGTCCCAACACCTTCCCACATTTTTGTATTAATCTTCATTGTAGAATTCTCTTAATTGTAACAGTTGCTAGTCCAATTGCAATCTTTTCCTTTGCCATTCTTCTATTTCCTTTCTCTGAGACTCATACAGTGCTTTAACCTCTTCATAAGTTAAAGATTCATAATCAACTTGAGGAATATTATGATCAATAGGTCCGCCCTGATTACCCTCCATTTTCAGATCATTGTGTGTCAACCTACTACTGCCAGGAGGAGCTCCAATATGAACTCCCCTGTATTGAGATCCTCTTCCATGCATATTTGAACAAATGCAATGTTTCTTTTAGAGTCACCACCTACTTTTCCAAAAGTAGGAAAATGATTCTTTTCTGATCTTCTTCCTAGCGGAATCACTCTTTCTGAATCTTCTAAAAATACAACTTCTTCTTCAATGACTCTATATCATGGTCTTCAACCGAATTTTCTAATGTAATCCCCAATAGAATCGCCAATTTGTTAGCTCTCAAAAATGCAGGCTAAATGCATCAAGAGGCTGCCAATCTCTTGATACACTTTAGGGTAACAGACAAGGCCAAGAGAACTCAACCTTCTACTCTTTAGGTGCTGCTAAACCCAGGTGGGTGTACCTTTCTGAATAGTGCAGACTTAACTTGTGATTATCTTTTTGAAATGCTTTGTCCACAATGGCAAATAACAGTGAACACATGAAACTGAACTTGATAGCTATCTTCTGATCTAAATCCTAGAATACTTAATTAATTGATAAAAAGAGATTGAATGAATTCAAATAATGAAATTGCAAAGACTAGTGCCTTGTTGGGTATGCAGAGTCAAATGAAATAGAAGTGGGCAACTTATTCTGGCAGAAA
This sequence comes from Sequoia sempervirens, assembly GCA_007258455.2. NCBI lineage: Eukaryota > Viridiplantae > Streptophyta > Pinopsida > Cupressales > Cupressaceae > Sequoia > Sequoia sempervirens. The sequence goes on along the minus strand of VDFB02193867.1, from coordinate 579,214,965 downwards.
ATCAAATTGCAGGCATATGATCTGTTCATAACTTGTATAAACAATGAGAGATTATGACTATTGAGCTCTTCTTTAATAATCTAGATGAATCTTCCTGATTACTATGATCAACAAAAAGGATTTAATCTCTACTTGAGAGAGCCAGTTATTTAACCACACAAATGCAACAAATGTGCACAGATAAACTAAGAATAAACTTGTTATTCCAATTTAAACAACCAAAAAAAATCAAATTGGATCTACAGCTTCAGCAATACTTTTCAATAAGCTCAATAGACAATTGATACCAAAAATAACCTACCACACTAGTTGAATTTCATTGAAATCACCATTTAAAAACATGCACCATGGTCTCCAGAATGAGAACTTTATTCTACTGTGCCCATTCCTACTCTACTATATTTATCTAAAATTTGATCTAAAATCTGATGATAACTCAATTACAATCAGGGTGCATACTTATACACCAGCATTAAGAAAATAAATCAAATTGGAAATCCATGTTGGCCACCGTAGAATTTGGGAAAATCCATTGCAGCCTCCAACAACATTTAGAATTTCACATATGTCAACCAACAACATTTGAATATAATCTCTGAGCCATTCGCTAAGATATCCTCGATAGTATACCAAAGGCAAAAATAACGTCAATCACTATTTTCCCGCATTCCCCTGTTCCCTATGTCATTCGCCTTCGCCGTGATCATCTGAATCGTGGAGATATCATATCGAAAACCTTTTCACTCCGAGAGCACTTCTCTGCTATATCTGTTTCAGTTGCTGAGACACAAGAGTCCCTTTGATCAATGAGCTCCTTGTTTGATTCAGTGTCTCCGTAACGCTCAACCATCAGGGAGATGTTATAGAGATACTCCTTATTATACTAAAAGTTCACAAGATTCTATTGGTCACCCGCACATATGCCGATGAGTTCAACTGTCAATGTATGTCGTTGTAACCTCCACCTATCAGGGAGACCTCTCATAGAATACTTGAAGTCATACTAAAAGTTTTCAACCATCCCCGAGTCGCCATGACAAAATGTTTCTTATGCCAACAAGGTCCCCCTTTGTGTTCCATAAGCGAGAATGAAGGTCACTCGCTGGGACCACATATCGATAATCCTTACCTATGCCGATATCACATCCCGAGCACACATGATTGCATAGAGAAAGCCATCCCTCCGCCGAAAGAAATCCATTTTGACACTGTCGGCAAGACCCAACAGGTTTGCCAAGACCATATATCCAATCATAAGTCTCATCGAAGGGTATATCTATTGTCAGCGGTCGGCAAGACAAAGGAATATCTCTATGACCATCCACTGAAGGTAATGTGTTAGGCCAAAGAGAATCCTCAAGACGGGTCGACAAGACAAGAAGATACCGTTATGACATTTCACTGAGAACAAAACCCTTTGCTGATATGTGTATCATCTTGTCACCAAAATAGTGCGAAAGTCATGCTGAATGAAGAATGCAGAAGACCTGTGATTGTCGTCACATTAGATGAGTCTTGCCGATAGGCAACACAAACTCATGCAAACAGAAAATGCAACATGGGTCGGGGACCCCCTGACCATCACAAGCCAAAATAGACCAGAATGTGAAAAAAGCATGACATAATGGAGCCAATGAGGCAAGTATGGACAAAAAGTGGGCAGAAAGTGTTCAAGATGGAACATATTTGGAAAAATATGAATGGAAACCCTGTGAAAATATCAGATTTTTACAATTCTAACAGTGGCTCCGTCTGGGGAAGAATGATAGTGAGATAATTGCAAGGATCTAGAATCTTTGGATGAGCAGACCAGACACAAAATGATGAGCCAGTGAGTAGAATGGAAATGGAAATGAAGCATAAAGGAATGAATGCAAAAAGAATGCAAGATGGAAGTGAAATGGATGCAAAATGAAGGTGAACCACAACCCTAAACTACTATGCATGGAAAAGAAATTTAGAGAGGATCAGCAAGAGCTATCCATGCATTGGAAACTCTTAATCCTTTGTGTTTTAATTTCTTATGTCCTAAGCTGTTACAATCTGAAACTCAAACCAAGCTTTCCCCAGTCAAACACCTAGTTTTGTGTCGAGTTCATCAAATTCTTCTTGAAGATACTCATGCAATCTTTCCTATCACTGTTATGAATTGTGAAACATTCTCCCAGCTATATTGAAAATTTACCATCAAAGTGCTTCTTTTGAGAATCAAAAAATTTTGTCATATCAACACTGTTTGAAACATACAAATTTGAAACCTTTTCCCTGATACTCAAATCTTCAATATTAAGCATATATTAACCAATAAAATCTGGAACACTATCATTCTCGGTATGCAGACAAATGTCTTCTCCACATGAGTTAGTAATTTCAAAATCACATACGTCCTCTTGAACAGACACATGCATTTGGTCAACTGCAAAAGTTTCACCATCAACTAGACATAGAGCTTCAAGATCACCCTTATGTATATATCTCTGATAATCAAGAGTTAACAAATCTAAAACTTGCTCAATGCTAAGCAAACAAGTTTCCACATTTTCATTATTACAGTCATACTCATCACTTTTGTCATCATCAAAAAGAGGCCCAGGATCATCAGAGAATGAAAAAGTACTAGCACAGTCATTTGTTCCATAACTTGACATGTCTCTTTGTTTATCTAAAAATACATTTTGCTCAACATCAAGTGGATTTGAAAATACCTGAAATTCATTCTGAGGAAAAACTTTGCAAAACATTATCTGATCCTCTTTTAAATCTTCATCATGCAATGGGCCTGAAATTTTTTGGAAACCATTCTCAAATTTACAACCCTCCTCTTCATCAAATTTATCTTTGTAGCTTTCAACTACAGCTGGAGGCATTGTATATTCACTATCAACATTTCCCATTGCCTCTTCATCCTGATCTTCATAAGAGGTAGAAGAATCCCCTTGCTGCAGATCAAAATCCACAGGTGCATCTTCAAAATCTAAATACTCATTTGATCCCTCATAACACACATTGCTCTCCCTGCCACAATCTGATATGCAAGAGAGATATCATGTACCTTCATCTTCACTATGCAAGCTATCACAGGAATCATACTGACTTGCACATATCTCATCATTAATTGGATGCATTTTTTGATCAATTTCTCTATACTCATCAAAAATACAATCATTGGAATCAACATTGATAGTATTCTCATACCTTATCTTCTCCATGGCATCAATGAATTTATTCAAGTGATCACAGGCATGCTGCATTGACAACTCTGCCCAATAAGCCGATTTAGGCTCCCATGCTCTTACAAATTTCTCAACAAACATGGCCCTTGTTGGCCTATAATGAGAAGGTATCTGCAAACAGATATCTATCATTCTAGTGTACAGAGAACCCAAATCCTCTCCTTCATACATCCTTATGTCAAAAAATGCATCCAAAGGGGAAAATCTGCACTTTGATTCTATGATGGGTTCCTGGCTTTGAGTATACTCATCTCCCTCTGCATCAAGTTGTTGATCCTGGCATACATATTGCTACAAATCCTGACCGAAATCTCCAAGTAGGTGAGAGTTGTGTTGCTTTGATGGCTGTGGAGGATAAGTGCTTTTTTGTGCATGATATGTATCACCTTCATTGTAGAAATTTCTATTTGTAATATCAGGCGCTCGAGGGGCCCAACACCTTCCCACATTTGTGTATTCATCTTCATTGCAGAATTCTCCTAATTATAACAATTGTTGGTCCAATTGTAGCCTTTTCCTTTGCCATTCTTCTATTTCCCTTCTCTCAGACTCATACAATGCTTTAACCTCTTCATAAGTTAAATATTCATAATCAACTTGAGGAGCATCACGATCAATAGGTCCACCCTGATTACCCTCCATTTTCAGATCATTGTGTGTCAACCTACTGCTGCCAGGAGGAGCTCCAATATGAACTCCCCTGTATTGAGATCCGCTTCCATGCATATTTGAACAAATGCAATGTTTCTTTCAGAGTTGCAACCTACTTTTCTAAAAGTACAAAAATGATTCTTTTATGATCTTCTTCCTAGTGGAATCACTCTTTCTGAATCTTCTCAAATTAGAACTTCTTCTTTAATGACTCTATATCATGGTCTTCAACCAAACTTTCTAATGTAATCCCCAGTAGAGTCACCAATTTGTTAGCTCTCAAAAACGTAGGCTGAATGCCTCAAGAGGCTACCAATCTCTTGATACGCTTTAGAGTAACAGAAAAGGCCAAGAGAACTCAACCTTCTACTCTTTAGGTGCTGCTAAACCCAGACAGGTGTACCTTTCTGAATAGTGTAGACTTAACTTGTGATTATCTTTTTGAAATGCTTTGTGCACAATGGCAAATAACAATGATCACATGAAACTGAACTTGATAGCTATCTTCTGATCTAAATCCTAGAATACTTAATTAATTGATAATAAGAGATTGAATGAATTCAAATAATGAAATTGCAGAGACCAGTGCCTTGTTGGGTATTCAAAGTTAAATGAAATAGAAGTGGGCAACTTATTCTGGCAGAAAATCAAATTGCAGGCATATGATCTATTCATAACTTGAATAAACAATGCGAGATTATGACTACTGAGCTCTTCTTTAATAATCCAGATGAATCTTCCCGATTACTGCGATCAATGAAAAGGATTTAATCTCTACTTGAGAGAACCAGTTATTTAACCACACAAATGCACCAAATGTGCACAAATAAACTAAGAATAAACTTGTTATTCCAATTTAAACAACCAGAAAAAATAAAATTAGAAACAGCTTCAGCAATACTTTTCAATAAGCTCAACAGACAATTGATACCAAAAATAACTTGCCACACTAGCTGAATTTCATTGAAATCACCATTTAAAAACATGTACCATGGTCTCCAGAATGAGAAATTTATTCTACTGTTCCCATTCCTGCTCTACTATATTGATCTAAAATCTGATGATAACTCAATTACAATCAGGGTGCATACTTATACACTAGCATTAAGAAAATAAATCAAATTGGAAATCCATGTTGGCCACCGTAGAATTTGAGAAAACCATGTCGGCCTCCAACAACATTTAGAATTTCACATATGTCGGCCAACAAAATTTGAATATAATCTCTTAGCCATTCGCTGAGATATCCTTGATAGTATGCCGAAGGCAAAAATAACGTCAATCGCTATTTGCCCGCATTCCCCTATTCCCTGTGTCATTCGCCTTCGCCATGATCATCTGAATCATGGAGATATCATATCGAAAACCTTTTGTCACTCCGAGAACACTTCTCTGCTATATTTTTTTTAGTCGCTAAGACACAAGAGTCCCTCTCACCGATGAGCTCCTTTTTTGATTTAGTGTCGCCTTAATGCTCAACCATCGGGGAGATGTTATAGAGATACTCCTTGTTATACCGAAAGTTCACAAGATTCTATTGGTCACCGAGACATATGTCGATGAGTTCAACTGTTAATGTATGTCACTGTAACCTCCAGCTATCGGAGATACCTCTCATAGAATACTTTGAGTCATACCAAAAGTCTTCAACCATCCCTGAGTCGTCGTGACAAAACATTTCTTATGCCGACAAGGTCCCCCTTTGTGCTCCATCAACCAGATGAAGGTCACTCGCTAGGACCACATATCGATAATCCTGACCTATGTCGATATTGCATCCCGAGCACACATGATCGCCAAGAGAAAGCCATCCCTCCACTAAAAGAAATCCATTTTAAAACTATCAGCAAGAACCAACAGGTTCGCCAAGACCATATATCAAATCATAAGTCTCACCAAAGGGTATATCTGTTGTCAGCGATCAGCAAGACAAAGGAAGATCACTATGACCATCCACCGAAGGTAATGTGTTAGGACGAAGAGAATCCTCAAGACATGGGTCAGCAAGATAAGAAGATACCGTTATGACATTTCATCGAGAACAAAACCCTTTGCCGATATGTGTATCATCCTGTCACCGAAATAGTGCAAAAGTCATGCCAAATGAAGAATGCAGAAAACCTATGGTCATCGTGACATCGGATGAGTCTTGCCGATAGACAACATAGACTCATGCAAACAGAAAACGCAACATGGATCGGGTAACCCCTGACCATCACAAGCCAAAACAAACCAGAACGTGAAAAAAGCATGACACGATGTAACCAATGAGGCAAATATGGACAAAAAGTGGGCAAAAAGTGTTCAATATGGAACTTATTTAGAAAAATATGAATGGAAAACCTATGAAAATATTAGATTTTTACAGTTCCAACAAGTAGTATGATGATCAGATTGTGCAGTTCAAGACAAACAAGCTACCAAATGGATTGGTAACCTTGGAATCTATGTTTAAATCAGATGACCAAGTTTAGAAAGACAAGTGTGGCCTGACCATTAAGGAAGAACATTATGCACCCATTGAAATCTTCAAAGGCAAGCTTCTCAAGCTAGGAAAGGTATGTAGTAAAGAGGAACAATGAGCATTTATTCTGTTATGTCAGAAATTTAGTGATTTTTTTTCTTGGGAGTACAAGGATTTGAGAGGTTTTAACCTATAAATAGCCCAGCATACTATTGAATTAGAGCCTGGTACAAAACCAGTAAGGTAGAAACATAGACCTCTTAACCCCAAATTAGAACACCTTATGAAGGCTAAACTGAATAAATTAGTTGAGAGTGGTATTATTTTTCCTATCAACCATACTTCTTAGGTGTCAAACTTAGTTCCAGTTAGGAAGAAAAATGGGGAAATAAGATTATGTGTTGATTTTCAAGATTTAAATAAAGCATCATTAAAAGATCATTACCCACTTCCTTCCATGGAGAAAATTTTGCAAGTAGTTTCTAGTTCTGACATATTCTAGTGAAGCAAGAAGATCAGTTCAAAACAACATTTACAACTAAATGGGGACTAATGGCCTACAAAAAGATGCCTTTCAGCTTGTCTAATGCTGGAGTAACATTTCAGCGAGCGATGGATATGGCCTTTCACGACCTTATGAACAAGTTAATTCTGGTATATTTAGATGATATTACTATTTTTTCCAGAAATTCTAATAAACATCTTGATCATTTAGAGCATATTTTTCAGAGATGCAGAGAGTTCAGAGTGTCTCTCAATCCAAAGAAGTGTATATTTTTTAGTGCATGAAGGAAAACTGCTTGGACATGTTGTTTCAAAGCAAGAGATTTCTATAGATCCTGAAAGAGTCTATGCAATTCTTGAATTGCCATTACCAGCTCACAAGAAAGGCTTGCAAAGCTTTCTTGGAAGAATAAATTTTGTGAGGAGGTTCATATCGAATGTTGCAGCTTTGCTGCAACCTCTCACTTCTATGCTTAAAAAGAATATGCCTTTCAGTTGGACCAAGGAAGGTAAGAGGAGCTTTGAGCAGATAAAGGAAGCCCTTGTTGTTGCTCCTACTCTCATTAATCCAAACTTTGACAAAGATTTCATTTTTTATGCCTTTGGAGGAGTGGATACGATTTCAGCTATGTTATGCCAGCAAAATGATGAAGGCTTGGAGCAGCCTATAGCATTTTTTAGCCAAGTATTGCATAATTATGAGGTGAAGTATTCTTTTGTTGAAAAGCATGTTTTTGCTATTGTAAGAAGCTTAAAAAATTTAGGCATATGTTGTCCAACAACAAGATCCATTTGCTGGTTTCTCATTCAATTGTTGAAGATTTCTTGCTTAAAAGGAGCTAAAGATATGGATACGGTGCTAAATAATGATGTTGCAAACCTTGTTGTTCCAATGTCTCCTGCTACTTGGTTGCAGCAAATGATTCATTATTTGCAAACTTGAGTGCCCCGAAGGCTTAGACAGAGCAAAAAGAAGGTATTACAGATTACAATCCATTCCTTATGCAATTATTGATGGAATTCTTTATAGGAGAGATTGCTAAGGTATTTTATTGAGATGTATTCAGCCTGATCAAGTTGACAAGCTTTTAGCATAATTTCATGATGGGCCTTCAGGAGGTCATTTTGCTGCAAGACTAACTACCTAAAAAATTATGCAGGCTGGTTATTATTAGCTAGATTTGTTTCAAAGATGCTATTGCTTGGGTCAGAAAATGTGAGAAATGTGCTTTATTTTCTAGAAAACAGAGGCTTGCAGCCTTGCCCCTGCATCCAATTCAGGTGGAACAACCCTTTGCTAAGTGGGGCTTAGATTTTATTGGTCCTATCAATCCACCTTCAAGCATGGGTCATAAGTGGATACTTACTGCCACAGATTATTTTACCAAATTTATCGAAGCTATTGCTTTGAAATAAACAAACAAGACTTTTGTACTTAACTTTTATCAGGATCTAGTCTCGAGATTTGGAATTCCAAATTCGATTATTTCTAACAATGGTTTGGATTTTATTGGTTTGAAGATTTCTGATTGGTCAGTTAGAAATAATATTTATTTGAACACATCTTCTAATTATTATCCGCAGGGCAATGGTTAAGTGAAATCTACAAATAAGAATCTGATTCAGATAATCAAGAAGACTGTTGAGGATAATTAGCGGACATAGCATGAAAAGCTTAAGTTAGCTCTATGGGCTGACAGGGTAACTCCTAAAAGAGCCACTCGTTCTTCTCCTTTTGTTCTAACTTATGGAAAAGAAGCTAAGTTACCTATTTCCATTGAGTTACCAACTTTAATTTTTGTTAAAGAATTGTAATTGTTGAATGAACAACCTCTTGAGGTGCAATTTGCACAACTAGTAGAGCTAGAGGAAACTAGGAAAGAAGCTCTAAGGCAGCTTGAAATACATCAAGCTTAGATGAAGAATTCTTTTGATAAAAGAGCAAGACCACGTGACTTCATTGGTTGAGATCTAGTTTTCAAATGGAATGAATTTAAAAGAAAACCTGGACGACATTCCAAGTTTGATGCTATTTGGGATGTGCCTTATGTGATCATGGAGTGCATTGAACACAACGCGTTCCAACTTTCTAAGTTGACTGTAGAGGTGTTGTCTATCCTAGTTAATGGGATCCACCTCAAGAATTTCCTCTGAGATAAGTTCTTGTAAATAAGTAGAGTAGTTGTGGCAATAAGTGTGTTACACACATTTACTTTTAGTAGTTTTGCTTTCCCTAAGCACTGTTGTGCATGTTCTCTTGTCCATCAGGGCTTGTTAGTTTTCTTTTAGTTCTATTTCATTTTGTTTTGCTACTACTTGGAGTGTTACTCTTCAAATTCTGAGTTTCATGAAGGGGCAGTTTTGACTCAGCGCCCAATGGAGTGTTTTAAGGCAACTGATCTATGCTTAGCTGGCAAGCATTTAGCAAAAATCGCCAAAATGTTACCAATTTTTTGCTACAGCTCAATTCGTGGAGCTGACTAAATACTGTTATATTTAAAATTGGAAAACACAATTATTTTTGCATATGCTAAGTGTTGATTGCATCTTATTCATCATTTTATAAGTGACAGTTATGCATTAAAATGAGGAAACAGAGTTTCAGGATTTGCTTTTCAGTGTTTCACAATCAAATGGAGTACAAGATTGTGCATACAAACAACAAAGCATTTCAATTTCTTTCATGTATTTCATAAAGTGATTCATATTTACAACATTTCATTTGATTACAAGAATTCAAATGGTGATACATTTAAATGATGGTACAACATTGCATTATAAATGCATTTTATTTTCAAAATGAAAAGCAGAAAGATTGAAATTGAATATCCACACAAGTCGTGGATGTAACTATTACAGTGCATCATAAGCATCACACTACACTATGGAAGATGCATAAAAGGAAAAGTCACATAAGTACAGACATAATCATCATTGCCTGTTGGTTGATGGCCAACGCAGAAGTGGTGCACCATTTGTCTTCTTCGAGCTCCATTGACATGTAGGGAGGAAAATAGGGATGTTAGAGCTCCAACTATGAATATACCTACATGAACCATCAATGATAATGTAGTATTCTAATAATCATACACTGCAGGTATAGGGAAAATCATGAACCTGATTATCATTTGAGGATCAAGCATGTGGAGAAAAATGGGCTCCCACAAGGGTAGAGCTCGACATGCTACCCCTTATTCATTACAAGTGGGCTGAGAAGGAGATTGAAATCATCATGTTCATCAAGAAAGGAAATATAAAACTGAAGGAGTAAAACAAAGTTCATCCATCAAGTTATTAAGTCGACTGTTCACTCATAACAGTCAAATATGTTTCTAAAAGCTACAGTGATAGTGAATAGGCATACATAATGCCTCAACGAAGAGAAATGTTATAGATTTTCATTTCAGAAGAGAGCACGACATAAAGCACTTTGAAATAATGGAGCATAAAAATTCATGAAGAGTGCCAGATAAAAGAGCATACTTTTAAAAGGACAGACAAGCATGAGGGGAGCTCCATGTTTCCAAGCATCAAGTAATTCACTGTGTTATGTATCAATGCAACTATAGTATTATCATTTCAAAAAGTTGTTTATATCTTTTAGCTATGCTTTTGAGGTATGCTTTTAAGGATATTCAGTAGGAAGTTAAAGGCATGCAAATATGAACAGATTGAACAAAAATTAAAATTAAAAAAGTCATTTTCAGAAGGAGCAGAATATACATTGAACATGGTATGAATGAGGGTTTGGAGTGCATCTCTAAAGAGTGTGATTGTGAGTGCATAAGAGACTAGAATGAACAAGTAATCTATAGTTTAGTTTAAAGGATTTATGTGTGCACGGAGGGAACATCATTATAATGGTAACTGAAAATATAAACATAAGATACCCGAAGGTTCAATATATTTAAAGTACAAGATGTCATGTGAGAAATTAAATCTAGGATACATTTTTCCAGAATTCCATGAACCCGTGTGAGGGTTTTCGACAACAATGTAAAGGGAATATGTGCTTTTTAGAACATTATACATCCAGGTGGGGTTTGTCAGAAATAAGTTTATATAGTGTTTCCACGGTCGAGGCTGGAATACAACAGAAACTACATCTGGAGATACATTTTCTGCACATTCAATAAGTACCCATATGGTGAAAATTGAGAAAGTAGAAAAACCATGTTGGGTCGAGCCCAAATTTTGCATAAATAATTAAACATACAGATTCTTGTTCAAATTTTGAATACCCACACTTGGGTTTCGAATTTAAAGATAGATATTCCAATTTTCCATTAAACCCACATGAGGGTTTGATTTTAAAATTACAGATTTCTCATTTTTCAGAATACCCATTTTGGGGTATTGAATTCAAAGGAAGACATTACAATTTTCAGAGATACCCACTTTGGGGTTATTTATAAACTGTAAGTTTTCTTCATTTTTACAAGTACCCATGTATGGTATTTTACAAATCTGAACAAAAAATGGATATAATGGAGATTTTTATGAGTGGAATTCATGGGAAAACATCTCAAGCTCACGACCTGTAGAATTTCCTCAATTTTTTTGTAAGCTTGTAAGAAATGGATAACAACAGGGAAGAATAGAAAGCTTACCATTTCGTGCTTATGGAAGACAAGAGGCCATGACCAAAGCATTCACAAATAGCTTCAAAAACACCCAATTTGAGCTCATGTGCATTGGCCATTGAGTGGAATGGCCACAAAAATATCAAGAACAAGCACAAAAAATAAAGAATTCATCAGATAGTTATCTCATGGCCACGGCCAGTAGGGCCTTCTCATGGCCACGACCAGTAGGGCCTTCTTCTCATTGAAGGGAGCCAGAAAAGAAACAATAGAATGCACGAGTCAAGCTTACCAGTAGAGGCCGAATTTGGTGAAGATTTGATGAGAGGATAGCTCCCAGGTCGAGCTTGTGTATGGTGGCCGAATTACATCGCATTAGTAGATGGACAGAAAAATACAAAGGATTCATCATGATGATCGTCACATGCCGCTACTAAGACCAAAAATTCTGTGTAAAAAACAAAGCAAAGAGTTCCAGAGAACTCACAGGAAAATTTATAAGAGACTCTTACCATCAGAGGACATGGAGATTCAATGGAAGCAGTGGTAATGGAGCTCAAAAATCTTCCTCAATCACTCAAACCCTAGCTTCTATGATGGAGGCGCATTTCCTCTCAACAGGGCATTCTTTCAAAATGTCAAATGCAAAATGAAGTGCTTTTATGGTTCGACTTTATTTTGTTCATGCTTTCCCTAATTCGAATTTAGGGTCTCTTTTGGCTTGTGAGTAAATACTCTATGTGGCCGAAAATCTCATCCATGGTTTAGGTCGACCATTTGACTAGGATTTTTTTCCTAAGTCTTTATGCTTATTTGATACAATATTTCATGACCTAAGACTTTAGGGATATGTGGGGTATCATATTTATGCCTTAGTCAAAATGGAGTAATGATAGTGCCTTCAGATTTTAATTGGTTTTTTAGAGAAATCTATTAAAATTCTAAATGATATTTTAATTAGGCGTTATGTTTTCAATTGATTTTAAAGAAATCCATTAGGATATTGATGGAGATTTTATTGTATTTTTATGATTTGTTGAGAAAAATCAAGATTTGTATTGGAGATATAAGTAGTCATTTTTGCAAAATATTTAGAAATCTTTTGTTGCAAAATTAGTCAAATTATGAAAGTTTGCATATCATGTAAAGCAAGATTAAAGCGGTGCTTTTATAAATCGCTTTATTCTTTGCTATTCTTAGCATATTTCTTGAGATATTGCTTTGGTCGGATTTGAGGTGCTTGTTAGATGGATAAGTTGTTTTATTTGCTTTAAAAGTAGATTTAGTCTATTTTCAGGGGTCGAACAGTGTGAACATGGAAACAGTGAGCTTTTTCTGCTTTTGTGCAGACTTTTGCGACAATTTTGATACCTTTTCGTAGAGCTTTCTTTCTGAGCTTGGATTAGGGTTTTGGAGGGTTTTATCTTCAAGAAAACTTAGTTTTTCTTCTTCTCAGTTGAGGTTATTGCTTCTTTCTCTCGTGTGCATGCAAAGAGTTTTGTAAGCATTTTGTACTCAAATTTTGGCAAAAACACTCTTTTAGTTTTAATAAAGCAACAAAATTCTCCTCATTTTTTTGTCTCATTTTATAATAGCAATTTCATGTCCTTGTGATTCAAATCAGAATCCTTTCATTTCTTGTTGTTGTAAGTTGTGTTTCAGAATTGCATGTTTTTAGATGTTGTATTTCATCTAGGAATCTTCATACAAATTACTTATGGAAGTATGTGCGAGTGAAATTGTGAGAGTTATTGTGATAGGAAAGCTGTTGTGGGTGTCAGTGCTTAAATCTCATAACTTCTAGTGAAATATCAGTTAGATTTAAGTTTTAATTTCACTTATTCTTCCCCCTTCTCCCAGAACATTCTTAGAGTAGGATTCATCTTTCAAAGAACTAGCTCACTTTGGAGATTCTCTTTTCGCATAGATCACCCACATTTGAAAAGAGTTTCCATGTTTCAATAGATAGTATGATTTGTGCACATCCAACAAAGGGTGCATATTTGATTGACAATAGTAACGTCTCAGTAAAGTCAAGGAAAGCCGATCATGTAGAGGAGAATGATGCTCCTGTGGGTGCAAATTCCTTGGAGGTGAAACTCCTAGTCGAAAATACCATGATGTGGCATCATAGACTCGGACACATAGGTGAGAAAGGCTTAAAAACCTTGAAAAATAAAAATGTTGTTGAAGGGCTTGTTGATTGTAACCTTGAGCTTGATTTCTGTGAACACTGCATTTATGGAAAGCAACATCATGTTTCATTTTATTCGAGTCCTCATAAATCTTCAGGTGTACTGGATTATGTTCATTCAGATGTATTTGGTCCAGTGAATGTTCCTTCATTATTGAAATCTAGATATTATGTTTCTTTTATTGATTATCTTTTGAGGACATTTGTGTAATTTCTTAAGAGTAAATTAGAAGTGTTTAGTCAGTTTAAAGAGTTCAAAAACTTGGTAGAGAATCCGACAGGAAGGAAAAAAAATGCTTGAGGATGGATAATGGTGGTGAGTTTTGTTTTGCAGATTTTGAAAGGTATTGCAAAGACCATGGGATTAAAAGGCATAAAACTATGCCTTACACTCCATAATAGAATGGAGTTACTGAAAGGTTAAACAAGATGCTAATGGAAAGAGTGAGAAGTATGTTGAGTGGTGCTAGTCTAGAGCAGAAGTTCTGAGCTGCGGTTGTGGCTACAACATGTAACTTGGTAAATCATTCACCTTGTTTGGCTCTTGTTGACAAAACACCTTTTGAAGCATGGTCTTGTAATAAGCCCTCTTTGAGACATATTCGTGTCTTTGGCTATGGTGCTAGTGTGAAAGGATACAAGCTTTGGAATCCTATTACTGAGAAGGTTTTGTACAGTATAAGTGTAATATTTCATGAGTTGAATCCTTCAGTAGTTGATCCACAACTAGACACAGATAAAAAGGAAAATAAGAATGATGTAGTTGAGATTCCTCAAACTCCAGATAAAGAGGAACTACATGGTGTACCTAAAACTGAGGAGAGTTCGAGCAGCTTTGAGATTTTTGAAGAAGAACCACAACCTCAGCTTGTGAGGAGGTCTACACATGAAAAGAATCAACCTAATAGGTATGGATTTTCTCTATTGGATTCAAACTATGCCTATGCTTTGATTACTAGCACTGATGAGCCTAGGACTGAGAAAGAGGCAATTAATATGTCTAATTCAAATTCCTAGTTGGAAGCCATGAATGAAGAAATGGCATCATTAAAGAAGAATGAAACCAGGGATTTGGTACCTTTGCTTGAACGGAGAAAGCTTGTTGGTTGTAAATGGGTATTTAAGAAGAAGATTGGTCTGGATGGCAGTGTTGAAAAGTATAAAGCTTGGTTGGTCGTGAAAGGGTATTTCCAAGTGGAGGGAATTGATTATGGAGAAATATTTTCTCCTGTAGCTAAGCTGACATATATCAGATTTCTTTTGCCACTTGCAGCCGTGTATTACTTAGAGATCGAGCAAAGGATGTGAAGACAACGTTTCACAATGGAGAGCTAGAAGAAGAAATTTATATGTCACATCGTGAGCACTTCATTGAAAAAGGTAAAGAAATCCTGGTTTGCAAGTTAAAGAAATATTTGTATGGTTTGAAGCAATCACCAAGAATGTGGTACCAAAAGTTTGACACCTTTTGTGTTTCATTGGGATTTATGATATCAAAATTTGATCATTGTGTGTATTACAAAACTAAAAATGATTGTGTGCTTATTATTACCCTGTATGTCATAGTTGTCTACAAAGCTCAAAATGAAAGGTCTGGGTGCAGCAAGGTATATTCTGGGGATGGAAATCAAAAGAGATAGAGGAAATGGAAAGCTTTGGCTCAACTAGAGTAAGTATATCAATATTGTCCTGGAGAGATTTGGAATGACTGATTGCAAGTAGCTAGTTGTTCCAGTGTTGCTAGAAACAAAGCTATATGATGAAGACTATCAGAAGTCTTCTGTTGAGATGGAGGACATGACCAGGGTATCGTATGCAAGTGTTGTTGATAGTTTAAAGTATGCAATGGTTTGTACTAGGCTAGACATTGCCCAAGTTTTGGGAGTTCTTAGTCAGTTTATGGCTAACCCAGGAAGGCCGCATTGGGATGTTGTGAAGAGGGTTTTCAGATATTTAAAAGGTACCTTAGAGTTTTCTCTATTTTATCATGGCAACTCAGCGAGATCACAAATATCTCTTAGCATTCATGGGTATGTGGATTTTGATTGGGCAGGGGACATTGACAGTAGAAGATCCACCAGTGGATACATCATCATGTTATTTGGTGGAGCAGTGAGTTGGATAAGCACGCGACAAGCTATAGTCACTTTATCTACTACTGGGGAAAAGTATATGGTAGCAACACATGCCTGCAAAGAAGTTGTTTTGAAAAAAATCCCACTTTCCATGCTAGGACAAAGCACATTAATGTACAATATCATTTCATTTGTGATATGGTGGATGATGGAATGGTTAATCCAGAGAAGGTGGATACTCTAAAGAATTTTACTGATGTGTTGATAAAGCCCATGAGCACAGACAAGTACAGGTGGTGTGCCAGTTTGATGGGCCTTGGGGCCTATGATCTTCATTGAGTTCAAGTTTGGAGGAAGCTAGTAAGTCTTCTTCAAGTGGGATCTTGTTGGAAAATGTGCCTCAACTTGTTGGCTTGAAACTCTGCTAAATACTTGGCCATTTTCCCTTTGTGTTCATGCTCTTACTGCCATACCATGGGAACCTTCAAGCAAAGGTGTGGTAGTGTGGTGTACCACCTTACCACAGGGGTCTCTTGGATGGCTAGCTGTAACATGGGGTACCTCTATTCCACGGGGGTCTCTTGGATAGCTAGCGGTAGTGCGGTGTATCGCTATACCGTGGGGGTCTCTTGGATGACTAGTGGTAGCGCGGTGTACCACTATACCATCGGGGTCTCTCGGATGGCTAGTGGTGGTGCAGTGTATACCACCAGACCACGAGTGTCTTCAAGCTGAGATGTGGTAGCATGGGTACCACCATACCTCAAGGGTCCATTTGCTTTCTAGCAGTGTTGTGGTGTATACCGCTAGACCGTAGGTGTCTTCAAGCAGAAGTGTGGTAGTGTGGTGTACCACCTTACTGCAGGGGTCTCTTGGTTGAATCATGGTAGTGCAGAATACCATCATACTTCAAGGGTCCTTTGGATGGCTAGCAGTGGTGTGGTAGAAAGACCACAAGGATCAACAAACAATTTGGTGCGATAGTCAAAATGATGGACGAGTGATTATCGACATGTGGCATGATTTCATTTGTTGATTTTACATCGCTGTTGTAAATCAACATTCATTGGCCGAAAGCTTTACATTCTATTAGCGATTAAATACATATTATAATTCGGGGGTTGACAAAGTGAAAATTTAGTAATATTTTTTGTAACCAAAATTTAATGTTGGGTAGCTCCATGTGTGTTGCATGCATAACCCAAGATGAAGGAAGCTTGTCAGTGAAGTAATTAAATACCCTAATGGTTGTTGGTTGGTGAGGGTTGAGTGGAATTCATTGTATGTTGAACAAGCATTGTAATAGTGTAATGTAACAAACTGAGAGTCTGTAATTGGAGGTAGACCAAGGGAATATTGTTGTGAGCTAACATCTGAAAGTGAATTCTATAACTTTGTATGTAATATTTTTACTGTAATACAAAGTGACTTTACTTCATGTGGTGGGTTTTTCTCCCATAAGGGTTTTCCCACGTATATTTGGTGTTATCTTTGTGTGTGTGATTTATTTTTGTTTCTATTGTTGTTCTGTCAATGTGCATCTCAAATGTATGAAAATTTTTAAATGAGATTTTTTCACTTCTCTTATGAGGATCTTGCATTATGAAATTATTTTCCACACTGTTGCTTTCCTTACAATGATAAACTGCAAGAAGATTTGAAGAAAGATGAAATAGAAGCTACTAATACAAAAATAGCTAGGAAGATTTCTTTTCTTAAAATGTCCACACCAACTCCAGAGTCTTCAAGCTCCGGGAATAATGATAGTGAGTAACAAAAGAATAATTTTGAAGGACACACTACCAATGGAGGTGGTGGGATCATGGTGGTGGAGGTGGAGGAAATAATACGAATAAGAATTCTTATTCTAAAGATGATGAAGCCAAAAATAAAGGTGGTGGTAACGATGGAGACGAAAAAGGAAATGATAGAAGTCAATCTGATAACCAAAAGGATGATGAGCCTAGAAATTCTCATAAGGACAAAAATACTAGAATACCATTGCAAGTAGATAGGTATAGTAGTCCAATAGGGTATTGGCATGTGTACTTTCTACCCTAAGGCTTGTTTTACTCCTTTGTTTCTATAAGAAGGAATTCATGGCTAGAAAGTAGGATTTCATTATATTGCAATTGACACAACAAATTGTAAAAAGGGAATATCAAGCATGCTTTGAGTTTTGTCTTAGGTTCTAAGTTTGTCATTATGTATGTAATTTTGATAACAAATATAGCAAATACAATCTAAGCGATTCCAATTTTATGGCCATTTTCTCTCCTCTGTACTTGTTTTATGAGTTATGAAAGATATAATCAAGTATTTTTTTGTTCATCTCCATTTGATTTCTAATGGATGTTTGGTTTCATTTTGGCTTGTTAATTCAAGAGATTAATGCAAATTCTTGGGTTAAATTGTTAACTCATGAATTAAATGTGCTACGATATCTTTAAGAAGTGGTGGTTGAGAATGTTAGGTGGAAATGTTGCAATGCAGTGTTTTATGAAGCTTATATGTTGCTATGTGTATGAATTGTTATTAGGTTGCATATGTTAAGATTGACTTTGTGTTTAGGATAGTCAAAGTGATGGAGGAGTGATTATCGACATGTGGCATGATTTCATTTGTTGATTTTACATCGCTGTTGTAAATCAACATTCATTGGCCGAAAGCTTTATGTTCTTTTAGCGATTAAATGCATATTCTAATTCGGGGGTTAACAGAGTGCAAATTTAGTAATATCTTTTGTAACCAAAATTTAATGTTGGGAAGCTCGATGTGTGTTGCATGCATAACCCAAGATGAAGGAAGCTTGTCAGTGAAGTAATTAAATACCCTAATGGTTGTTGGTTGGTGAAGGGTGAGTGGAATTCATTGTATGTTGAACAAGCATTGTAAGAGTGTAATGTAACGAACTGAGAGTCTATAATTGGAGGTCGACGAAGCGAATATTGTTGTGAGCTAACATTTGAAAGTGAATTCTATAACTCTGTATGTAATTTTTTTACTGTAATACAAAGTGACTTCACTTCATGTGGTGGGTTTTTCTCCCATAAGGGTTTTCCCACGTATATCTGGTGTTATCTTTGTGTGTGTAATTTATTTTTGTCTCTATTGTTCTTATGTCAATGTGCATCTCAAATGTATGAAAATTTTTAAATGATGTTTTTGCACTTCTCTTATCAGGATCTTGCATTAGGAAATTATTTTCCACACTGTTGCTTTCGTTACAATGATAAACTGGAAGAAGATTTGAAGAAAGATGAAATAGAAGTTGCTAATACAGAAATAGCTAGGAAGATTGCTTTTCTTAAAATGTCCACACCAACTCTAGAGTCTTCAACCTCTGGGAATAATGATAGTGAGTCACAAAAGAATAATTTTGAAGGACACACTACCAATGGAGGTGGTGGTGGGGATCATGGTGGTGGAGGTGGAGGTAATAATAAGAATAATAATTCTTATTCTAAAGATAATGAAGACAAAAAGAAAGGTGGTGGTAACGACAAAGATGGAAAAGGAAATGATAGAAGTCAATCTGATAACCAAAAGGATGATGAGCCTAAAAATTCTCATAACGACAAAAATACTAGAATACCATTGTAAGTAGATAGGTATAGTAGTCCAATAGTGTATTGGCATGTGTACTTTCTAGCCTGAGGCTTGTTTTACTCCTTCGTTTCTATAAGAAGGAATTCATGGCTAGAAAGTAGGGTTTCATTGTATTGCAACTGACACAATGAATTGTAAAAAGGGAATATCAAGCATGCTTTGAGTTTTGTCTTAGGTTCTGAGTTTGCTGTTACGTATGTAATTTTGATAACAAATATAGCAAATACAATCTGAGCGATGCCATTTTATGGCCATTTTCTCTCCTCTGTACTTGTTTTATGAGTTATGAATGATATAATCAAGGATTTTTTTGTTCATCTCCATTTGATTTCTAATGGATGTTTGGTTTCATTCTGGCTTGTTAATTCAAGAGATTAATGCAAATTCTTGGGTTAAATTGTTAACTCATATGAATTATAAATGTGCTAGGATATCTTTAAGAAGTGGTGGTTGAGAATGTTAGGTGGAAATGTTGTAATGCAGTGTTTTATGAAGCTTATATGTTGTTATGTGTATGAATTGTTATTAGGTTGCATAGGTTAAGATTGACTTTTTGTTTAGGATAAGGCACTGGTTCAAGCAAACTTTTCATAACTCAATTTTCTAGGTCGATTCATCAGCAAATCACTCTTTATTAACAAACTTTTGAATGAGTACCACTGTAGTTATTTTGTGATGAGTTTCATTATTCTCATGCTCTAAGTGTAGGGTATTGCTAAAAGAACTGCCAACCCTTTTAATACACTACGTTGTTGAGTGGTTATATGAGAATTATCTATTGTTTACAATGCATTTAAATAGTAGTCATATAAATTCTTGAGTGTACATTGTGGGATCACCGTCCCGGGTTTCATAGATCCCAAAGTGTAGGAGTAGAAGTTTTTTAGCTCTCACTCGTTTGTTGGCCAATCCCTTTAGATTGCTAATTATTGGAAATGGAAAATTCCATAGGTAATTTTGGAGATCAACTTGGTTCTTAAAAAAACAACCAACATAGCAACCATGTGGTGGTTGTTATATAGTGATGGATTACAATAGTGAATGAGATGGGTATACTCATTTGGAAGAAGCTTGTGATATGGGAAGGTTGGATCAAGTATTAAAAGATGAATATCGTCTTGATGACAGTGGATATAATACAAGGATGGATATATTAGAAGCTATTCAACATGGAAAGTTTGCAAGGGATGAGTTTGCAACAAACATATGCCATGAGGAAGGCATAGAGAAAGAAGAAAAATAAATGAACAAGAGGATACAAGTGTATCAGCAATGATGGTAGAAGAGAATGAAGATGGATTTGTGGACATTGAAGTTGTAGTGATGGAGTTTGAGGGCACCTTTTGCATAGTTTAAAAGTTGTTGAAATGTCCTCTATGTAGAGATTTCTCATTATTTTCCTCAAGTGAATTGTATTCATAAGATTTGTTAAATAGAGTTTGGAAACAAGGATCAATATTTTTTTAGATTCTCTTTTTATATGAGATCAAGGAGTGATTCTTTTTACAAATTTAAAGAATTTTACAATTCTATCCAAATATTTATGACTTATGAGGATAAGAGATGCTTGGATCTTTTATTTTAAAGGATAAACAATGATCAATGTCAATTTCTAACCAAAGATTTTTCTTTGACAATTCTTTACATTTGAAGGATTGCTTTATCCATCTGCATTATTTTGTCTCCAATATTGAGTAGGAAGTATCATGATTTATTTTGATATTCTCAAATTTTCATTATACTTTTTCAATTCTATAGATAAATATTGACCTTTCATGAACATAAATTTTCTTATCTTTACTTATATTCTATTATTATTTTTTGTCCTCTTTTTTTATTACTTAAGTCAATACTTTACATACATATTTTTAGCATATAATTTAGATACTTTAATAGACTTAGTAACACTAAACATAACCCATCACTTAAATATACCACTTTACTATGAAATGTGTGAATTGAAAGGCAATTAAATAAAATGAGTCTAGGTAAACCTCTTATTTTTATTAGATGATTATTTTTGAATAATTTTAAATAAACCTCCCCTTGCATCCTCTACCACCATGCATTTAAGCCACATAAGCACTAAAAATAATACACTTAGAAGAAAAAATAAACATGAATATCAAAACGAGTACCACAATCATACACGCATTGTAAAGAATGTAGAAATTGTGGTAAGACTAAGCTTTAAAATAACTTGTCCATCTTCTTTCGATATCTAAAACATCCCACTCTTTCTTCCAATTGTTGGAGACACTAGAAAGGCTATAAAAGAATTTGAGGAAATAATGAACTTTTCCATATTTTGTAATGATAAAATTTTCAAGTTACAAGTATTCTAACATGCCACTATCATATTTTATATTGCGAGCTTTTGCAACAACATTTCTGTCCTCTTTAGGGAACTCTGAAATATTGAAGTAGGGGATATCATTTCTCCTCTAACATTTCTTAAGCAATTTTATTATTGTGTTTGTTTTAAAATGTAGATTCCTTTAAAAAACTTCCTTTTAATCTCTTTAATTTTTTTTTTATGAAATAGTATCATAATAATTATATTAGCAACATTAATTAATAAATAATTATATAATATTAAATATCATAAGTAATAATTTAATATATCAGTTATATAATTATAAAATAGTATTGATATCTTAAATACATCTATTAAAAAAGGTCAAGAGATGGCAATGTAGAAAATTTTACTATATTTATTTAAGAATTAATTTGCTTTAAAATTAGATTATATGCATTCTTTTATTGTATATCACATTTACATTTATTTAAGAGATAATTTATTTTATTTACTTATAGTCAATAACAAAAGAGGTGAAATAAGCATATTGACAAAAAATTTTATTTTTAATTTTAAATTGGATGTCCATTTAAATGTATAAAATTAATATTTCATAATAAACAAAACATTTCTAAAATCTCCAAGATTTTTGGTTATCCTTCAAAGAGGAATGGGGGTTGATTTTATAGAAAAAGTTGACTTGGATGGACAATCATGATTGAAAGAGGAATTGAATAGATCGAGGGTCAAGAATATTTGAGAGGAATTGATTGAAGAGTTAATAAATTGTAACTAGTTGCATGACTTCAATTAACTATTTGCCAGAGGAATTGATTTCTTCATTAACTATTATTAAGTGGGAGTGAACTAATTTGATTTATTAGTGGACTAACATTGATTACCTAGTCGACTAGAAGAGTTAAGAATGAGGTAGAAATGCATGGTTTTATTAAGAATGAGCTAGAAATGCATGGGTTTAATAATCAATTAAACGAATCAATTATTTGAGAAATGTGTAAGTGAGAATCAATAAATAAACAAAATATTTTTTTATTATTAATGTGTGTATAATGTTGAGAGAAAATAAGATAATTAAATCCTTAAAGTAATTATTTAATTTAATAGGAAGTGTGAATGTGGATAATTAAATAATTAAAATAATTATTTAACTTAGAAAGGGGATGATTAAGTAATTAAAGCAATTATTTAATTTAGAAAGTGGGTGAATGTTAATTAAATAACTAGTTATAATTATTTAACTAATTTAAAGGAATAAGGGTAATTAGAGACATAATTAAATAGGATTTATATAATTAATCAAGAAGAATAAATAGGAGTTAAAGACAATTAAAAAAATAAAATTTATTTAATTAGTCATGAAGATTAATGTGAATTAAGGACATAACTAACTAAATAAGATTTATTTAATAAACTAAGAAGATTAATAATAAATTCAATTAGTTAAATAATACAAAATCATTTAATTAATTACTTGAAATATGACATTAGATAGTAAATAAATAATTGAACATTATTTAATAATTAAGAAAGGATGATAAATAGTGTTAAAACATTACTCGCATGCTAGGACAATTTTGGGTATCTACATTTTTCCCCTCTTTGATACATTGCATTTTTAGAGCGTTGTATCAAAGAAAAAAAAAATTGTGTTTAGAACATGTCCTAATATGCCCTGGTGATGGCAGGATAGTGTGGTTCCCCTTTGAGAAGTTTTTCAAATTTAAAAGAAAAAGAAAAAAATTGGAAATTATTTCGATACATTGATTTGATAGTTTAAGGTGTGTAGATGACATAAAAATATGATTATAAGTCAATTTTCTGCCTCCATATTAGCAATTTAGTGGCATAGGTAGTGCATCTAGTTATGAAGGGGGGTCCATAAAGTAATGGAAGGTCTATAAATAGGCCTTTGGGGGGTCATTTTCCTCATTTATGCAATTTGGTTTTAAAAATTTGAGGAAAGGAGTGTGCATCTACAGCAGGGAAGCAGAGCTATGGAAGGAATTTCCAAAGTATTCTCATCATAGGTGGCATGTGTGGACATAAAGGTAGCCAGAGGCATTGAGTATGCAGTATATACCTTATTTTCATTTTTGAAATTTTGTATTTTTTGGTAGATTTTAGGGCTCAAAAATTGAGCAACAAATGCGGTTCACATTTCCACACCACAAATGTCATTGTGAGCAATGCATCCATGGAATTGTGCAACACATTTGTAAAGTGTGTTGTATTTGTCTTGTGGCACCACAAGTATATGCAAGCCACAAATATTTTTAGCACTACGTGTGTTTATGCAATGCATTTGTAGAAAAGTGCACTGTAAATGTTTTTTAGCAACACATCTAGGACAGTGCACCACAAGTGTTTTTGGATGAGTCATAATTGATTTGTGAGCTATACATGTTAATTTGCACCAAATTTGTAGAAAAGTGCGACACATCTGACTGTTGACAAATTAAATGCATTTTTAGGAAAAAAAAAATTAATATTCAAACCCGAAACAACATAAAATGGATTTTCTACTTATGGTTTAGGACATAGAGTAAACATATTTCACAATCATTTCATTGAAGGGAAACCCTAGAGATCTCAATCCAAGGATGAAGTAGGGGAAAGAGATCTTACAATAGGGTTGTCCTAGGGTATGATTAATGACTAAAGAGAGGTTCACCACCAAGATAGGGCTTGGAAAGATTAATGAAATGCAAAATCTAAAGACAAAATCTAATGATATGTGAAGCTTAATTAAATGACCTAGAAATCCAAGTAAATTAGAACAGAAAATTGTAAAATCAAAAGTGTGCACCTGGAAACCTGTAGAGGCTTGAATGAGGACTTGAAATGCTAAAGACACTGATTTTGATGTTGACTGGGACTCATATGCTAGTTTGGGTGGGGCGGGTTCATGAAGTTGGGTACCAATTTTGTGGCCACTTTTGAAAAAAAGTTTTAAAAAATCACTCGCGTTATTTCATATTAAAAACAAAGGAAAAAGTAAAATTATTTGTCTTGGGATACCAACCCAAAGGCTTTGAGGGCATTCCCAACAAGGCCAGAGACGTGTTTTTGCAAATTCTACAATTTTTTACGTAATCGGGTCTGTGCTCACCATCAAGATTGCATCTAGTTGAATATCGAAAAAATCGAACACATGGGTAATGTTATGTTCTCTCTTAGCTATCCAATGATGTGATTTTTTTTCACTTTTTGACAATGTTAAGCCTTTCATCCATAATTTCTTTTGCTTGTATGTCTATTTTTTGCTAAAAATTAGTGTTTAGTTTTTTTTTGTTATAAATTAACTGTTCATCAAAATTTCAAATAAATTACACTTTAAGAAACTAGACACCATTTTACAAATTTTTTAAAAAAAGAAAAAAATAATAATTATTTTCCACAATTTGTAGGGGGGGCACAGCCAAAATTCTACTTTTCAGGAAGTGCCCACTTAGAAAATTAGTAAAAAATCAAATATTCATTAAAAAATTACCAGAAAAATTGTGCATCAACTAGATGTTGTTAGCTAACTTTTGACTATAGTGATTTTAAAATTACTACAAAAAATTTCACTGTGCTCAGGTCGTACAATAGTTGCTATGTTATGTTTTTCTGACAAAAACAACACCAATTTGTGTACATCCCTCTTTTGAACCACTTAATCTCACCCATTTTCAAAATAAATTAGTAGTTTAGAAAGTAGACTCAGAGCACTTGATCCTTGTTTTTGTTCCATCTCAAAATTATGAGTGTAACTATCCTCAATTTCACATCCAAGGTCAATATTTCCTAATTTCAAAAAAAAAGTTTCCACTTAAGCCCCCTTTTTGGGAACCATCTTGGTGCACTTACCCGGTGATTTAGTGCCAGACTAGGTTTTTTGCACCAAAATTGGAATGTAACAATGCTTATTCTGAATCTGCTGAAACCCTAAAAATTGGTTGTACTAAGACTCATATGCCCAAGTTGGTGTATCAATCCTGGTATGCTTTTTAAGAGGATTAAGATCTGATTCTATTCTCCAATATCTTCTCTTTCTATTACACTTTGTTTTCGGATCTGAAACCCTAATTTCAGAAATTTGTAGATGAATTTTTTTGAAGATAGCAACCTTGCAAATGAGGGGACAACTCCAAAAAATTCCTTCAATCTTGTAACCTAATTTTCAAATATCCTTCAAGCTTGAAGACACCTAGATCTGTAATCACATGTGTAGATAGAGAGAAACTTGTTGATTGTTAGGGAATAGGGATTTTCCTTGGTCAAACCCAGTTTGGGTAATTAAACCAAATGATGAGATAATAAAATAAGAACATGAAACATGAAACACTAAACATGAAAAATGATACCTTGAATGATGTCTTGCAAATCTGCAATCTAACATGAAGTGGTCATGAATAATGTAGATCTAGATATTGACTAGGGATATGAAATAATTCTTGTGAATGGATCGTCAATGCTACATCATAACACTAGCTCAACAACATGCTTGATGCTTTGATAATCTCAACACGATGATGGATATTGAATTGCTACAATAATTGATAAAGGAATCTAGCCTTGAATGGCTTATAAATGCTCTTGTAAACTCTCTTGATGCTCTTGTGAAGTCTTGGAATGATAGACTCTTGAGTGCTTGACTTGATATCATGAAGGCTTAATGAAATAATGATTTGAGACCTTTTTTTATAGGCACTCCATCCAAGTTACTATTTATTAGATCCTAGATATCAACGTTCATAAAATTTGAATTTAAAACCCTGATTTTCCACTCAAAAACCTAAAAAGGGGCCAAAAGGGACTCATACACCACTCTTGGAGTATGGCTCCCACCTAGGTGGGACTCGTACACCCAAGGTGGTGTATGGGTCCCACAAGACCTTTTTAGAGAGAGAAAGTGTCAGAGAGTTAAGAAATTAAGTCTATTTGTTGATCTTCATAGGATTCTAGTTGAAATAAGGCTCGGTATGCATAATGTACAAGGGTATTAGGATTGTATTAATGATGATATTAAGGTCATGAATGCAAGAGGACCCAAAACTCAATGTGAAAAGTGTAAATAAATATACTTTACAACATCTTGAATTAAGGAAAAATTAGGTCTATTTAGCTTAAAATGGCCCTAAATCCAATACATGTGAATGTGTACAACACATTACAACACTAGATTAAGGCGACCTTAGGTCCAAGGGCCCTAAATTTAATGTGAAGGTGTAAATGAATATACTTTACAACATTAAATCAAGGAAAAGTTAGGTTTATTTAGCTTAAACGAGCCCTAAATCCAATATGAATGTGGATACACATTACAATACCATATCAAGGCAACATTAGGTTCATTATTTAACATTAATTATTCCATATTAGGTAAGGAAAAGGGATAATTTTTTTGTTGCCACATTTATGCCCCGCTTTAGTGAGAGGATGAACTTGATTCAAACTCACACTAAAGTAGACATTCAAGAGGGGTCCAAGCATACCAATGTGGATGACAAAGGATGACAAAGATCAACGGAGATAGCCAAGCCCCTAGGATCCAAGATCCTATGTCAAACCAACATAAACATGAAGGGACATGGACAAGTTGTATATGATGCAACATCAAGATACACAAACATACAATGTCAATGATTAAAAGAAACAAAAAATAAAAAAGATAAAAAATAAAAAGAGGTGGATCAAGCCTCGACTGTTTTTCCAACACGATGTGGATCAAATCTAAGCCATTTGTCCAAAATTGCATGCTGACTCTGAGGAAAAAAAACTTTAGGTTGTCCGCTGGGTGAGTAATACAAAAGGGGTGAGACACATACACACGTGGCCCATATGCGCTCACACACATGTGAGTGGCTAAGGGAAAGTCATGCCTTGGATCAGCTTCTCGCGATATAATGAGAAAGTCATTCCTACATTTAAGCTTCTCATCATACGTCAAACATACCAAACCTATACCTCCTAATAACTTTGACAAGGTGCCACATAACAATTAACTTTGAGCTTCATGAGGCAAGAAAATCTTCGTATGCTTGAAACTCATGAACAAACAGGATGGATCCATAGGCAAGCAAAGTGTATTATGCAAGGTGGCTATATAATAATTGTTGTAAATTCAAAATAGTGTAAGGTATGTTCAAAGGGATTTTTCTTAGTTCATGTAAGGTCTTTTCTTAGGGAACATTGTGCCTAATGTCTCCAAGAGAGGACAAATCAAAGAAATATCATGCTCTCAGAGGAAATCAAACCCAATGACACCACCAAGAAAAGAACACATTACAAGAAAAAATAAAATCACAAAGTGAAACATGAGTGTTGATGTATGCCCCCATTTTAAAGTAGTTGCTAACACCATTTCTATGAGAAATTTCTTTAAAGTAGAAGAAGATATGAGAGCTTAAATTTAGAAAGCCCTATGCCAAGTCATTTGTTTCCAATAAACTACATCATGAAAAAGGGAAGGGGTTTCCCCCAAAATGTAATCTTAAGTATGTTAGATATGAGTCACGTTAAGGCATTTCATCCACATCCCAAGCTTGCTCTTATATTTACATAAAAGGTGGTCAACTAGCTAAAAGAGACAACGACAAGTGACATACAAGGACAAGGCTACCTAACCCGTTGCCC
The DNA here is from genome assembly GCA_007258455.2 of Sequoia sempervirens. Lineage (NCBI taxonomy): Eukaryota > Viridiplantae > Streptophyta > Pinopsida > Cupressales > Cupressaceae > Sequoia > Sequoia sempervirens. The sequence continues at coordinate 579,186,714 of VDFB02193867.1, read as the reverse complement.
CCACTTAGTGCAAGACAATGATGAGCCAAGATGATTGATGAGAATAAAAATAAATGTCAATTAGAAGAAATAGGTGATTCAACACATGGAAGAGTACCATATTCATTAAGATGTTGAATTATATTATATAAAGCCTTACATTCATTAATAGAATGACCATGAACACTATGATATGCACAAAATGAATTCTTACATAGTAAAATTTCTTTTGTGTTCTTGGAGGAAGAGATATCAAATGATCTTGGAGGAGTCTCAATAAGATACTCTCTTGATCAATAGTAGAAGGTGTTGCTTTATTTTGTGACAAAGATATTTCTTGCTTAGTACAAGATGTCATACATACACAAGACTCTTTGGATTGTGATATTTTTTTTTCTTCTCTAAAGGAAGGTGTAAAATCTAACATACTCTAATCGTTAGTGTTTTGTGTGATGACACTGGTATTGGGTGAAGAGTTCTTTATTTCTTTGGATTTTTTCAAAGGATAATACTCAAGACCACTAGTGTCGATCAATTCAGGATGCACTAATGTTAAATTCGGCTTAGAGGAATCTTTTGTAATAGTGTTGATATTAAGTGAAAGCTTTTATGTATCTTTCGAGGGACAATAACCAAGACCACTAATCTTTTCTTGCGTGTGAGGCTTTATAGGGACACAAATACCTTGTTCTCTAGCACCACATCCTATTCCATTATAACCAAGTTGTTTCATCATTTCATAACCTTTTTCATAAATATTTTTCATCTCTTTTGGATTCGTTGGTTTCTCATAATTAAGTTCATCAAATTTTTTTGTGTAATTTGTTATCTTTTTTTCTAAAGTGGTTGAGGAAGATGATTTTGAAGGGTCTTCCAAATTTTTTGTTGACATTACTACTTTTTATTTTCCCTTTTTAGAGTCTTTATTTATGATATTGTATTTTTCTATGAATGATGGTGTGAATTTTAAGGAACCCCAATCATCTTATAATATCTTCATGACTTCCTTAATATGTTTTTGTTTGTATTTTGTTGCACGGGTTCTACTTGTGTAGTTGGTGTTAATGTTTACAAAGTATTTTTCTTATTTTTATCAATGTTCAAAAAATTGTTTGGTTCAGGGTTAGCTTTGAGCATTTACACTTTGTTGTTGTAGATGTACTTTATTTTACGATGAAGGACCCCATTCATTACATGAATCCATGGTCTACCTAAAAGAAGGTTGTATGAAAGATCATGAGGCATAACATAGATCAATGTTTCTAATGTGGCCTTTCCATTTGTAATAGGCAAAGTGATCACACCAAGTGATTGTTTTCCTACATTTCCAAGTCCCTTAATAGATAAAGAATCAGGATGAATTTTTGATTTGTCCACACCAAGCCTATCCAAAAGGTTTACACTACACACATTAAGAGTAGAGCCATTTTCAACAAGGGTTTTCTTTATCCCTATTCTCTTGTATCTTGCTATTATCATGAAAACGTAATGTTGTTTTTACACTTCCAAAGGAGGGGGCTCACTTGTGTGTAAAATAGTGTTAGCATTTATTCCTTGAATCAGGGCTGCTATGTCATTTGGTTGTGCATTAGAAGGGATAGGAACTTGTTGTAAAGCATTTTGAATCATGCTATGATAATGAGGGAGGTTTGAATAAGATCCCATAATGATATCTTAGCAGGAGTATGCTTAAATTGTTCAACAAGATTGTACTCCTTTTCATTATGTGAAGGAAAACGAGGGGAACTATGCAAGATAGGGTTAGGCAATGGGAGGGGTGTTGAAGGTATCTATCTTGGTTGTGGATTATTTATAGTGTTATATGTATGAGTAATGGTATTATTCTTAGGTGGGTAAAGGATAAGTTCAGATTTGTTTTGAGTTTGTGGTTTGTGTGAAGATGGATAAAGAATTAGAGGATTATTAGGATGTCCCACAGGGTATGTAGGGGGTTCATTAATCAAGGGGGATCTAATGCAAACTTTTGTATTCATAACCTCAGTTGTTTCATTTTGATGTATTTCTAATGCAAGGGAATATAGTGTCATCTTTTCACCATCATCTAAGGAAGCTGAAATGTTGTCATTTTATTGCACCATGATATCTTCCCTAGTGGAGGAGTTTTTAGGAGAACTAAAAACTAGATGTTCATGACATTTAAGATTTGGTTCTTCTAAAATGACTTCATCATAAGTGAGGGAGTTATCAATGGTTGGATTGTCTTGTTTATCAACGATGTCCTCTCCTTTTTCAAAAATATTTTCCCTAGGGGACAAGAGACACATAATGTTCTCATGACTTTCACCGATTGAATTTTCCAACATCAAAGTATCTTCCTTGCAACTAGGAGAGATACTAGGAGAAGAACTAATGTGATTTTCATGATTACCTATTGTTATGTCCTCTTGTTCATCAATGTATTTCCTAATAAGAGAGGTAGGAGGAGAGAAACAACTAGGACTCTCAAAACTATCATTCATTGGTTCTTCTAACAACAAAATATATTCTTCACAAATAGGAGAGATATTAGGAGAAGAACGGACATGATTGTTATGATTTCCCAAGGTTGTATTCTCTTTCGCGAAATCCTTCTCATGGGGAGGGGATATGAATTTTTTCTTAGCATGCCTAGATAGGTAAGACACTAATATTGTTTGACCTGGAATGAAAATCACTTGTAACCATCTCATGCAATACTTCAACAATGAAAATAATGTATATCCAAAGATGAAAAAAACTTTTATCCAATGTATGCAAAACTTTAAGAATGCAAACAACATGTATCTAAAAATGAAAAGCACTTTTATCAAACTTATATGCAAAGCTTTATGAATGTAAACATTGTGTATGCAAAAGTGAAAAGTACTTTTATCCATATTATGCAAAGTTTTAGAAATGTGAACATTTTTAGATCCGATGATTGTTGTTATTGAAATGATTTTAAAAATGACTATCCTAAATTGATGTTTTTGACCTAGATGCATAGAATAAAAGTTACTGAAACTTTCCAGACTGATACTATATGTTACTAGCAAGCTAAGTTAGAAGTACAAAAATAAGGTTTTCAGTGCTGTAAAAGGTAGTTTAAAATCTGCACTCGAACTAAATCACCCATAAGGGCGTATGAGTCCCAGTGAGGGTTTTTTTCACAATTTTTATAAAATTTTAAGTGATTTTTATGCTTTATGGTTTGGATGATGTAGATGATCTAAATGAAAATTCATATTTTAGATGACTTTTACTGATGCAAGATGAAAAAATTCAACCTATATGCATTTTCACTAATACAAGCTTTAAAAACCCTAGAATTCCAATCAACTAATGCAAAACCTAATGCAAAGTTAATGCAAGCTAGATTTAGGATATTATAATGCACTCAAAATCAGAAATAATGATGTTCTAAATGCAAGTTCACCAAAATGAACAACAAAAAATGGATTTTCTACTTATGGCATAGGATATAGAGCAAACACATTTCACAATCATTTCATTGTAGGGAAACCCTAGAGATTTCAATCCAAGGATGAAGTAGGTGAAAGAGATCTTACAATAGGGTTGTCCTAGAGTATGACTAAAGACTAAAGAGGGGTTCACCACCAAGCTAGGGCTTGGAAAGATTAATGAAATGCAAGATCTAATGACAAAACCTAATGATATGTAAATCTTAATTAAATGATCTAGAAATGCAAGTAAATCGTAACAAAAAACTATAAAATTAGAAGTGTGCACTTGGAAACCTGTAGAGGATTGAATGAGAACCTAAAATGATGAAGACAATGGTTTTGATGTTGACTAGGAATCATACGTTAGTCTAGGAAATTTAGTCCTATACTGGGTTTTCTACACCAAAATTGGAATCTAACAGTGCTTATTTTGAATCTCCTAAAACCATGAAAATTGGTTGTATTGGGAATCATACACCCAAGGCAGCGTATCGGTCCCAGTATGATTTTTTGGAGGATTAAGATCTGACTACTCTCCAATCTCTTCTCTTTCTGCCACACTTTGTTTTTGAATCTAAAACCCTAATTTTGGACATGTAAATGAATTTTTGTGAAGATAGCAACCTTGAAAATAAGGGGACAACTCCAACAACTTCCTTCAATCTTGTAACCTTATCTTCAAATATCCTTCAAGCTCCAAGACACCTAGATCTAAAATCACACATGTATAGAGATAAAATCATGTTGATTGTTAGGGAATAGGGGTTTTCCTTGGTCAAACCTTGTTTAGGTGATTAAACAAAATGATGTGATAATTAAATAAGAACATGAAACATGAGACATGAAACATGAAACATGAGAAATGATACCTTGAATGATTTCTTGTAAATCTGTAATCTAATATGAAGTGGCCATGAAGAATGTAGATTTGGATCTTGACTATGGATATGAAACAATGATTACGAATGGATCTTCAATGCTACATCACAACACTAGCTCAAAAAAATGCTTTATGCTTTGATAATCTCAACATGATGATGGATATTGAATTGTTATAATAATTGATAAATAAAATTTCCCTTGAATGCCTTAGAAATACTCTTGTAAACTCTCTTAATGCTCTTGTGAAGACTTGGAATGCTAAAATATTCAGTGCTTTTCTTGATATCATGAAGGCTTAATGAAATAAGGATTTGAGAAATTTTCTATATAGGAAATCCATCCAATTTACCATTTATTAGATCGCAGAGGCTAACATTCATAAAATTTGAATTTAAAACCTTGATTTCCTACTCAAAACCCTAAAAGGGGTCCAAGTGGGACCCATACCCCACCCCTACCATATGGTTCCCACCTAGGTGTAACTCATATTCCCAAGGTGGCATATGGGTCCCACAAGACCTTTTTATAGAGAGAAAGTGTCAGGGAGTTAAGAAATTAAGTCTATTTGTTGATCTTGTTGGGATTTTGATTGAAATAAGCCTCAAGATGCATAATGTAGGGTATTACTGGTATATTAATTATGATATTAAGGTCATAAATGCAAAAAGGCCCAAAGATCAATGTGAAAGTGTAAATAAGTATAGTTTACAACATCAAATTAAAGAAAAACTAGGTCTATTTAGCTTAAAAGGGCCCTAAATCCAATGTGAATGTGTACAACACATTACAACACTAGATTAAGGTGGAATTAGGTCCAAGGGCCCTAAGTTTAATTTGAAGGTGTAAATTAATACACTTTACAACATTAAATCAAGGAAAAGTTAGGTTTATTTAGCTTGATCGAGCCCTAAATCCAATGTGAATGTGGAAAACACATTACAACACTAGATCAAGGAAACATTAGGTTCATTTTTAACATTAATTATTCCCAAACTAGGTAATGAAAAGGGATAATTTTTCTGTTGTCACCAAAAAATTGAGTAGGTTTAGGCATTTGTCTTTATTGACTTAATGTGTTTGTTTGAATGAAAGTGGGGCTGCTACCATTGTATACTCACGAGACTTGGTCTTTGTTGATTGTGCTATGTGACCATTTGGACACGATAGAGATGGTTACTCTACATTCCTTGAGGTTGTATTATGTGACCTTCATGCTTGCGATTAGGGCTAATCAGGGGTTGATTACTGCCTTAAGCCCTTAACATAATAGAAATCACCAATACTGTGTTTTCCATCAAAACTAATTGCTCCTTTCCCAACAATATTTTCTCCAGAATCATCTCTAGACATGACTAATCCACCATCATACTTTTCAAGCTTCGTGAAATTAATTTTATCTCTAGTCATGTGATTAGAGCAGCCACTGTCAATCACCCAATAGTCTTCATCTTGTCTAGCATGAAAGGAAATAACCAGATTACCCTCCATCTCATCTTTCTTATTCTTTGGACCACTTTTCCTTGCACATCTTCCAAAGTTAGTAGATACATATTTATTCTCTAAGTCCAAAAAAAAGCACTAATCATTATCATCCTCAAAATTAGATTCATCAATGTTAGAAATCCTAGCATCTTCTCTAACATAATATAATCTCTTGAACTTCTTATCCTTTTTGTCTTTATTATCTTTGTTCTTCTTGTGTACAACTCTATTTGGACATCTTGAAGCATAGTGACCAATATTTCCACAACTGGAACATTTAAAAGGTAACATACCTTTGTACTTACTAGTAACTTTCTTCAGCTTTCTTGTAAAATTTGCTTCTAACTCGTTTGAACCATCACTATCCAGATCATTTTCTGTATTTATAGCTTTAAAGGCTGATTCTGTCTTCTCCTTTTCTATTCCAAACTTTCTTATCTCAAATGTAGTCAAGGTGCCAAATATTTGTTCTTTAGTAAACTTCTTAGGATGAATACACTTCTTCAATAAATGAAACCTTATCATTGTAACTCTTTGATAGAGTCATCAAAATATTCTCCATCACATCTTCATTAGTCAGGGTACCATCTTGAATCTTCACTTCATTCACTACAATATCAACCCTTTAAAAATAGCTTGCAATATCTTCACCTTCTTCCATTTTCAAATTCTCATATCTGCGCTTAGCTGTTAGCTTCTTTCACAATTTCACTCTATCATTTTCTTCATAGATATCTTCCAAATTTTTCCATACTTCATAAGCAGTTCCCAAAGAAATAATATTTTTTCACTCAATCTTAGATAAATCACTATAGATTGCATACCTTGCTTTCTTGTTTTCCTCATAGGAATAAATTTCATCTACAGAAGAAGAACCACTTGCCAGTGCAACATACTCAGTCTCCACAACATTCTATGTCTTGTAACCAAGAGAGATTATGTAACCTCTCATCTGCACTTTCTAGTCATTGTAGTCATATCCATGAAACATAGGGATTGCCAATTTGTGTGCCATTAGATCTACCTCAAGTGGTAAAGCTCTTCACCAAGGAACCAAAGCTCTGATACCAATTTTTGAAAGCAGAAAGACAACTAAGAGGGGGGTGAATCAATTGTCACCAAACTCAATCTCAAATTTCAAACACTTATCAACTTCACAACCACTTTATTCTTTCATTAATTAAGGAAGGATACTTGAGTGATATTAAGGAAAAAGAGAATGATCTCCTTATTAAGATGCATGACATCATTTCTAAAGAAGAGGAGTTCTGGAGACAAAGATCTAGAGCATTATGGCTATCTGTTGGTGACAAAAATACAAGGTAATTTCACTTGTCAGCCTCAAAACACGGGGTAGTTAATAAAATCTCTCTTATTGAAGTTGATGGCAACTGGTTTGAGGAAGAGGAGGTAATTAGTAGGAAAGTTGTTATTTTCTTCAAAAATCTTCTTTCTGAGAAAGAGGAAAATAACCAAAATGATCAGGATCACTTGATAGAGGCTATACCTAATGTGACTAACCCGAAAGACAATTATAAGCTGACTGTTATGCCCTCTAGTGAGGAAGTTAGGAAGGCTATCTTTTCCTTTGAAGGGAGTAAAGCTCCGAGTCTTGATGGGTTTCCTATGTTCTTTCAATGGTTTTGGGAGATTGTTGGAGAGGATGTGGTGAATGTTGTTAAACGATTTTTTGGGTCAAGAAGTATCCTAAAAGAGTTAAATGCTACTTTTCTGGTCCTTATTCCCAAGAAGCGTGGTGTAGTGGAATTTGATTCTTTCAGACCCATTAGCCTCTGTAACTCTATCTACAAAATCATCTTGAAGGTAATGAGTTCCACATTTCTAATTCTTTTGCCTACTCTGATTTCACCTAAACAAAATGGATTTGTCCCTGGCAGAAAAATCCTTGATTCAATAATCACAGTGCATGACAATATCCATTCCCTTGTGGAGTGAAAGACTGAAGGATTCCTCTTAAAGCTTGATATATCGAAAGCCTATGATAGAGTTGATTAGAAATTACTGTTTAAAATTTTAAAGGCATTTGGGTTTAGTAACAAGGTTCTTCAGTTGGTGGAGTAGCTTGTGTCTACTGCTACAATCTCTGTCATGGTTAATGGATCTCCCTCAACTTTCTTTCATAGCTCTGGAGGAGTAAGATAGGGAGATCCTATTTCTCCTATTTTATTTACTATTATGGCTGAAATTCTTGGAAGAAATTTGAAAAAGTTGTTAGATCAAAGATCCCTCGTGATGCAGGAGCATCTAGTGGTGTAAGGGCAATCTTGTATCACCCAAAAATAGTTAAATTTCAAGTTTCTCAGTTTTTAGATGTTTATACATTTTTGGATACCTTTTTTGTCATAATAAAATTCCCAATTTACGGTTTTTATTTTCTATTCATGGGTGGAAAGATATTGCAGTTTTAGTTTCCCAGATTTGCACCTAAAAATATTCTGAGTTAGATTTGAGGCACTTAGAGTCCCCGGATCAGCCCTGAAACTTTCCAAAATTGGCGTAGCAGATCTTGAGCGCATTATTGACTTCGTGACCTTTCCAACGGTTCAAACGGTTTGTGAATCGGAGTCCCAGATCAAAAGTTATGGCCCCGGGAAGTTGGCGCACTTTCTAGAAGATACAATTGCAAATGCTCTTTTGAAATTTGAACTTCAGGTTGTAAATTTTTGGCACCAAACCGCCTAAACTCAAATTTGAATGTTGTTTTGGCTCCAAACTAAAGAGGAGCTCTATTTATGGGCGGGTTTCTAATTTTTGGGTAACTTTTAGGGGACAAGCTCGCATATTGCAAAAGGGTGATTCTGTAGCTTTCTGTAACTTGCATGTGTTGTAGAACTTAGGGATTTGAGATCCTCTGCATGTAAGAAGCTCCATTTTTGAATAATAAAATTATTCTCTTGTTTGTGGGTTATTTTAAGTCTCGGGTTGCGCCCTCATCAAGTGGTATCAAAGCAAGGTTTTCTTAGGCATGTAGAATGCATACGATCATGGGGCGGTTTACGCGAGGACTATGGTTGTGGGTTGAGTCAAGAAAAGATACCTCAAGTAGTACTGGTAGGCATGATGGTGCGAAGGTGGTTGAGTGGTAGAAATACTTGGTGGAAGAGATGCAGCGGCAGCCCTCGGAGAATAGGTGATGCGTTACAAGAAGCGTTGAGAGGGTTAAGCAGGGGGAGGGAAAGTGAGTTGAAGGGAAGAAAAGGTTCAAATGCGAGAAGAGGAAGAAAGGTGATCAAAGACAAAATGCGGCTGGCAGGGCCATTTCAAAGATGAGGGAAAAGGCCAGGCGAAGTCGGTTAATTACGGAAGTCGAACAGAAAGTTTGGTCACATTTGGATCCAACTACTAGAAGAATATTTAAGTATGAGAAATAAGAGGACCGGATCGGGTTAAGTTTGTGAAAATGAAGGTGAAGGGCCATGCGGTGGTGGAAAGGTCGGTTGGAAAGAAATCAAGAGAAAAGGAAATATCACTAGGCGAGTTGCATGGCCGAAAAGCCGGTTCATACCAGTGGACTACGAGTTAGATCTATTGAAGAAATTGCAAGGGTTGAAGCAAGGAAGCAGATCTATGAAAGAATATATTGAAGAATTTCACAAGATAATCATCAGAACAGGCCACACAGAGGCCAATAAGGAGAAGGTAGCCTGATACCTTAATGGGTTACGACCGAGCATTTAGGAGGAGTTAAGCCTAGTCAGAATGACCACCATTGAGGATGTGTATTAGTTTGCTCTGAAGGTGGAAGAGAAGTTGAACAAAAGATTTGATGGAAAGCAAAAAGAATGAGGAGGTCAACGTGGAAGGGGAAGTGGAAGACCTTCAGGAAGCCGAAATGATGATGAAAATAAAAGTGAAGATGTGGGTACCAACCGAAGCCAAAGGAATGACAACTTCTATCGCCCTCATGATCAAAGAGGTAGAGGACGAGGAATATATGGACAAGGATCTGGAAGAGGTGGTTTCAAAGGAACGTGTTTCTAGTGTGGTGAAGAAGGGCATCGAGCCTATGAATGTACACAACACTAAGGAAGGGTAGACAAAAGGCCAGAAGGTCATGGAAGGGTTGCGCATGCAGATGAGGAGGCCCAATGTGAACATTCAGATGATGTTGAAAGGGGAGAAGCCCTAGTGATTAGGAGAGCCCTGGTGACTGAGGAAAAGGAACTAGAACAGAGGAAGAATTTGTTTCATACAAGGTACAAATGTGAAGAAAAATGTTGTGATTTAATTATTGACAGTGGGAGCACCGATAATCTGGTGTCAGAGGAGATGGTCACAAAGTTGAAGTTGAAGAGGGAAAGGCACCCGCATTCGTATCGGATTGCCTGGTTGCAAAAAGACTACAAAGTTTTGGTCAATGAGCAGTGCCTAGTAAAGTTCAAGATCGGGAGCTACCATGATGAGGTACTATGCGATATCATCCCCATGGATGCATGTCACATGTTGTTGGGGAGTTCGTGGCAGTTTGATAGGCGAGCTATACATGATGGCCATGCAAACACTTATTCTTTGACAAAGGATGGGGTTCGTCACAAGTTGAAACCCCTGAAGGAGACCGAAGAAAAGGTATGCAGTAGTGCTAGAATTTGTTATGTAGATGGAAGAAATTTTTTAGAAGGTATGAAGCATGAGCGTGTGTGTTATGCATTGATTCCTAGAGTGAGTAAGAAGGATAGTGAGAAGGTTCCAGAAGAAGTTTTTGGGATGTTGGATGAGTTTCAGGATATTGTTTCTGATAATGTACCTGAGGGTTTACCACCAATAAGGAAGATCAGTCATCAGATTGACTTGATTCCTAGAGCCAATTTTCCAAATAAGGCAGCTCATAGAATGACTCCGGCAGAAAATGA
>VDFB02193867.1:579124013-579174570 GCA_007258455.2 Sequoia sempervirens | reverse complement strand
CGATAAAAGAAGCACAGTGGAGGAATGGTGAGACATTTTGGTCAAGATAAGACCATAGCCATTATCAGTGGACATTACTATTGGCCTCAGTTGTCACAGGACATGAAGAAGTTTGTACAGGGTTGTAGGGTATGTCGGATGGCTAAAGGAGTGAGCCAGAATACGAGGCTTATATCAGCCCTTACGTACCAAAAGAGGCCATCGCGGGGGATATAAGTATGGACTTTGTTCTTGGTTTTGCCAAGGACACAATGAGGAATGATTCCGGTCTTTGTGGTGGTTGATAGGTTTTTGAATATGGCACATTTCATTCCATGTCAGAAGACCCATGATGCAGTCCACATTGCTGACTTGTTCTTCAAAAAGGTGGTGAGGCTACATGGTCTGCCAAAGAGTATTGTTTCAGATTGTGACACCAAATTTGTGGGGTACTTTTGGAGGACCTTGTGGAAGAAGCTGAAGACAGAGCTAAAGTTTAGTTCTGCACACCATCCACAAGCAGATGGGTAGACAAAGGTTGTTAGAGTCTGAGTGACCCTCTTGAGATGTTTGGTAGAGATAAACCCAAGGGATGGGACTTGATCTTACCCTAGGCAAAATTTTCTTATAACAATTATGTCAACAGAAGCACTGGTAGATCACCATTCCAGATTGTGTATGGAGGTAGCCCCAGAACAACTCCAGAATTGAGGAAGATGGACCAAGAGAAGAAAATAAGTGCTGAAGTTGAAGATTTTGTAGAACACATCAAGGATATACATGAGAAGGTAAGAGAACATATTAACAAGATGAATATGTAGTATAAGGCTAAGGTAGATCGAGAGAAAAGTAGGTATAAGGAGTTTCAGATTGGTGATGAAGTGATGGTCCACTTGAGGAAAAAAAGGTTTCTAGTGGGAACATATAACAAATTGAAGATGAAGAAGTTCGGTCCCTGTAAAATTTTGAAGAGGCATGATTCAGGGAATGCATATGAGGTAGAGTTGCCGGATGGATTCAACATTTCCCTGTGTTCAACATTTCAGATTTGACAGAGTACCATGAAGGTGGCGGAGGAAGTACCCTTTGATAGACAGGTGTGGGATTCCAATACCTACTTTAGAAAGGAGGAGATTGAAGAAATCTGTGGATATTAAGTGTGGGAAGAATTACGAGGGGAAGCGGTATGAAGAAGAATATTTGGTGAAATGGAAAGGAAGGCCTATTAGAATTCATCACAGTTTGCCTAAGGTAGAGAGTTGACTAGCTGGGTTTTCCCCACCATACGAGGCGATGATGGAGTCACTTCTCAAATTACCACAGGTGTTTGATCTTGAGGAGCATCCGGTGGTGTAAGCAATCTTGCATCACCCAAAATAGTTAAATTTCAAGTTTCTCAATTTTTTAGATGTTTTTACATTTTTGGATACCCTTTTCATCATAATGAAATTCCCAATTTACGGTTTTTATTTTCTATTCCTGGGTGGAAAGATATTGTAGTTTTAGTTTCCCAGATTTGCACCTAAAAATCTTCTAAGTTAGATTTGAGACACTTAGAGTCCCTGATTAGGCCCTGAAACTTTTTGAAATCGGTGTAGCAGATCTCAAGCGCATTGCTAACTTCGTGACCTTTCCAATGGTTCAAATGGTTTGTGAATTGAAGTCCCGGATCAAAAGTTATGTCCCTGGGAAGTTGGCGCACTTTCTAGAAGATACAATTGCAAATGCTCTTTTGAAATTTTAACTTCATGTTGTAAATTTTCAGTGCCAAACTGCCTAAATTCAAATTTGAATGTTGTTTTGGCTCCAAACTAAAGAGGAGCTCTATTTATGGGCGGGTTTCTAATTTTTGGGTAACTTTTAGGGGACAAGCTCGCATATTGCGAAAGGGTGATTCTGCAGCTTTCTGTAACTTGCATGTGTTGTAGAACTTGGGGATTTGAGATCATCTGCATGTAAGAAGCTCCATTTTTTAAATAATAAAATTATTCTCTTGTTTGTGGGTTATTTTCTAAGTCTCGGGTTGCACCCTCATCACCTCATTGGTTTTAAACTGTCTTCTAGCAATTTGATCTATTCTCATCAACAATTCATTGATGATACCATGCTTTTGGGAAAATCTACTATTTTAGAGGGAAATACTTTGAAAAATCTATTGGATGAGTATGGGAGGGCATCTGGCCAGCTGATTAACAAACAAAAAATCTCTCTCTTCTTCTTTAACACTCTTGAACACAAACAGAATAAAATTTCTAGAATCCTAGGTTGCAGGGTGCAGTCCTTACCTGCCACCTATCTAGGATTACCTTTAAGCCTTAAAACCCTGGAGTCCTTTTTGATTTCGTTGGTTGAGAGGTTTAGCAAGAAGCTTGTTGGATGGAAAGGAGCTTTTCTAAGTCAAGCTAGTAAATTACAACTTCTCAAAGCTACTCTTCATAATCTTCCGATTTATGCCTTAAGCCTTTTTAAAATCCCTACCAAGTTTGCATATGCTATTGAAAAGATTCAAAAAAGATTTCTTTGGTCAGTTTTTGAAGAAAGAAAAATATTTCCTTTAATAGGGTGGGATTTGGTGTGTAGACCTAAAAAGGCTGGTGGTTTAGGTATTAGAAAAATTAGAATGGTTAACAAGACTCTTCTTGCTAAACAAATTTGGAGACTATTTTCGTCCTTAGGGGAATGGACTAAAATTCTGATAAGAAAATATATCGAGAACAAAAAATCTCTTACAATCATGATGGAATCCCATCTTCTACCTAGAGGTTCAACCTATTGGAATAACTTGATTGCTGGTAGAAAAGTGGTTGAAATAGGAGTGGGTTGGCAAATCAGTAGTGGAAACCAAACAAGATTCTGGGACAATAGATGGTTGTTCAAGGAGTCCCTTGCCAAAATTGAACCTTCTCACGGGTGGACTAAGATTTGTAAAGCTCTTTTTGGTTTGTATGTTAAATATTATTAGAAGAATGGAAATTAGGTGGATCTATGTCTTGTTAGTCAGGTTCTTGCTCCTGTTCAATCCTCCCTGCTGGTTGTCAGACATTTCCATGACCAAACCGAAGACTTTCTTGTTTGGAAAGATGAACCCTCGGGTAACTACTCTGTTTCGTCGGTTGTTGCCAAGCTATCTTCTTCCTAGGCTCCCCCCCTTTTTGGTCAAATGCTTGGATTAAACACCGTTTACCTAAAGTTAACATTTTCTTTTGGATCCTTCTTCAAAATAAAATGCTTGCGGTTGATAATCTCTGCAAGCAAGGCTTTCAAATACCCAATAGATGTTATCTCTGCAAGATGGAGGTAGAGTCAGTTTTTCATTTGTTTCTTCATTGTCCATTTGCCACCTCGATTTGGGAAAAACTTCTCTGTTCCTGGAATTTTTCTTAGGTGTTCCCCTCGTCAATTGAAGAATTTTTCATCCAATGGAAAGCCACTACTCACAACCCAACACTATGGAAGCTGTGGGATTTTTCCTTCCCTCATGTTGCTTGGAGTCTTTGAAAAGAATGAAATAATACAATTTACAGGGATAAGGAATCTTCGGAGGTCATAGTGTTTGAAAAAATAATCCCCCAAAAGGATTGTAATCTTGAGAAAGTGGCTTGTTCTTCCTATGATATAATGATTGCTAAGGAAAGGAAAATTAGTTATGATATTTCCTATGCTCCTAAACATGCCAAGAAGGATAGAGAGGGTGTCTGCTGGACTTTTCTGCCTAATAGTTGGATCAAAGCCAACTTTGACGGGATGACTAAAGGCAATCCTGGTGTGGAGGGATGTGGCAGAGTTAAGGGATTCTTTTGAAAATTTTCTAGGTGTGATTGCTACACCCCTTGGCTCACAAACCAATCATTTGGTTGAGGTTGTTGGAGCTTTTCATGTAATAAATTTGGCTCATATTCTGAATTTTAAAAACCTTTGGCTTGAAGGGGATTCAAAAAACATTATTGAATGTCTTCTAGGTAGGTCCCCCCCTCATGGACCATAAAGTCTTGGATTGATGATGCTATTTTGACCTTAGCTAAGTTTGATAATATAAAGATATCCCATGCCTATAGAGAAGCCAATGTTGTGGTAGATTTTTTTGCGAATCAAGGGGTTAAAAGTAAAGGACAACTTACATGGCTGAACATCAATGATTTAGGTGTTGATGTCTGAGCCTTATTGAACTATGATGTGTCACATGGGAAAGATGTGTGTCACCTCGATCATGATGATAGAACGGGGTAAACACGTCACTATCATTAGATTGTATGGGGCTAAGCTAACTAGCTTGTCTTGTAAGTTTTCTTGGTATGCTTTGTGGGCTCGCAGGTTTAGCGGGGCCATTGATTTTGTCTTTGTCTATATTACTATGCTTGCTAAAATGGGAGGAGAAAGAAAAAAAGTTGAGCCAGAAAGTTTCTAGATGCACACAAGAAACCCTAAAGCGTGGAACAAAGTTAAAAGTGGGGGTTTACTCCCTTTTCTGGAGAAACTCCATGGGTATAATCAGGAAGCTATAGAGATTTTTGAGAAGAATTGGAACAATGGTGAAATAACCCTTTTTGGAAGGAAAGTGAAGCTTGATGAAAATCTCATCACTGAATTGACTGGTATGTCCACTTAAGAACATAAATTTTTCAGGGACAAGAAATTCTCTAATGAAGTTGTGGTTAGATTTCTGAAGAAAGACAAGGAAAAAATGAAACTTGTGAAAGTTTCCAATAGTTACTTCGAGGCCGACTCCCTTAAATCTCTTTGGAGAAAATTTCTTCGTATCATTATGGAGTATATCACCCTGGATGGATGGTTCACTAGGGTCTACGACTATCATTTTTCCTTGCTCAATCATTTTCAATATAAGGTCAGGATTTCTCTCCCCTACTACTTACTCTGTTCCTTAAGAAAAAGTATGGAAGACCATAAGAAAAACCCTGAACGATATCCTATATTACATACTAGTCTAATAAGATTAATTTTTGAACATTTGCAAAATATGTCTGCCATTTCTAACCTAGATGCCTCCTCAGATTCTGAGGATGATGACACTGAACCTAGTTGTTCAGGGAATAAGCCTAATTTGAGTCCTATAAGGATGGTCCTGGACCCTCCCATTTTCCATACTGTCAAGAAAATCCAAGCCTGTAATCCCCAACTTGCTAAAGTCTACCCTACTTCTTAGCCTAAATGTTCTACCCCCAAAGCCAAAGGAGCCAAAAAGAATTTCCCTATTATAAACCTTGTTTCTTACTTTGAAGATTCTCCTAATTCTGAGGAACCTAGCGCTAATAATAATTCTCCCTCTTCTGTCCCTTCGATGGATAGAGAGGATAAAATTGGGTCCCCTGGAGCTTCTAACTCTGCTAAAAATTGACTCAATCTTGATAGGGATTCTAATGCTAATTTTCTAGGCATAGCTAGGAATAATGTCATGGACTACTTCAGAATGTCAAAATGGGTCTTTCATTAAATTAATGACCTAAAAATTAAAAAGTGGGCCCTCCAGAGTAAATTGGAAGAAGTGGAAGCTAAGTTTTTTGTGTTATGCAAGAAGGATGAAGAGCATAATGAGAATGCTACTAGCAAGGAGATCTAGGAAATATGGATAGAAATTGAATTTGAAAAAATAAAAAATGTTGTGAAGATAATTACTAAACAGAATAATAGAATGGCAAGAAATAATGTTATCATTATCAATGCAATGACTAAAAAACTTGATAAAGCTCAATAGGGATCCTTGATTGTTGATTTGGAAAAGGTTAAAGATAAAAACCAAGAAGAGGAAATAGGGATTTCGAAGAGAACCAGGGCTAATCTGAAAAGGAAGGAACCTCCCATGCCACAGATGATCCAAACTTTCAAGAAGGGAGTCCAGGATATGCAGGATCTGGAGGCCAAGACTGAAAAAGTTCTAAAGACTGGTTTAGTTGTTGCTGGTTTTTTGGTCTGCACCTTGGTTGGCTCTTTGGTGGTCCGTTTTGGATTTTTTTTGTTGGATGTTGTTTCTTCAGGGTTTTTCTTTTTTGCAGCCTATTTAATTCATTGGACTTTTTCGTCCTTTCCTTTTTATGATGTAAACTTTGTGGTTTCGGGTCCCTATAAAACCTGTTTTTTCCTTTATCAAAAACAAAAAAGAAATATCAACATAAGAGACACTAGAATTACGTAGAAAACCCAATAAGTGAAAAACCATGGTGAGGATTAACTCACAATATAAAGTAATTCCAAAACTGAATACAAAGAGGCTCACTGCCAAGGGTTCATTACCCAAAATACAAGGCTCATTTCCTATAGAAAGGACTCACTATCCAACAAGGAGGATCACTACCTATAGATACAAAATATAACAGAAAAGATTCACCACAACAAGTTACACACATTTGTAGCCTTGATCAAAAGATTGTAGGCACCATCAGCTCACTGCTTTCAGGAATCTAGCACATTAGAGTACTTCTTCCTCAAATCTTTTTCACACAAATATAATACACAAACTTGTGGCTCATCTGATACATGAATTCACAACATCTTGACTTATAAATATACCTTCTTCAACCTTAGAAACTTTCTCCAAGGTCGGCTACACACACTTCATTTTATAAATTCAAATTAGGTCAAAAACTCAACATTCCCACGATGGAAGAGAATGAGAGCAGACCAAAATAACACTAAACCAAGACACAAAAAATTGTCTCAAATCAATCACATGCTTCCTCAATTTATACTTATCCTTCGTATGAAGTGTAGACATTAGGTCGACCAAACCTAATGAAAACATAAATGAACTTTGAAGTACATGCTTCCACAACAAGAAGGTAGTATGCATAAAACATAGCACACTTCACCATACACTAGAATGCACCTCAGGTACCTTTAGATTCATCTATAGAAAATGCAAAAAATTTCATACACAAAACAATTCCCATCAGTCCATCTAGACTACACAGACACACACAAAATTTTGAAACTCATCTTCTAGAGAACCAAACCATGAACACCTTTTCTAGAACATAGACAACATCATTACAAACCTTATACCATATCTGCAAGACCTAAAAAAAACTAGCAAAGGACCGCGGAGTAGAAGCATTTATCCTAGTCCACAAACAAACAGCTCTGCCAGACTAGTTCGCACCGGTTAATACAAATTTCACACTCCATCAAACCAAAAACTAGAAACCAAGATATATCACCAACAAATGCCCATAAACAATACTTTAGATTTGCACAAGCATAGGATCAACATAGAAGAAATGCAGAGCACATGTCGGAGCACACCTTGAACACATACTCAACTTAGTCTTCACTATTCTACAACTCAACACATCAGCACACCTACAACACCATAAAGATAGCTTGATGTACTCACAACATCTCAACTAGATACATGCATGAATTGCAACATCCTGGACTGTGTTGAAATCAATGACATCAATGACAACACCATCAAACTCACTCATACTTGCAACACAATCTTGAAGCATCTGAATAAAGGGGTGAATAACAGATTGAATAGCATTCATTAAAACTATTCATCCATGGTGGTTTCTATACATAATTTTGAAATGAAAAAGAAAGAGACATTCCACTTATGGAAACATGGATCCCTAGGATGAAGGAACTAATATTGATGTTAGTTAGAGCTAAACAGGATGCTAACACCCTTGAAAATTTTAAGCCCACTCATACTTTTGTGGGTAAAATTGAGGAGTACAGGGGAAACATTGAACCTTTGGAAGTCAAAATAAGGGAATTGTTAAATTCCTTTCATAAATAGCATCATGGTATTCTCCCATCCATTCTAAGGGATGATGGTAGCGTAAAAACTATGCAAGAGTGGAGAGATGAAACTAGGAAAATCATTTCAGAGTAGGCAGTTTCAATTTGTTAAAAATATGACATGGGTACACTGAAAAGAAATATGGATAAGTTGGCTAATGCAGAGATTGTCTTGTTATAATTTGATAGGGAGGCCAATCAAATTGTTACCAAGTACTTGCCTTGTAGAGAAAAGGATGATGAGGTCATGAATTTCAACTGGCCTATTGAAGAGGAATTCCTAGCATGGAGAGAAAAATACTTGGAGGGGTTGGTGGATTAATATGAAATGGTGGGGTGGTGATTTAACATTTTTGTTTTGAAGTCTGTAATCATGATGAATAATGGATAGGTGAAAAATCACTGCATATCCTAGATTTAGTATAGATTAGGATTTTGCAAAAGTATAGAAAATATAGCACATTTTCTTCAAATTGAATTAATGACAAGTTTGTAGACATGGACATATTCTTTGTCCTTTCCTTTGTGTTTCTTTCATGCTTTCTATCTTTTTCACTTTGTGTGCATGGGATGCCTTTTGAAAGGTGGGACTGGATCTCTAAGGATGAATGAATACTACTCTTGTTTTCACAAATGTTTCCCACCACTTGGGAATACAAAGTAACTGAAAATGGAATATATTTTGTAGCAGTCCAATATGGTATTGACATGTGTACTTTCTGCCCTAAGGCTTTTTTTTCTCTTTTGTTTCTATAAGAAGGAATTCAAGGCTAGAAAGTAGGGTTTTGTTGTATTGCAATCGACATAGTGAATTGTTAAAAAAGGAATATCAAGAATATTTTGAGTTTTTTCTTAGGTTCTAAGTTTGTTGTTATGTATGCAATTTTGATAACAAAGACAACAAATAAAATCTCAGTGATTTCAATTTCATGGCCATTTTCTCTCCTCTATACTTGTTCTATTAGTTATGAATGATATAATCAAGGATTGTTTTGTTCGTCTCCATTGGATTTCTAATGGATGTTTAGTTTCATTATTGCTTGTTAATTCAAGAGATTAATACAAATGATTAGGTGGAATTGTTAACTCAAATGAATTATGTGCTAGGATATCTTTAAGAAGTGGTGGGTGAGAATGTTACATGGAAATGTTGTAATGTAGTATTTTCTAAAGCATATATGTTGCTATGTGTAATAATTGTTATCAGACCTTGCATAGGTTAAGATAGACTTTGTGTTTAGGATAAGGCATTGGTTCAAGCAAAATTTTCAGAATTAAATTTTTTGGGTCGATTCATCAGCAAATCACTCTTTATTAACCAACTTTTCAATGAGTACCACTATAGTTATTTTGTGGTGAGTTTCATTATTCTCATGCTCCAAGTGTAGGGTATTCCTAAAAGAAACTCTAACCTTTTTAAGACACTATGTTGTTGAGTGCTTATATGAGAATTATTTGTTGTTTACAATGTATTTAAATAGTAGTCATATAAATTCTTGAGTGTACATTATGGGAGAACCCTCCTGGGTTTCACAGAGCCCAAAGTGAAAGATTAGAATTTTTGTAACTTTTACTCATTTGTTGGCCAATCCCTTTAGATTGATAATTATTGGAAATGGAAAATTCCATAGGTAATTCTGAAGATCAACTTAGTTCTTAAAAAAACCCAATAGATTGGCGACCCTGCTAGGGATTTCCTAAGTCCAAAGTCTCTAGTTCAGATCTGGTACAGTTAGAGTCGAGTATTATATTATTCTTTACTTCCTGAAGAATAATTGGCTCAAGTTTTTTTTAAATAGTCATGTCACGTCCAATATTATGTATCAAGTCCTCGTTAATTCTGTCACCTTGTGTTAGGTTCTGTTTAAAATATTTTATAAGGTAAAAAATAAAAATTCAAAGTACAATCACTTTCTATTTCCCAACATTTTGGGTGGTGGCTTTGAGGTCTCATATACCAATGTAAAGATAAACTCTCAAAGAGAACTTGAGAAGGAAAGGAATATTGACATATTGTTTGAAACTATGAAAAATACTAGAAGTGAAATGAAGAAGCACCCTAAGTAGAAGTTGGAGCTCGAGCTTGCAAACGACAAGCAACTAACATGGGTAAAGAAAACTATTGAATCAGGTAATTCTGTTGAATCCCTTGCTGATGCATCTCCTACTTTGAATAGTGAGGTACATAGTGCAAATATCTAGGGAGAAGCACATGAAGTTGAAGGGCCTAATGTAGATCAAGGGAGCTTTCCTATTGAGGAAGTTTATAAAAATGAATTTGATGTGTCAAGAGAGGGGATAGGTGGGAGTTTTTGGATAAAAATAAGTTCTTAGAACCTTTGACCACTGGTGTTGGATCTATCTTTAATGGAAAAAATTTCAAGCCAAGAGGTGAAACTCCTAATGTAGAAGTGCATATTTCCCTTGAGGAAGACCTAGTTGATCAAGCCTATTAAACTCATATGCCTAGTGAGGCTAGAAATATCTTAGAAAATGAAGAAGACATAGATAAAGATGTGTAAGCATTAGAAGAGGAAGAACTGAGGCTTAAGGAAGAAGAAGAAAATAGACTAAAGGAGTTGAAGGAGAAGGAAGATAGGATTAGAGCTAAGCATCTTGAGAGAGATGCTCTAAGACAAAATATAGAGAGGATGAGAGAAGATGCTGCTAGGCATAAAGTCTTCACTGAAAATGTTTCCAAGTTGGCTGCTGAGATTACCCATGAAATTCCTAAAGTAACAATCTAGATGGGAACCTCTGCTACTAATACCTATAACATATTTATTGCAACTTCCAAACCCCCAAATCCTTCTGCTACTGCTAAGAAATCATCTTTTTTAGATCATGGGAAGAAGCCCATTGATCAGACAAAGGAGACTATCTTCAATACTTTCAATACAAACACCAATACAAATACCCATACTTTATCTATTAAAACCTCCACCAATAATGCTCAAATTGATCCTACTCCATCCAATGCACCTCCAAATCCTAAGATCTTGAAATTACATTTGGAAAATGATTGTTGGAAAATGTGCCTCAACTTGCTGGCTTGAACCTTTGCTAAATACTTGGCAATTTTCCCTTTGTGTTCATGCTCTTACTACTATATCATGAGAACCTTCAAGTAGAGGTATGGTAGTGCAGTGTGTTAGCTCTCAAAAATGCAGGTTTGAACCACGAAAGGTTGCCAAGCTTTCACAACGTTTTAGGGTAATAGACAAGGTCAAAAGATTTTGGACCTTCTACTCTTCAGGTGCTGCTAGACCTAGGCGGGTGTACCTATCTGAATGATGCAGACTTGACTTATGATTATCTTTCATGGAATAATTTATCCTTGATGGCAAATGAAAATGGACAAATAAAATCAAATTTGGTGTAAATTGTATATCAATATTCAAAACTAAACCCTAATATAATCAATTAACAGATGTAAAAAATATGAGTGAAACCAAAGAATGAAAACGAAAAGACCAGTGCCTTATAGGGTATGCAGAGTCAAGATAAATATGAAACAAGTACTTTGTTCTAGAAAGCATTCAAGTTATTTAGCATTTATTTGGTTTATAGCTTGTATAAACATGCAAGGTTATGATTACTAAGTTCTTAGTGATCCAATTGAAATTCTCTAATTACTATGATCAATTTAAAGAATTTGATCTTTACTAGAAAGAAACAATTAATTGACCATACAGATGCAGCAAATGTGCACTAACAAACTAGTTATAAACTTGTTACACCAATTCAAATAACCAGAAAACATCATACAAGAGACAACTTCAATAATGCTTTCAATGAACACCATAAACAACCGATACCAGAAACAACTGCACCATTGTATTAGATTTCAATTGATATCTCCATGATTTTACATATGCAACACAGTCTCATCTTTGCCAAAAAAAATTATTCTATTATATCCCCGCTATCCTCTATCCTATTTTTCTTATCACCTTTATTTTGTTTCCAAAACGGACATTTATACATTGAGAATACGAAAGGATGCATCCTTTCAGAAATAGGAAATATCATATTTTACAAAACAAAAGACAAAGGATAATTAGGCTCTATTTAGCCACAAGTGAGTTTTAGCGAGAAGATCCAAATAATCCCAGTGCTCATATGTGTTCGCATCTCCAACAGCATTCCAGATCGTGATCTCCATCTTGATCATCTCCTCATTTTGCTCACTCACTTCCTCCAATGTTGTATCCTCTGTAGAAGCTAGCCTCATGACATCATTCAATATTGACTCGCATTCACTTTTCCATTTGGTGGCATCCTTCAATTCCCTGTTGTCATCAGAGAATGTAATCAAAGTCTTCCTGGTAGCATCAATCAACCCCTGTTCATCCCCTTGCAGCTCATCATGGAAGTTTTGATGGCGATTGATAATATGATTTGCAACTTCAAGTGCTACACTATTAGAAACATCACTTTGGGCCAGTTCATGAAACTTCTCCATAATTCATCCATCCATCCTTGTATGCTCTTTTAATGCAGCCAGAGTATGAGAGTATTTTCCCCATAGTTTATTTAACCAAGATGTCAAATTATCCTGCCTCTTCTTGACAATTGCTGCAATTGCATCATGCTTTCCCTGGGAATAAACACTTGATCCTACCCAATGATCTTTTTCCTGAGAGCTTTCACCTTGAGTGAGCATTTTGGTTGGCCCCATTGAAATACCAACCAAATCTTTTAGTCTCTCATTCTCTCTCAACATTATTTCATTATTTGACTTGTACATTTCTCTTTCTTTTATTAGCATTTGGATCTGTGCTTTATTCAATTTTGTAATATTGACCCCAATTTCAGCAGTAGCCACAAGATCGGCCTCTCCAACCTTTCAGGTCATGACATGGCCAAATGCCTTCTCTGTGTCAATCACCACTAATTTCCTTTGGGGTGGGTATAAGGCCCAAATCATCAGTGACCCTTCATCAGTATTGTACTTGGAGCCTACATACACCTCTGTTACCTTTTCCTTGTCAAGCTTGTGTGTAGCATTACTATCCTTCAAGAAACTATCAAAAACTAATGTAGAATTCAAATCAAGTCCAGGAAAGATCATGACACCAGCACTTTCCAACATTTTCCTCCCCTTTTCAGGAGTCATATTTGTCATTTCATCATCCACACATCTTCTCAACTGACTCAACAATTGTTTTTCATTCCCTGAAGTGACATCATCAACATTTTCTCTTATTTCTTTCCCCTTCTGCTTATACAAGAATGCTTTGAATTCTGGGGTATTTATGAATTCATCATCTGAGACAAATGATCTATATTCCATATGCCTTGCATCAACATCACCACTTTCTATACTTTGTTCTCTGGTTGGGAAAACATATTGTTGAGTCCTCAACCTAGATACCTTTTCTGATTTGCCCTGAGGCACATTATTCTTTGGTGTTTCCTCTTCTCTAGAAGACAATTGCTCTATTTCCTGCAGCCCTTGGTTATACCTTTCAACTACCATTTCAGCTTCATCTTCATCTAAATTTCTGATCATATAATTTGAATATGGTACATGCTGATACCCTCCAAAGTTAATCTTCATCTTAGCAGAATTTATATATCCCTCTGGATCAAAATCCTTCCTAGGTGATCCTCTCTTCATATTATAATGCAACAATATATCAAGGATCGAATTGTATCCTTCCTTAGCCAACATAGTGAAGTCACCAAAACACAATGTACTAGGCATAAAAGCCTGCTTCCCAAAAGAGCTGAAATGCATCACACTGCAGTAATCCATCTATCTGACAATTTCAAAATATGCAACTCTGTTTGGAACTGTCTTTGGCAGAATGAAAGGGGCATCTTCAAATCCATATACTTTGATCACTGTAGCTCCCTCCAAATAATACCAATCTCTCCAATTATGATCAATTGGCCCATTGAATTCTTTTGGCCGTAGGAATCTCTTAATCTCATTAGTCAATGAATAATTACAAGGATACTTATACAATCTATACAATGTTTTCACAAAATGTTCTTCAAAATGGATGAAACTAGAATTAGCAAACCTGCTGTCCCAAATAGAAGTCCACAACTGAATAGGCAATGCTTCACCCTCCTTACCAATTTGAGAAATTCTCATTTCTGGAGGCCATACTTCCAACTCCTATCCAAAATATAGCACCAAGTGCATCAACAATGAATAATTCGTGAGATGAACAATAGAAGCTTCACCTTTGATGGTCATCAATCCTGAATCAAGCTCCCTATAAATGTATGAGGCATAGTCAAATGGCCTGGAATTGTGATACTGGATATTTGTTGTGATAATCATTGGCACAATTGATATGAATTCTAGGGCATCCATTCCCAACACCTGACATATTGAGAAATATGTGTACTTCATATAGGGCTCAAACAAGTCCACATGATAAGGAGGCCCTTCACTATCTTGCAGAGAATCTGGCTTGCTTCCCTATTTAATCCTGTGAATTGGCAACCTCCTGCCTTTATAAGTCATATCCATTCTGGAAAATTCTTTCTCCAACTCTTCACAACTAATCTCCTCATTGTAGAACCCTTCTAATTTGAAAACCTCACCTATTGCCTCTTTTGACACATATATTTGTGGTTTCCTAGATGGGTCACATATAGCCTTATGTTTTGGATCATAATGATCTGCAAGCAAATTTACTAGTTTCGCATTCACAAATACATTAGGGCACACCAGTTTCCCTACATTCAGCTTCCAAGGATTATAGACTGGTTCAAAATGGTTTCTCCTATGATAGTGAAAATTGAAAAGTTCATACCCTCTTACGGCAGTCCAGACATCACCTATGAACTTGCATTTATCATCTAACTTATCAACTTCTGCCCTAAGTTGTGTGGACCTTCTAGCTTTAGGTCTTGAACCAGGTAACTAGTCAATAAGATCCCGGTTTAACCTTCATTCAGTGCCCTCATGCTCTATATCAACCTTTTGTTTCTTTCCTTTTGACTGACTACTCTCACCAAGCTTTCTACCCTTGGCTTTTCCAGAACCAGAAGACTCCATTCTTTAAGACTACAAAACTTAAAATAAGAAGGCTAAGATGCAATTACTTACAGTATTCTGCTCGAGCTCCTCAGGTTGAAAGATGTCTCGGTTCTCTATTCACCTTGCCAATTCTTCTGTAATCAATTCGGTATTGAAGAATTGATTAAAACTTCACTGTTATATCCCGTTGCACCATTAATGAAGCATGAATGAAGGCTCGTTTGAAACTGGCACTGTCGCATCAAATGTCCTGTCGGTGAGAGATTTTCAAATCTGGGGCGAAGTCCTTTTGCAATGTTTACTAAACCTTTCGCCAAGACATTTTGTGGTCTTACCGACACCTGGAATCAAATTGATGACTACCACTTCTATTTTTCATGTCGTTGTGACAATTCCAAGTCAGGGAGATGTTTCATAGAGTTCATTATGCTATATCAAGATATGTTCGTCAATGCATTTTCTAGCTGGTGAGACAAGATCACCCCTTTCGCCGATGAAAATAATCTTACTAATGAAATAAATTCCATCGGCAAGACTCTAAAAACTCGCAAAGACTCATACCGACAACAAATGTCTCACCGAATCCATTCCTCCAGATTACTCCATTCGGTAACACTCTCCCAAAAATATTCAATCAGTGAAACCTTCACATTTCGGTGAAACTCATGCCGATAACCCCTTTTCATTTTATCGGCAAGACCTACTGCCTTCGGTAGGACATTACTCTGATAGTCTTCTGTTTGGCCGATACATTACTCCATGCACTAGTCGGTGAGACATGCTGACTTCGCCATGACATTACATCAATGCCTTAACCTTTTGCCAATATATTTTTTTATATGCCGGTCGGCGAGAAAAAATACTTCGCCAAGACATTCTCCCAAATAACTTTAGCTTGGCTGATATACTCCACATGCACCGGTCGGTGAGACACAATGTATTCGCTATGACTTCACTCTGATGATGATTCCTTTTCTGAAATGACTCTTTTCTGTCGCCGAAACAAGAAAAATGTCCTGTCGATAGTCTGCAACAAATATACATTAGTGAAAAATATAGGTCAGGGAGACTTTCACTATATCTTGCCGATATGGGCAATACAAAGAAATGTGAAGGACTAGATGGATTCAAATGGATCTTATGACAAAAAACAAGCAATACACCATGAGGAGGGAACTTTATGCTTATGATGAAGAATTATTTTGGAAACTCATGAATGCAATTGACTGTGAAAATTTCAAAATTTTACAGTTCTAACACGGTGTACTGGCTTACTGCGAGGGTCTCTTGGATGGCTAGCGATAACATGGGGTACCTCTATACTACGAGGATCTCTTGGATGGCTCATGGTAGTGTGGTGTACTGCTATACCATGGGGATCTCTTGGATGACTAGCAATAGCACAGTGCACCGCTATATTGTTGGGGTCTCTTGGATGACTAGTAGTGGTACGGTGTATACCGCCAGACCGTGGGTGTCTTCATGCTAAGACACGTCAGCATGGGTATCGCCATACCTCAAGGGTTTGTTGGTTGTCTAGTGGTTGGTGCAATGTATACCACCAGACTGCATGTTTCTTCAAGCAAAATTGTGGTAGTGTGGTGTACCACCTTTCCGTGGTGGTCTCTTGGTTGACTCACGGTAGTGTGGGATACCGCCATACTACGGGGGTCATCTGGATGGCTAGCAATAGTGTGGTAGAAAGACCACAAGGATCAACAGATAGTTTGGTGCAATATTTACAGTGATGTATGAGTGATGTGTTGACACATGGCATGATTTAATTTGTCGATTTTACATCGTTGTTGTAAATCAACACTCATTGGCCAAAACCTTTACTTTCTATTAGAGATTAAATGCATATTCTGATTTGGGGGTTGACAGAGTGCAAATTTAGTAATATTCTCTATAACCAAAATTTAATGTTGGGCGGCCTGATGTGTGTTGCATGCGTAACCCAAGATGAAAGAAGCTTGTCAGTGAAGTAATTAAATACCCTAATGGTTGTTGGTTGGTGAAGGCTGAGTGGAATTGATTGTATGTTGAACAAGCATTGTAATAGTGTAATGTAACAAATTGAGAGCCTGCAATTGGAGGTCAACCAAGGGAATATTGTTGTGAGGTAGCATCTAAAAGTGAAGTCTATAACTCTCTATGTAATTTTTTTACTATAATACAAAGTGACTTGGTGTGGTGGGTTTTTCTCCCGTAAGGTTTTTCCCACATATATCTGGTGTTATCTTTGTGTGTGTGATTTATTTTTTTCTCTATTGTTCTTCTATGAATGTTTATCTCAAATGTATGAAAATTGTTAAATGAGGTTTCACACTTCTCTTCTAAGGATCTTGCATTAGGAAAGCATTTTCCACACTGTTGATTTCCTTACAAGTGGTATTAGAGCCTGGCCAATTATGTTATCCATGTGAGTAGGGCTTGTTTTTTGTACTAATCCTATTTTAGTGGGAGTCTTGCAAAGGAATAAGTGATTACTTATTTTATTGTTTGAGATGGCAAGTACATCAGGTAGAGTAGAAATTGAAAAATTCAATGGTGGTAATTTTGAGTTGTGGAAACTCAAAATGGAAGACATGTTGGTGGATAAAGACCTTTGGATTGCTATCTTTGGAACTATGCCACAAACCATGAAGCAAGAAGATTGGAACCTCGTAGATAGAAAAGCTAGAGGGTTCATAAGACTTTTTTTGGCCAATTTTTTACTCCTGAACGTCCATGAGGAGAAGAATACAACTTCATTATGGAAGAAACTTGGTGAAATTTATCAGGGAAAGTCTTAGGTAAATAAGTTATTCCTAAGGAAGAATTTGTACTCCTTGAAGATGGAAGAAGGTGCATATGTAGTAGAACATCTGAATTCAATTAATATGATTGTTGCACAGTTGACATCTGTGGGTGTGAAGATAGAGGAGGAGGATCATTGTATACTTATCTTATGCTCCTTACTCGACACTTGGGACCATCTGGTAATGGATATTGGAAGTAAAAAAACTAATTTCAAGATGCAAGACGTGGGTTCCTTATTGCTATCAAAAGAAATGCAAAGGAAGTCTTCTGAGATGGCCAAGGAGGCTCTTGTTGTTTAGGGTGGATCGAAGGAGAGAGCTGGCAAGAAGAAAGACAAGAATTCTAAATCCAAATTTAAAGGGAGATCAAAGTCTCTTGGTAAAAAGTCCAAGGTGAAATGTTGGAATTGTGGGCAGTTTGGTCATATCCAAAAGGATTGCAAGGAGGAGAAAAAGAAGAAGAAGAACTCTTCAGACAATGATTCTTCTCAGAGTGATGCATATGCCTTCATTGTAGCCTGGGACACTTAGGCATCAGATAATGTCTGGCTAGTTGACTCAGGTGCATATTTTCACATAACATCTCACAAAGATTAGTTCACTAAGTATGAAAAGTATGATGGTGGAAAATAATACCTAGAAAGTGATTCAACTCTGGAAATTGTTGGTCGTGGAAGAGTCAACATCCAATTCTCTGATGGAAGAATCAAAGGGATTGGTGGTATACTACACATACCAGGTTTGGTTCATAACTTGCTTTTAGTCAGTAAGTTGAATGATGCTGGCATGCAAGTTTCTTTCTCAAGTGGAGGTTGTAAGATGACTAGAGGCTCAATGGTGTTGGCTAAGGGTGTATGCACAAGCACTCTGTACAATCTGGATGCACATCCTGTTCAATGTAATTATTCCCAATTTTTCGCTACAACTCAATTAGTGGAGCTGACTAAATACTATTATATTTAAAAGTGGAAAATACAGTTATTTTTGCATATGCTAAGTGTTGATTGCATCTTATTCATCATTTTATAAGTGACAATTATGCATTAAAATGAGGAAAAAGAGTTTCAAGAATTGCTTTTCAGTGTTTCACAATCAAATGGAGTATAGGAAGTGCCTGTTGGTTGATGGCCGATGCAGAAGTGGTGCACCATTTGTCTTATTCGAGCTCCATTGACGTGTAAGAAAGGAAAAGAGGGATGTTAGAGCTCCAACTATGAATATACCTACATGAACCATCAATGATAAAGTAGTATGCTACTAATCATACACTGAAACAATAAGGAAAAGTGCAAAAACATGAGCTGAGAGAGAGACATCATCATCATCATATATTGTTTTATGCTAACATTGTTTGTTTCTTTGTGCAGGTATAGAGAAAATCATGAAGTTGATTAACATTTGAAGATCAAGCAAGTGGAGAAAAATGGGCTACCATAACGGTAGAGCTCGGCATGCTACCCCCTTATTCATTACAAGTGGGCTGAGAAGGAGATTGCAATCATCATGTTCATCAAGAAAGGAAATATAAAACTAAAGGAGTAAAACAGAGTTCATCCATCAAGTTATTAAGTCAATTGTTCACTCATAACAGTCAAATATGTTTCTGAAAGCTACAGTGATAGTGAACAAGCATACATAATGAATCAGCGAAGATAAATGTTACAGATTTTCATTTTAGAAGAGAGCAAGGCATAAATCAATTTTAAATAATGGAGCATAAAAATGCATGAAGAAAAAAGATAGAAGAGCATACTTTTAAAAGGAAAGACAAGCATGAGGGGAGCTCCATGTTTTCAAGCATCAAGTAATTCATTTTGTTATTTATCAATGCAACTATAGTATTATCATTTCAGAAAGATGTTTATATCTTTTAGCTATGCTTTCGAGGTATGCTTTTAAGCATATTCAACAAGGAGTTAAAGGCAGGAAAATATGAACAGATCGAACAAGAATTACAATGAGAAAAGTCATTTTCAGAATGAGAGGAATATACATTGAACATGGTATGAATGAGTGTTTGGAGTGCATTTTTGAAGAGTGTGACTATGAGTGCATAAGAGACTAGAGTGAACAAGTAATCTACAGTTCAGTTTAAAGGATTTTTGTGTGCAAGGAGCAAACAACATTATAATGGTAACTGAAAATGTAAACATAATATACCTGAAGGTTTAGTATATTTAAAGTACATGATGCCATGTGAGAAATTAAATCTAGGATACATTTTTCCAAAATTCCATGAACCCGTGTGAGGGTTTTCAACATCAATGTAAAGGGAATATGTGTTTTTCAGAACATTACACACCCAGGTGGGGTTTGTCAGAAATAAGTTTATACAGTGTTTCCATGGTCGAAGCTAGAATACAATAGAGAATACATCCAAAGATGTGTTTTCTTCACATTCAATAAGTACCCATATGGTGAAAATTGAGAAATTAGAAACACCATGTTGGGTCGAGCCCATATTTTTCATAAATAATTAAATATACAAATTCTTGTTCAAATTTTGAATACCCACATTGGGGTTTCGAATTTAAAGACAGATATTCCAATTTTCCATTAAACCCACATGAGGGTTTGATTTAAAATTACAGATTTCTGATTTTTTAGAATACCCATTTTGGGGTTTTGAATTCAAAGGAACACATTACAATTTTCAGAGATACCCACTTTGGGGTTTTTTATAAACTGCAAGTTTTCTTCATTTTTACAAGTACCCATGTAGGGTTTTTTACAAATCTGAACAAAGAATGGATATAATGTAGATTTTTATGAGTGTAATTCATGGGAAAACATCTCAAGCTTGTGGCCTATCAAAGTCCTCAATGTTTTTGTAATCTTGTAATAAATGGATAACAATAGGGAAGAATAGAAAGCTTACCATTTCGTGCTTGTGGAAGACAAGAGGTTGTGGCCAAAGCATTCACAAATAGCTTCAAAAACACCTAGTTCGAGCTCATGTGGGTTGCCCAGTGAGTAGAATGGCCACAAAAATATCAAGAAAAAGCACAAAAAATAAAGAATTCATCAAATATTTATCTCATGGCCGTAGCTAGTAGGGCCTTCTTCTCATTGAAGGGAGCAGAAAAGAAACAATAGAATGCATGAGTCAAGCTTACCAGTAGGGCCTTCTTCTCATTGAAGGGAGCCAAAAAAGAAACAATAGAATGCACGAGTCAAGATTACCAATAGAGGCAGAATCTGGTTAAGATTTAATGAGAGGATAGCACCCAGGTCAAGCTGGTGTATGGTGGTTGAATTACATTGCATTAGCAAATGCACACATAAATACAAAGGATTCATCATGATGATCATTACATGTCGTGGCTAAGACCAATAATTTTGTGTAGAAAACAAAGCAAAGAGTTCCAGAGAACTCACAGGAAAATTCACAAGAGACTCTTACCATTAGAGGACATGGAGATCGAAAATGTCCCTCAATCACCAAACCCTAGCTTCTATGATGGCGAAACATTTCCTCTCAGCAAAGCATTCTTTCAAAATGTCATGCAAAATGAAGTGCTTGTAGGGTTTGACTTTGTTTTGTTCATGCTTTCCCTAATTTGAATTTAGGGTCTCTTTTTCCTTGTGAGTAAATATTCTTTGTGGACAAAAATCTCATTCATGGTTTAGGTTAACCATTGTACTAGGATTTTTTTTCCTAAGTCTTTATGCTTATTTGATAGAATATTTCATGACGTAAGACTTTAGGGATATGTGGAGTATCATATTTATGCCTTAGTAAAAATGGAGTAATGATAGTGCCTTCAGATTTTAATTGGTTTTTTAGAGAAATCAATTAAAATTATAAATGATATTTTAATGAGGCTTTATGTTTTCAATTGATTTTGAAGAAATCAATTAGGATATTGATGGAGATTTTATTATATTTTTATTATTTTTTGAGAAAAATCAAGATTTTTATTGGAGATATAAGTAGTTGTTTTTGCAAAATATTTTGAAATCTTTAGTTGCAAAATTAGTCAAATTATGAAAGTCTTCATATCATATAAAGCAAGATTAAAGCAGTGCTTGTATAAATCGCTTTATTCTTTGCTATTCTTAGCAGCTTCCTTGAGATATTGCTTTGGTCGGATTTGAGGTGCTTGTTGGATGTATAAGTTGTTTTATTTTCTTTAAAAGATGATTTAGTCTATTTTTAGGGGTTGAACAGTGTGAACATGGAAACAGTGAGTTTTTTCTACTTTTGTGTAGACTTTTGAGACAATTTTGATACCTTTTCCTAGAGCTTTCTTTTTGAGCTTGGATTAGGGTTTTGGAGGGTTTAATCTTGAAGAAAACTTAGTTTTTCTTCTTCTTCTCAGTTCAGATCATTGTTTCTTTCTCTCGTGTGCATGCAGAGAGTTTTGTAAGCATTTTGTACTCATATTTTGGCAAAAACACTCTTTCAGATTTAATAAAGGAGTAGGATTCTCCTTATTTTTTGTCCCATTTTATAATAGCAATTTGATGTCCTTGTGACTCAAATCAGAATCCATTCATGGCTTGCTATTGTAAGTTGTGTTTTAGAATTGCATAGTTTTAGGTTGTATGTTGTATTTCGTTTATGAATCTTCATACAAATTACTGGTGGAACTACGTGCCAGTGAGATTGTGAGAGTTATTGTGATAGGAAAGTTGTTGCAGGTGTCGATGCTTAAATCTCATAACTTCTAGTGAAACATCAGTTAGATTTAAGTTTTAATTTTAGTTGTTCTTCCCCCTTTTCCCAGAAAATTCTTAGAGTAGGATTCATCTTTCGTAGAACCAACTCCGTCTAGAGATTCTCTTTTCTCATAGATCACCCACATCTGAAAAGAGTTTCCACGTTTCAACAGATAGTCTAATTTTCACAAATCTGACAAAGGGTGCATATCTATTTTTTATGTTTTACTTAAAAGCTTTGAATAGTAAAATTCCAGTCGGGACTGAATCTATGGGTGGGCATACACTCCTTAATGCTTATGAAATAGCCATTAGGGCTGAGAACTATATCATCCAAGCTGGAGACATAACCCCTAGACCTCCTGTGCCTTTATTTCTAGAAATACAGCCACTTACCCCTATTGTTGTACCTCCCTTAGCTAATTTTTTGCCTATTCTAGCAATAGGTTATCATAACGCAGCCCAAGAAATTGTTGCTCCAGCCCCAAATTAGGAAATGCAGGGGATTAAAAGTATACTCAAGACCTTCAGGAATGATCTTGTGAGCATTAAGAAGCAAGTCAGTAATGAACATAAGCCTTATCAAGCCCCTTATTAGCAAAACTAGCCAAATAGGCATGCCTTTCAGAATGATTGCCAAGGCCAAAGGAGGACTTTTAACCCTCAGAATGATTACCTAGGATTGTGATTGGTGTTATCCATGCAATCAGCCCCATAACCAATTAGTGTGCACTAATGGAATGAGAAATCAGACTTTACTGGTTCAAAATAACTATGCTAGTTCAAAAAATATTGTAGATTAGAATTAAGAATGGCAATATAGTGTGGAAGTCACCTTGCCGAACTGGCAGAGCTCTAAATTTTGTGGCATGAATGGTCAAAATCAACAAAATTCTTCTGTTTCAGTCAATACTAGATAAAAAAAAAAGAGCTATGGATTCAGGGCAGCAAGCTAGAAATTCACAGTAGTAGCCATCAAGAGAAAACCAGCCCGTTCCTTCATCAAATGTTAATGTTGCAGTGCAGCCTAAAGTTCAGATTTTGCAAAGAGGCCAAGAGATACATGGAAAAGAGCAGTCTAAGATGCATTCATAGCCTTCGCAGAGGCAAAATGATACTATTGTCATTAAAAACAAGCAGAAGGTAAATTCTACATCATTTAATATTGTTGAGCACATTAGAAAAGCTACTGTTAGTATGTCGGTATTAGATGCTTTGCACCTCCCAGGGCATAAAGGTTTATTGCAGGATGCTTTAGCTGAGTTGTCTATTTCTGACAACGCTAATCAAAGAGTTGAAAAAGTTGCGCTTGCAAACGATCTGGTGGTTAAGAATGAGAAAAAAGGTAAAGAGGTAAAGCCTCCCCCATTTTATTTAAGTCTAATTATTGGCTATAAATTGGTTCATAACTATATAGTAGACTTTGGTGCCAGTAGCTCCATTATGTCCAAAAGCTTAGCTGATAAGGTGGGTCTTTTTTATGAGCCTAACCCCCAGAAGGGCGTAGTTCAATTAAATGGGTCTATTGTTAAAAATGCTGGTATTATCAAAAATTTGGCTCTTACTTTGCACGCACCCCCAAGTTTTACTATTCATCAGGCTATACATGTCATTGACTTGCCACCGCACTTTTCCATTTGTCTCTCGAGGGATTTTACAGCCAAGTTGGGTGGGTTTCTATCTTCAGATTGGTCTCATCTCTTCTTTAGAACAAGGTATGGTATGAAAGTGACCATAAAGTTTTAGCCTCTCACCAAATCCTATAAACGCTAACCTCTATGCCACCTCTGCACTGGAGGAGAAAACCATGACCTCAGACTACAACACCCATATAGAAAATGTCAATCTAGATGAATGGGCAGCCGAAGATCACGAGCTTGATCTATTTCAACACACATATGAGATAGGATTAGGAGTCTATAAGATTCAAGAACCTGATTTTGATATGGCTAATCTTTGTAAAGAGTAGGAACAGTCTAGAGAAACAGAAAATGAGTTTTGGAAGCTTTACTTCAATGGTTCAAGAAGCAGTATTGGTGCTGGAGGTGGGGCTATGTTGATATCACTAGAAGGAGATAAGTACTATTTAGCTTTCATATTTTTTTTTAGTTGTGCGAATAATATAGCTAAGTATGAAGCGTTGGTGCATGGCCTCGAATGGGCCCACAAAAGAAGTATTAAATGCTTCCAAGTTTATGGTGATTCAAAACTAATTTTAAATCAGATCAGAAATTTAAATGCTCCCTAGAATGATTTGCTTAA
Source organism: Sequoia sempervirens (assembly GCA_007258455.2). NCBI lineage: Eukaryota > Viridiplantae > Streptophyta > Pinopsida > Cupressales > Cupressaceae > Sequoia > Sequoia sempervirens. The sequence goes on along the minus strand of VDFB02193867.1, from coordinate 579,150,108 downwards.
GAAATATAAGCATCGTGTATGGGATTTGATGGAGGATTTTGATGCTTTTAATATTGTTTTGATTCCTAGAAATGAAAATAAGCATGTTGATAGGCTCACTACCATAGGAGCCCAGTTTGATATTCCTAATGAGAATCATAAAGTAGAGGCTTGTCAATATGTAAAAATAGTGGTTAGACCTTCTGTGCTTGACAATAATGTGAGCTGGGAGGTTTTTGATAGTGATGAGAAAATTGTAAATTTTTTAATTGTTGAAGCTAATTTTGTAGATGGAAACTAGCAAAAATGGCAGCAGCAGTATGATGATCAGATTGTGCAGTTGAAGACAAACAAGCTACCAAAAGGATTGGTAACCTTGGAATCTATGTTTAACTCAGATGACCAAGTGCAGAAAGACAAATGTGGTTTGACCATTAAGGAAGAACATTATGCAGCCATTGAAATCTTCAAAGGAAAGCTTCTCAAGCTGGGAAAGGTATGTAGTAAAGAGGAACAACAAGCATTTATTTTGTTATGTCAGAAATTTAGTGATTTTTTTCTTGGTAGAACAAGGATTTGAGAGGTTTTAACCCAGAAATAGCCCAGCATACTATTGAATTAGAGCCTGGTGCAAAACCAGTAAGGCAGAAACAAAGACCTCTTAACCCCAAATTAGAACACCTTATGAAGGCTAAACTGAATAAATTAGTTGAAAGTGGTATTATTTTTCCTATCAAGCATACTTCTTGGGTGTCAAAATTAGTTCTAGTTAGGAAGAAAAATGGGGAAATTAGATTATGTGTTCATTTTTGAGATTTAAATAAATCATCATTAAAATATCATTACCCACTTCCTTCCATGGAGAAAATTCTGCAAGTAGTTTCTGGTTCTGACAAATTTTCTTTGCTAGATGGTTACTCAGGTACAACTAGATTCTAGTGAAGCAATAAGATTAGTTCAAAATAGCATTTACAACTAAATGGGGCATAATGGCCTACAAAAAGATGTCTTTCAGCTTGTCCAATGTTGGAGCAACGTTTCAGCGAGTGATGGATATGGCCTTTCATGGCCTTATGAACAAGTTCGTTTTGGTATATTTAGATGATATTACTATTTTTTTTGGAAATGCTAATGAACATCTTGATCATTTAGAGCATATTTTTCAGAGATGCAGAGAGTTTGGAGTGTCTCTCAATCCAAAGAAATGTATATTTTTAATGCATGAAGGAAAACTACTTGGACATGTTGTTTCAAAGCAAGGGATTTCTATAGATCCTGAAAGAGTCTCTGCAATTCTTGAATTGCCATTACTAGCTCACAAGAAAGGCTTGCAAATATTTCTTTGAAGAATAAATCTTGTCAGGAGGTTCATATTGAATGTTGTAGCTTTGCTGCAACCTCTCACTTCTATGCTTAAAAATAATATGCCTTTCAATTGGACCAAGGAAGGTAAGAGGAGCTTTGAGCAGATAAAGGAAGCCCTTGCTACTGCTCCTACTCTCATTAATCCAAACTTTGACAAAGATTTCATTTTGTATGCCTTTGGAGGAGTGGATACAATTTCAACTATGTTATGCCAGCAAAACGATGAAGGCTTGGAGCAGCTTGTAGCATTTTTTAGCCAAGTATTGTATAATTATGAGGTGAAGTATTCTTTTGTCAAAAAGCATGTTTTTTCTATTGTAAGAAGCTTAAAAAATTTAGGCCTATGTTTTCCAACAACAAGATCCATTTGCTGGTTGCTCATTCAACTGTTAAAGATTTCTTGCTTAAAAGGAGCTAAAGATATGGATACAGTGCTAAATAATGATGTTGCAGATGTTGTTCCAGCATCTCCTGCTACTTGGTTGTAGCAAATGATGCATTATTTGCAAACTGGTGAGTGCCCCAAATGCTTAGATAGAGCAAAAGAAGGTATTACAGATTACAATTCATTCCTTATGCAATTATTGATGGCATTCTTTATACGAGAGATTTCCAAGGTATTTTACTGAGATGTATTTAGCCTATTCAAGTTGACAAGCTTTTAGAAAAATTTCATGGTGGGCCTTCAGGAGGTCATTTTGCTGCAAGAACAACAACCCTGAAAATTATGCGGGCTGGTTGTTATTGGCTAGATTTGTTCAAAGATGCTATTGCTTGGGTCAAAAAATGTGAGAAATGTGCTTTATTTTCTAGAAAACAGAGGCTTGCAGCCTTGCCCCTGCATCCGATTCAGGTGGAACAACCCTTTGCTAAGTGGGGCTTAGATTTTATTGGTCCTATCAATCCGCCTTCAAGTGTGGGTCATAAGTGGATACTTAGTGCCATAGATTATTTTACTAAATGGACCAAAGCTATTGCTTTGAAAGAAGAAAATGAGACTTTTGTACTTAACTTTTATTAGGATCTAGTCTCGAGATTTGGAATTCCAAATTTGATCATTTCTAACAATGGTTTAGATTTTATTGGTTTGAATATTTCTTGTTGGTCAGTTAGAAATAATATTTATTTGAACACATCCTCTAATTATTATCCGCAGGGAAATGGTTAGGAAAAATCTACAAATAACAATCTAATTCGGATAATCAAGAAGACTATTGAGGATAATTAGTGCACATGGCATGAAAAGCTTAAGTTAGCTCTATGGGCTGATAGGGTAACTCCTAAAAGAGCCACTGGTTGTTCTCCTTTTGTTCTAACTTATGGAAAAGAAGCTAAGTTACCTATTTCCATTGAGTTACCAACTTTAAGTTTTGTTAAAGAATTGTAATTGTTGAATGAACAACCTCTTGAGGTGTGATTTGCACAACTAGTAGAGCTAGAGGAAACTAGGGAAGAAGCTCTAAGGTAGCTTGAAATACATCAAGCTCAGATGAAGAATTATTTTGATAAAAGAGTAAGACCATATGACTTCATTGATTGAGATCTATTTTTCAAGTTGAATGAATTTAAAAGAAAACCTAGACGTCATTCCAAGTTTGATGCTATTTGGGATGGGCCTTATGTGATCATGGAGTGCAAGGAACACAACGCATTCCAACTTTCTAAGTTGACTAGAGCAGTGTTGTCTATCCCAGTTAATGGGATCCACCTCAAGCATTGCCTCTGAGATAAGTTCTTGTAAATACGTAGAGTAGTTGTGGCAATAAGTGCGTTACACACATTTACTTTCAGTAGTTTTGCTTTCCCTAAGTGTTGTTGCACATGTTCTCTTGTCCATCAGGGCCTGTTAGTTTTCTTTTAGTTCTATTTAATTTTGTTTTGCTACTACTTGGAGTGTTACTCTTCAAATTCTGAGTTTCATGAAGGGGCAGATTTGACTCTGCACCCAATGGAGTGTTTTAAGGCAATTGATCTATGCTTAGCTGGCAAGCATTTAGCGGAAATCGCCAAAATGATACCAATTTTTCGCTATAGCTCAATTGGTGGAGCTGACTAAATATTGTTATATTTAAAAGTGTAAAATACAATTTTTTTTGCTTATGCTAAGTGCTGATTTCATCTTATTCATCATTTTATAAGTGACAGTTATGCATTAAAATGGGGAAACAGAGTTTCAGGAATTTATTTTCAGTGTTTCACAATCAAAGGGAGTACAGGATTGAGCATACAAACAACAAAGCATTTCAATTGCTTTCATTTATTTCATAAAGTGATTCATATTTACAACATTTCATTTGATTACAAGAATTCAAATGGTGATACATTCAAATGATGGTACAACATTGCATTATAAATGCATTTTCTTTTCAAAATGAAAAGCAGAAAGATTGAAATTGAATATCCACACAAGTCGTGGATGTAACTGTTATAGTGCATCATAAGCATCACACTACACTATGGAAGATACATAAAAGGAAAAGTCACATAAGTACAAACATAATCATCATTGCCTGTTGGTTGATGGCCAATGCAGAAGTGGTGCACCATTTGTCTTCTTCGAGCTCCATTGACATGTAGGAAGGAAAAGAGGGATGTTGGAGCTCCGACTATGAATATACCTATATGAACCATCAATGATAATGTAGTATGCTAATAATCATACACTGAAACAATCAGGAAAAGTGCAGAAACATGAGTTGAAAGAGAGACATCAACATCATCATATATTATTTTATGCTAACATCGTTTGTTTCTTTGTGTAGGTATAGGGAAAATCATGAAGTTGATTATCATTTGAAGATCAAGCATGTGGAGAAAAATGGGCTCCCACAAGGGTAGAGCTCGGCATACTACCCCTTATTCATTACAAGTGGGCTGAGAAGGAGATTGCAATCATCATGTTTATCAAGAAAGGAAATATAAAAATAAAGGAGTAAAATAGAGTTCATCCATCAAGTTATTAAGTCAACTGTTCACTCATAATAGTCAAATACATTTCTAGAAGCTACAGTGATAGTGAACAGGCATACATAATGCCTCAACGAAGAGAAATGTTACAGATTTTCATTTCAGAAGAGAGAATGACATAAAGTAGTTTTAAATAATGGAGCATAAAAATGCATGAAGAGTGCCAGATAGAAGAGAATACTTTTAAAAGGACAGACAAGCGGGTGATCCCATAATAGTGGTTTACAATTTTTGGCCAAACTGGACACTAAAATTATTATTTTTAACTAAATCTTCACATTCGGGCACCTATAGCAGCTAAAACGTGAGGAATTTGAAGATGGTGCAAACTAGAGTCTCATGAATTTTTTTTTGTAGATTCTAAAAATATTTTTTTCAAAATTTTTGGAATCAAATTGCACTTCTTTTTCCATCTCCCACGAAAATTGATTTTTTTTAGAAAACAACATTTTTAAAAAGTGACGCACACCGTATAACGCATAACTTTTTTCCATGAAGGATAAAATTTTAATTATTTCAAATTTAAATTTGTAACTCTGATATCTAGTGCTTCCACTTGGTTAGATAATTTTTTATTGAATATTTTTTCCTTAATCAAGTTTCAAAGTCAAACTAATTACAATTCATACACAGCCGACATAACGCGTGAACTTTTTTTGTTTATGTCAAAATTTTATTTTATTTTTTTTGTTGGATCATGGACTTCAATATCTGGTGCACTCATATTTTTCAATTTTTTTTTTCTATTAAATTCCACATGTAAAGAACAAAGAAATTCATTTTCGATGAAAAACCTATGTTTAATAAAACTTAAAAAACAAATACATAACAAAACCAAAACATATTAAAATTATATTCACATTTGGATAGCTTTTTCTGAGGAATACCATAATCATTTGAAATAAATTTTAAATGAATTCATTTGATCCCCCAAAGCTAAATCAAAAGTGATTTTTTATCAGCATTTTGATAGGTGAAAAGGAGACGCATTTATAGGTATGGTTTAAAACTAGCGAGGTTCTATCCAAGGGGGTTTGATCTAAGGTGATTTGATCAAATCCTCTTCAATTGGAATCCTTAAAATAGAACTTTTTAAGGCTTAAATCATTATATTTTCTAAAAATATGTGATTTTAGCTAAAATCAGTTCCTCTCAGGAATTGTAAACCACTATTATGACAGCACCCAAGCATCAAGTAATTCACTGTGTTATGTATCAATGCAACTATAGTATTATCGTTTCAGAAATCTGTTTATATCTTTTAGCTATGCTTTCGAGGTATGCTTTTAAGGATATTCAGTAGGGAGTTAAAGGCACGTAAATACAAATAGACCGAACAAGAATTACAATGAGAAAAGTTATTTTTAGAACGAGGAAAATATACATTGAACATGGTATGAATGACAGTTTAGAGTGCATCTCTGAAGAGTGTGACTGTGAGTGCATAAGAGACTAGAGTGAACAAGTAATCTACAATTTAGTTTAAAGGATTTATGTGTGCATGGAGGGAACATCATTATAATGGTAACTGAAAATGTAAACATAAGATACCCGAAGGTTCAATATATTTAAAGTACAGGATGCCATGTGAGAAATTAAATATAGGATGCATTTTTCTAGAATTCTAGTGTGAGGGTTTTCAATAACAATGTAAAGGGAATATGTGTTTTTTAGAACATTATACACCCAGGTGGGGTTTGTCAGAAATAAGTTTATATAGTGTTTCCATGGTCGAGGCTGGAATACAAGAGAGAATACATCCGGAGATACGTTTTCTTCACATTCAATAAGTGCCCATATGGTGAAAATTGAGAAAATAGAAAAACCATGTTGGGTTGAGTCCATATTTTGCATAAATAATTAAATATACAGATTCTTGTTCAAATTCTAAATACCCACATTGGGGTTTCGAATTTAAAGACAAATATTCCAATTTTCCATTAAACCCACATGAGGGTTTGATTTTAAAATTATAGATTTTTGATTTTTTAGAATACCCATTTTGGGGTATTGAATTCAAAGGAAGACATTACAATTTTCAGAGACACCCACTTTGGGGTTTTTTATAAACTGCAAGTTTTCTTCATTTTTACAAGTACCCATGTAGGGTATTTTACAAATCTAAACAAAGAATGGATATAATGCATATTCGTATGAGTGGAATTCATGGGAAAACATCTCAAGCTCATGGCCTGTCAAAGTCGTCAATGTTTTTGTAAGCTTGTAAGAAATGGATAACAACCGAGAAGAATAGAAAGCTTAGCATTTCATGCTTGTGGAAGACAAGAGGCCATGGCCAAAGCATTCACAAATAGCTTCAAAAACATCTAGTTCGAGCTCATGTGCATTAGCTAGTGTGTAGAATTGCCAAAAAAATATCAAGAACAAGCAAAAAAAATAAAGAATTCATCACATAGTTATCTCATGGCCATGGCCAGTAGGGCCTTGTCATGGTCGCGGCTAGTAGGACCTTCTTCTCATTGAAGGGAGCTAGAAAAGAAACAATAGAATGCACGAGTCAAGCTTACCAGTAGAGGCTGAATCTGGTGAAGAGTTAATGAGAGGATAGCTCCTAGGTCGAGCTTGTGTATGGTTTCCAAATTACATCGCATTAGCAAATGGACATAGAAATACAAAGGATTCATCATGATGATCATCACATGCTACTGCTAAGACCAAGAATTCTGTGTAAAAAACAAAGCAAAGAGTTTTAGAGAACTCACAAGAAAATTCACAAGGGACTCTTACCATCAGAGGACATGGAGATTCAATGGAAGCAATGGTAATGGAGCTCAAAAATCTCCCTCAATCACTCAAACCCTAGCTTCTCTGATGGCAATGCATTTCCTCTCAATAGGGAATTCTTTCAAAATGTCAAATTCAAAATGAAGTGCTTTTAGGGTTTGACTTTGTTTTTTTCATGCTTGCCCTAATTTGAATTTAGGGTCTCTTTTGGCTTGTGAGTAAATACTCTTTGTGGCCAAAAATATCATTCATGGTTTAGGTTGACCATTTGATTAGGATTCTTTTTCCTAAGTCTTTATGCTTATTTGATAAAATATTTCATGACCTAAGACTTTAGGGATATGTGAAGTATCATATTTATGCCTTAGTCAAAATGGAGTAATGATAGTGCCTTCGGATTTTAATTGGTTTTTAGATAAATCAATTAAAATTCTAAATGATATTTTAATTAGGCTTTGTGTTTTCAATTGATTTTCAAGAAATCAATTAGGATATTGATGGAGATTTTATTGTATTTTTATGATTTTTTGAGAAAAATCAAGATTTGTATTGGAGATATAACTAGTTGTTTTTGCAAAAGATTTCAAAATCTTTAGTTGCAAAATTAGTCAAATTATGAAAGTTTGTATATCATGTAAAGCAAGATTAAAGCGGTGCTTTTATAAATCGCTTTCTTCTTTGCTATTCTTAGCAGATTTCTTGAGATATTGCTTTGGTTGGATTTGAGGTGCTTGTTGGATGGATAAGTTGTTTTATTTACTTTAAAAGTAGATTTAGTCTATTTTTAGGGGTTGAACAGTGAGAACATGGAAACAATGAGTTTTTTCTGCTTTTGTGCAGACTTTTGCGACAATTTTGATACGTTTTCCTAGAGCTTTCTTTTTTAGCTCAGATTAGGGTTTTGGAGGGTTTTATCTTGAAGAAAACTTAGCTTTTCTTCTTCTCAGTTCATATCATTGATTATTTCTCTTGTGTGCATGCAGAGAGTTTTGTAAGCATTTTGTACTCAGATTTTGGCAAAAACACTCTTTTAGTTTTAATAAAGCAACAAAATTCTCCTCATTTTGTGTCATTTTATAATAGCAATTTGATGTCCTTGTGATTCAAATCAGAATCCTTTCATTTTTTGTTGTTGTAAGTTGTGTTTCAGAATTGCATATTTTTAGGTTGTATGTTGTATTTCATCTAGGAATCTTCATACAAATTACTTATGGAAGTATGTGCGAGTGAAATTGTGAGAGTTATTGTGATAGGAAAGCTGTTGTGGGTGTCAGTGCTTAAATCTCATAACTTCTAGTGAAATATTAGTTAGATTTAAGTTTTAATTTCACTTATTCTTCCCCCTTCTCCCAAAAAATTCTTAGAGTAGGATTCATCTTTCAGAGAACTAGCTCACTCTGGAGATTCTCTTTTCGCATAGATCACCCACATTTGAAAAGAGTTTCCATGTTTCAATAGATAGTATGATTTGTGCACATCCAACAAAGGGTGCATATTTGATTGACAATAGTAACGTCTCGGTAAAGTCAAGGAAAGTCACTCATGTAGAGGAGAATGATGCTCTTGTGGGTGCAAATTCCTTGGAGGTGAAACTCCTAGTCGAAAATACCATGATGTGTCATCATAGACTCGGTCACATAGGTGAGAAAGGTTTAAAAACCTTGAAAAATAAAAATGTTGTTGAAGGGCTTGTTGATTGTAACCTTGAGTTTGATTTCTACGAACACTGCATTTATGGAAAGCAACATCATGTTTCATTTTATTCGAGTCCTCATAAATCTTCAGGTGTACTGGATTATGTTCATTCGGATGTATTTGGTCCAGTGAATGTTCCTTCATTATTGAAGTCTAGATATTATGTTTCTTTTATTGATTATCTTTTGAGGACATTTGTGTACTTTCTTAAGAGTAAATTAGAAGTGTTTAGTCGGTTTAAAGAGTTCAAAAACTTGGTAGAGAATTAGATAGGAAGGAAAAAAAATGCTTGAGGATGGATAATGGTGGTGAGTTTTGTTTTGCAGATTTTGAAAGGTATTGCAAAGACCATGGGATTAAAAGGTATAAAACATTTCCTTACACTCCATAATAGAATGGAGTTGCTAAAAGGTTAAACAAGATGCTAATGGAAAGAGTGAGAAGTATGTTGAGTGGTGTTGGTCTAGAGCATAAGTTCTAAGCTGAGGTTGTGGCTACAACATGTAACTTGGTAAATCATTCACCTTGTTTGGCTCTTGTTGACAAAACACCTTTTGAAGCATAGTCTTATAATAAGCCCTCTCTGAGACATATTCGTGTCTTTGGCTATGGTACTGGTGTGAAAGGATACAAGCTTTGGAATCCTGTTACTGAGAAGGTTTTGTATAGTATAAGTGTAATATTTCATGAGTTGAAGCCTTCAGTAGTTGATCCACAGCTAGAGACAAATAAAAAGGAAAATAAGAATGATGTAGTTGAGATTCCTCAAACTCCAGATAAAGAGGAACTACATGGTGTGCCTAAAACTAAGGAGAGTTTGAGCAGCTCTGAGAGTTTTGAAGAAGAACCACAGCCTCAGTCTGTGAGGAGGTCTACTCATGAAAAGCATCAACCTAATAGGTATGGATTTTCTCTGTTGGATTCAAACTGTGCCTATGCTTTGATTACTAGCACTGATGAGCCTAGGACTGAGAAAGAGGCAATTAATATGTCTAATTCAAATTCCTTGTTGGAAGCCATGAATGAAGAAATGGCATCATTAAAGAAGAATGAAACCAGGGATTTGGTACCTTTGCTTGAAGAGAAAAAGCTTGTTGGCTGTAAATGGGTATTTAAGAAGAAGATTGCTCTGGATGGTAGTGTTGAAAAGTATAAAGCTCGATTGGTCGGGAAAGGGTATTCCCAAGTGGAGGGAATTAATTATGGAGAAATATTTTCTCTTGTAGCTAAGCTAACATCTATCAGATTTCTTTTGTCACTTGCAACCGTGTATTAGTTAGAGATCAAGTAGATGGATGTGAAGACAATCTTTCACCATGGAGAGCTAGAAGAATAAATTTATATGTCACATCTTGAGCACTTCATTGAAAAAGGTAAAGAAAGCCTGGTTTGCAAATTAAAGAAATATTTGTATGGTTTGAAGCAGTCACCTAGAATGTGGTACCAAAAGTTTGACACCTTTTGTGTTGTCATTGGGATTTGTGATATCAAAATTTGATCATTGTGTGTATTACAAAACTGAAAATGATCATGTGCTTATTATTACGGCTTGTATGTCGCAGTTGTCTAGAAAGCTCAGAATGAAAGGTCTAGGTGCAGCAAGGTATATTCTAGGGATGGAAATCAAAAGAGATAGAGTAAATGGAAAGCTTTGGCTCAGTTAGAGTAAGTATATCAATATTGTCCTGGAGAGATTTGGAATGACTGATTGCAAGTAGCTAGTTGTTCCAGTGTTGCAAGGAACAAAGCTATATGTTGAAGACTGTCTGAAGTCTTCTACTGAGATGAAGGACATGACCAGGGTATCGTATACAAGTGTTGTTGGTAGCTTAATGTATGCAATGGTTTGTACTAGGCCAGACATTGCTCAAGTTTTGGGAGTTCTTAGTCAGTTTATGGCTAACCTAGGAAGGCCACATTGGGATGTTGTGAAGAGGGTTTTCAGATATTTAAAAGGTACCTTAGAGTTTTCTCTATTTTATCATGGAAACTCAGCGAGATCACAAATATCTCTTAGCATTCGTGGGCATGTGGATTTTGATTGGGCAGGGGACATTGATAGCAGAAGATCCACCAATGGATACATCATGTTATTTGGTGGAGCAGTGAGTTGGATGAGAAAGCGACAATCTATAGTCGCTTTATCTACTACTGGGGAAAAGTATATGGAAGCAACACACGCCTGCAAAGAAGTCGTTTCGATTAGGCATTTATGTTTAGATATTGGGTTTAATGCAGGGAAAATTATGATTTGTTGTGACAGCCAGAGTGCTATTTATTTGGAAAAAAATCCCACTTTCCATGCCAGGATGAAGCACATTGATGTACAATATCATTTCATTTGTGATATTGTGGATGATGGAATGGTTAATCCAGAGAAGGTGGATACTCTGAAGAATTTTGCTGATGTGTTGATAAATCCCATGAGCACAGACGAGTACAGGTGGTGTGCCAGTTCGATGGGCCTTGGGGCCCATGATCTTCATTGAGTTCAAGTTTGGAGGAAGCTAGTAAGTCTTCATCAAGTGGGAGCTTGTAGGAAAATGTGCCTCAACTTGTTGGCTTGAACCTCTGCTAAATACTTGGCTATTTTCCCTTTGTGTTCATGCTCTTACTGCCATACTGTGGGAACCTTCAAGCAAAGGTGTGGTAGTGCGGTGTATCACCTTACCACAGGGGTCTCTTGGATGGCTAGCTATAACATAGGGTACCACTATTCCATGAGGGTCTCTTGGATGGCAAGTGGCAGCGTGGTGTATGGCTATACTGCGGGGGTCTCTTGGATGACTAGCGGTAGCGCGATGTACCGCTATACCATCAGGGTCTCTTGGATGGCTAGTGGTGGTACGGTGTATACCGCCAAACCACAGGTGTCTTCAAGCTGAGATGTAGTAGCGTGGGTACCACCATACCTCAAGGGTTCGTTAGCTATCTAGTGGTGGTGTGGTGTATACCACCCGACCGTAGGTGTCTTCAAGCAGAAGTGCGATAGTGCGGTGTACCACCTTACCGCAGGGGTCTCTTGGTTGACTAATGGTAGTGCAAGATACCACCATACTTCAAGGGTCCTTTGGATGGCTAGCAATGGTGTGGAAGAAAGACCACAAGGATCGACAAACAATTTGGTGCGATAGTCAAAGTGATGGACAAGTGATTACCGACATGTGGCATAATTTCATTTGTTGATTTTACATCATTGTTGTAAATCATCATTCATTAGCCGAAAGCTTTACATTCTGTTAGCGATTAAATGCATATTCTAATTCGGGGGTTGACAGAGTGCAAATTTAGTAATATTTTCTGTAACCAAAATTTAATGTTGGGCAGCTTGATGTGTGTTGCATGCATAACCCAAGATGAAGGAAGCTTGTTAGTGAAGTAATTAAATACCCTAATTGTTGTTGGTTGGTGAAGGGTGAGTGGAATTCATTGTATGTTGAACAAGCATTGTAACAGTGCAATGTAACGAATTGAGAGTCTGTAATTGGAGGTCGACCAAGGGAATACTGTTGTGCAAGCTAACATCTGAAAGTGAATTCTATAACTCTTTATGTAATTATTTTACTGTAATACAAAGTGACTTTACTTCGTGTGGTGGGTTTTTCTACCATAAGGGTTTTCCCACGTATATCTGGTGTTATCTTTGTGTGTGTGATTTATTTTTGTCTATGTTGTTGTTCTGTCAATGTGCATCTCAAATGTATGAAAATTGTTAAATGAGGTTTTTGCACTTCTCTTCTGAGGATCTTGCATTACGAAATTATTTTCCACACTGTTGCTTTCCTTACAATGGTAAACTGCAAGAAGATTTGAAGAAAGATGAAATAGAAGCTGCTAATACAGAAATAGCTAGGAAGAATTCTTTTCTTAAAATGTGCACACCAACTCCAGAGTCTTCAAGCTCTGGGAATAATGATAGTGAATCACAAAATAATAATTTTGAAGGACACACTACCAATGGAGGTGGTGATTGGGATCATGGTGGTGGAGGTGGAGGAAATAATAATAATAAGAATTCTTATTCTAAAGATGATGAAGGAAAAAAGAAAGGTGGTGGTAATGACGGAGATTGAAAAGGAAACGATAGAAGTCAATCTGATAACCAAAAGGATGACGAGCTTAGAAATTCTCATAAGGAAAAAAACACTAGAATACCATTGCAGGTAGATAGGTATAGTAGTCCAATAGGGTATTGGCATGTGTACTTTCTAGCCTAAGGCTTGTTTTACTCCTTTGTTTCTATAAGAAGGAATTCATGGCTAGAAAGTAGGGTTTCATTATATTGCAACTGACACAACGAATTGTAAAAAAGGAATATCAAGCATGCTTTGAGTTTTGTCTTAGGTTCTAAGTTTTTTGTTACATATGTAATTTTGATAACAAATATAGCAAATACAATCTACGCGATGCCAATTTTATGGCCACTTTCTCTCCTCTGTACTTGTTTTATGAGTTATGAATGATATAATCAAGGATTTTTTTGTTCATCTCCATTTGATTTCTAATGGATGTTTGGTTTCATTTTGCCTTGTTAATTCAAGAGATTAATGCAAATCCTTGGGTTAAATTGTTAACTCATATGAATTATGTGCTAGGATATCTTTAAGAAGTGGTGGTTGAGAATGTTAGGTGGAAATGTTGCAATGTAGTGTTTTATGAAGGTTATATGTTGCTATGTGTACGAATTATTATTAGGTTGTATAGGTTAAGATTGTCATTGTGCTTAGGATAAGGCATTGGTTGAAGCAAACTTTTCATAACTCAATTTTCTAGGTCGATTCATCAACAAATCACTCTTTATTAACAAAATTTTGAATGAGTACCACTGTAGTTATTTTGTGATGAGTTTCATTATTCTCATGCTCTAAGTGTAGGGTATTGATAAAAGAAACGCCAACCCTTTTAATACACTACGTTGTTGAGTGGTTATATGAGAATTATCTATTGTTTACAATGTATTTAAATAGTAGTCATATAAATTCTTTAGTGTACATTGTGGGATCACCCTCCTGGGTTTTACAGATCCCAAAGTGTAGGAGTAGAAGTTTTTTAGCTCTTACTCATTTGTTGGCCAATCCCTTTAGATTGCTAATTATTGGAAATGGAAAAGTACATAGGTAATTTTGAAGATTGGCTTAGTTCTTAAAAAACCAACCAACATAGCAACCATGTGGTGGTTGTTATATAGTGATGGATTACAATAGTGAATGAGATGGGTATTCTCATTTGGAAGAAGCTTGTGATATGGGAAGGCTAGATCAAGTATTAAAAGATGAATATCTTCTTGATGATAGTGGATATATAATACAAGGATGGATATATTAGAAGCTCTGCGACATGGAAAGTTTGCAAGGGATGAGTTTGCAACAAACATATGCCATGAGGAAGGCACAAAGAAAGAAGAAAAAATAATTGACAAGAGGATACAAGTGTATCAGCAATGATGGTAGAAGAGAATGAAGATGGATTTGTGGACATTGAAGTTGTAGTGATGGGATTTGAGGGAACCTTTTGCATAGTTTAAAAGTTGTTGAAATGTCCTCTATGTAGAGATTTATCATTATTTTCCTCAAGCGAATTGTATTCATAAGATTTGTTAAATAGAGTTTGGAAACAAGGATCAATATTCTTTTAGATTCTCTTTTTTATAAGATATCAAGGAGTGATTCATTTTACAACTTTAAATAATTTTACAATTCAATCCAAATCTTCATGACTTATGAGGATAAGAGATGCTTGGATCTTTTATTTTAAAGGATAAACAATGATCATTGTCAATTTCTAACCAAAGATTTTTCTTTGAAAATTCTTTACATTTTAAGGATTGCTTTATCCATATGTATTATTTTGTCTCCAATATTGAGTAGGAAGTATCATGATTTATTTTGATATTCTCAAATTTTCATTATACTTTTTCAATTCTATAGATAAATTTTGACCTTTAATGAACATAAATTTTCTTATCTTTACTTATATTCTATTATTATTTTTTTGTCCTCTTTTTTTATTACTTAATTCAGTACTTTACATACATATTTTTAACATATAATTTAGATACTTTAATAGACTTAGTAACACCAAACATAACCCATCACTTAAATATACCACTTTACTATGAAATGTGTGAATTGAAAGGCAATTAAATAAAATATGAGTCTAGGTAAACCTCTTATTTTTATTAGATAATTATTTTTGAATAATTTTAAATAAACCTCCCCTTGCATCCTCTACCACCATTTATTTAAGCCACATAAGCACTAAAAATAGTGCACTTAGAAGAAAAAATAAACATGAATATCAAAACGAGTACCGCAATCAAACAAGCATTGTAAAGAATGTAGAAATTGTGGTAAGACTAAGCTTTAAAATAACTTGTCCATCTTCTTTCAATATCTAAAACATCCCACTCTTTCTTCCAATTGTTGGAGACACTAGAAACACTATAAAAGAATTTAAGGAAATAATGAACTTTTCCATATTTTGTAATGATAAAATTTTCAAGTTACAAGTATTCTAACATGCCACTATCATATTTTGTATTGTGAGCTTTTGTAGCAATATTTCTATCCTCTTTGGGGAACTCTGAAATATTGAAGTAGGGGATATCATGTCTTTAGAATATTTTTAGATGATACAAATTAGTTTGTAATAAATTATAAAGAATAACAATTCCTGTCAAAACCATTAATCTAATTAAAAATCATCTTTTAGAAACATAATATGGATGAGAGAAAAAATAGCATTTGAATCAAGAGTGATTAGATATATAATATTTTTTAAAGTATTAAAGGTCACCTCCAATAACCATTTGAACTCTTGAATTTGTGCTTTGATTTCTAATAGTTCACTTTGCAACTAAAATTATAAATAAGCTCAAGTTAGAACATCTTAAAGAAAATCGCTAGAAGAGATGTATAGCTCAAAAAAATATCTTTATTAGCTTGAAAATAAGTGATTTATATTGTTTTCAATAATTTTAAAGGTAACCACATCCATGTCATCCTTGGAAGTTGAAATTGAAAATAAGATGGGGAGATTAGTAAATGTAGAAACCAAAATTTGTAAAAATGCTAGTTTATTTTGGTACCTAACTTGGTGGGGTCACAACTCCTAGCTCATTAGGCAAAGATGGAATTCTTGGAATTGATGGAAATATCTTCAAGAGAACTATTTTGAGTTGCTTGGAAGGTGACCTTTCACAATAATATTTAAGCAATTAGTGAAATATTCAATTCTACTTTGAATGCATTCGAAAAAGTAAATTAGGGAAACATAGAAAATACCAAAAAGATAGATTTTTAATATTTTCTATCTTCAAGGAAATAAATTTTATTAAATAATTATAGTTAATTAAATAACATTTGGGGGTAGTGAATTTTGCATCATCTTACCCTAGAATAGTGAATATTAGGATATTACATGTACTAAAATCGTTATACCTGATATATCACTATATACAATATCTTGATGTCCATCAAATTGCACTACATAGCTATTATAGTGACATGCCTTATCTTTACACTATTGTTAATATTAATATTTAGTATGTTGTTACTAGGTTAATTGTTATATCTTAGCCTTGATTGTGAAATAGAAAAGCTACTACAGATCATTAAATATTAAGAATGTTGATATCGTTGAGCTATAAGGTCATGATATTTTCTTGTAATCGATTAAGATAAGAATGCTTCCTTCTAGTTGAATATTAACTATAGTTTACATCATGTGTTTATCTTAAAGATGATAGATTTGAAGACTATAATAAAATCTCTTCCCATACCTACTTATAATAGCTATAGGAAAGTGGTATATGATATTAATATTTGTTTAATAAGTCTATGTGTAATATTAGTGGATAATTTCTAAACATGAGTTCCCTATATTTGATGAATTTATATCAAAGAACATGCTATGATATTGTTAGTATCTTAGCATACTGGCATCTATAATCACAATAATTATTTGTATTTCTGTTGATTCTAGATTAGGAGAGTTTAGGTTAGTAAGAAAGATAATCAAGTAAATATTAAGATATATCTAGATATTCTCCTACCAAATCAAGATTTTACTTTAAAATGCAAACTCACATTTTATAAATTTTAGGAGTTGATGGGGTATAAAAAAATTGCGATTTTGCATAAGTGATAGTAGAACTACCAATTTCAATCATATGGGTTAGGAGCACAAAATTTATCTTTGTTTAGTTTTTTAAGGAATGAAGTTTGTATGAATGTATCTTAACTTGAATACAACTTGAGTTTATTTTAATTATATTGGGATAAACATTGACATAATATTGGTTTCTACTATCGATTTGCATCTAACTTGAAACCTATGATGCATGGAAAATTATGTATGGTGTTGATTGAGTCTAAAAATATTTTTTTATTAAAACCTATCTATTAGGATGTAACCATGGGTTATATTGAATATTAAGATGTACCATGTGATAAATAAAATTATAATGTAAAAAGTATTACTATTCTTATTGAAAGTATATCTTCATATAATGATTTGTAATTAACTCTATTGAGGAGTGAAGAGGGAAGGAGTAGTCAAGAGTATCTCTATGAATTTAGTTATTGAGTGTAATATGAGTAACATAGAAGGGTGGATATAAGGGGAACATTATGTTAGGTAATTAGCAAGGTATACAACACCTAGTCCTAACCTATGCAACTAGCTCAACATGGAATATAATTGGAATGGTGTGTCAATACTTTTGATCTACCAAGCCTTGTAGGAATTGACATGGATATGCTTCCTACATATTATTTTTTATAGATGCATGAGATATTTAATATAAATGGGAGAGAAGTATAGATATTAGATATAGATCAAAAGATTCTACCTATACTCAAAATGGTTAGAGGCTCAATAACTACTTTCATTGAAGCTTCAACAATAATTTATAATAAATTTCCTCACTTTGAGGATTGAATTATCAAACCTCCATATTGGAGAAAGCTTTAATTTCCCTATAGTTTGAGGGTACCTTTTGAATAGTTTAAAGGTTTTTGACATGCCCTCTATGTGGATATTGGTCATTATATTCCTCAAGAGAATTGTTTTCATAAAATTTGTTAAAAGGAGTTTGAAAATAAGGATCAATATTTTTTTAGATTCTCTTTTTGATATTAGATCAAGGAGTGATTCTTTTCGCCTCTTTAAATAATTTTACAATTCTCTCCAAATCTTCATGGCTTATGAAGATAAGAGATGCTTGACTCTTTTATTTTAAAGGATAAGCAATGATCATTGTCCATTTATAATCAAAGATTTTTCTTTTACAATTCTTTACATTTGAAATTCGGTATTGCAAATATGAGGGGTCTGAAATTAGAAACAAACTAAAATTTAACGGAGTTCTAAAGCGTGACCAAGCTGCCAATATTTTGTTGTTTCTATTTATTATTACTCTTCCTCCTTTGCCTTGGAGAAAAAGTATTTCTATCTATTTAAAATAAGTCAATATTTCTAATTATTATTTATATTAAATTTATTATACAAATTAATTTGATGTTTTAAAATTATGTTAATTTATAATTTAATTAAATATTTTTTTATTGATGTTTATTTGTTCAATCAACTTCAATCCATCTTGTATGGTGTTGTTAGTTTATTGTCCAATTTACAATTTTTCTCATCTAACATTTCTTAAGCAATTTTATTATTGTGTTTGTTTTAAAATGTAGATTCCTTTAAAAAACTTCCTTTTAATCTCTTGAAAAAATATATTTATGAAATAGTATCATAATAATTATATTAGCAGCATTAATTAATAAATAATTATATAATATTAAATATCATAAGTAATAATTTAATATATCAGTTATATAATTATAAATTACATAGTATGGATATCTTAAATACATCTATTAAAAAAGGTCAAGAGATGGCAATGTAGAATTATTATATTTATTTAAGAATTAATTTGCGTTAAAATTAGATTATATGCATTCTTTTATTGTATTTCACATTTACATTTACTTAAGAGATAATTTATTTTATTTACTTATAGCCAATAACAAAAGAGGTGAAATAAGCATATTGACAAAAACTTTTTTTTTTAATTTTAAATTGGATGTCCATTTAAATGTATAAAATTAATATTTCATAATAACTTAACATTTCTAAAATCTCCAAGATTTATGGTTATCCTTCAAAGAGGAATGAGGGTTGACTTTATAGAAAAAGTTGACTTGGATGGACAATCATGATTGAAAGAGGAATTGAATAGATCGAGAGTCAAGAATCTTTGAGAGGAATTGATTGAAGAGTTAACTAATTGCAACTAGTTGCATGACTTCAATTAAATATTTGCATGAGTAATTGAGGAGTTAAGAATGAGGTAGAAATGCATGGTTTTATTAAGAATGAGCTAGAAATGCATGGGTTTAATAATCAATTAAACGAATCAATTATTTGAGAAATTTGCAAGTGAGAATCAATAAATAAACAAAATATTTTTTTATTATTAATGTGTGTATAATGTTGAGAGAAAATAAGATAATTAAATCATTAAAGTAATTATTTAATTTAATAAGAAGTGTGAATGTGGATAATTAAATAATTAAAATAATTATTTAACTTAGAAAGGGGATGATTAAGTAATTAAAGAAATTATTTAATTTAGAAAGTGGGTGAATGTTAATTAAATAATTAGTTATAATTATTTAATTAATTTAAAGGAATAAGGCTAATTAGAGACATAATTAAATAGGATTTATATAATTAATCAAGAAGAATAAATTTAGGAGTTAAAGACAATTAAAAAATAAAATTTATTTAATTAGTCATGAAGATTAATGTGAATTAAGGACATAACTAACTAAATAAGATTTATTTAATGAACTAAGAAGATTAATAATAAATTCAATTAGTTAAATAATACAAAATCATTTAATTAATTACTTGAAATATGACATTAGACAGTAAATAAATAATTGAACATTATTTAATAATTAAGAAAGGATGATAAATAGTGTTAAAACATTACTCGCATGCTAGGACAATTTTGGGTATCTACATTTTCCCCCTCTTTGATACATTACATTTTTAGAGCATCGTATCAAAGAAAAAAAAATCATGTTTAGAACATGTCCTAATATGCCCTGGTGATGGTAGGATAGTGTGGTTCCCCTTTGAGAAGTTTTGCAAATTTAAAAGAAAAACAAAAAATTTGGAAATTATTTTGATACATTGATTTGATAGTTTAAGGTGTGTAGATGAAATAAAAATATGATTATAAGTCAATCTGGGCCTCCATATTAGCAATTTAGTGGCATAGGAAGTGCATCTAGTTATGAAGGGGCGTCCATAATGTAATGGAAGGTCTATAAATAGGCCTTTAGGGGGTCTTTTCCTCATTTATGCAATTTGGTTTTAAAAATTTGAGGAAAGGAGTGTGCATCTACAGCAGGGAAGTAGAGCTATGGAAGGAAATTCCAAAGTACTCTCATCATAGGTGGCATGTGTGGACATAAAGGTAACCAGAGGCATCGAGTATGTAGTATATACCTTATTTTCATTTTTAAAATTTTGCATTTTTTGGTAGATTTTAGGTTTCAGAAATTGAGCAACAAATACGGTGCACTTTTCTACACCACAAATGTCATTGTGAGCAATGCATCTATGGAATTGTGCAACACATTTATAAAGTGTTGCATTTTTCTTGTGGCACCACAAGTATATGCAAGCCACAACTCTTTTTAGCACTACGTGTGTTTATGCAATGCATTTGTAGAAAAGTGCACTGCAAATGTTTTTTAGCAACACATATCTAGGACAGTGCACCACAAGTGTTTTTGGATGAGTCATAATTGATTTGTGAGCTATATATGTTAATTTGCACCAAATTTGTAGAAAAGTGTGACACATCTGACTATTGACAAATTAAATGCATTTTTTGGAAAAAAAATTAATATTTAAACCCAAAACAACATAAAATGGATTTTCTACTTATGGTTTAGGACATAGAGTAAACATATTTCACAATCATTTCATTGAAGGGAAACCCTAGAGATCTCAATCCAAGGATGAAGTAGGGGAAAGAGATCTTACAATAGGGTTGTCCTAGGGTATGATTAATGACTAAAGAGAGGGTCACCACAAAGCTAGGGCTTTGAAAGATTAATGAAATGCAAAATCTAATGACAAAATCTAATGATATGTGAAGCTTAATTAAATGACCTAGAAATCCAAGTAAATTAGAAGAGAAAATTGTAAAATCAAAAGTGTGCACCTGGAAACCTGTAGAGGCTTGAATGAGGATTGAAATGCTGAAGACACTAATTTTGATGTTGACTAGGACTCATATGCCAGTTTGGACCTAATTTAGTCCCATACTAGGTTTTTTGCACCAAAATTGGAATGTAACAGTGCTTATTCTAAATATCCTGAAACCCTAAAAATTGGTTGTACTAGGACTCATATGCCCAAGGTGGTGTATCAATACCGGTATGCTTTTTTAGAGGATTAAGATCTGATTCTACTCTCCAATATCTTCTCTTTCTATTGCACTTTGTTTTCGGATTTGAAACCCTGATTTCAGACATGTGTAGATGACTTTTTGTGAAGATAGCAACCTTGCAAATGAGGGGACAACTCCAAAAAATTCCTTCAATCTTGTAACCTAATTTTCAAATATCCTTCAAGCTTGAAGACACCTAGATCTTCAATCACGCATGTAGAGAGATAAAAACTTGTTGATTGTTAGGGAATAGGGATTTTCCTTGGTCAAACCTAGTTTGGGTAATTAAACCAAATGATGAGATAATAAAATAAGAACATGAAACATGAAACACTAAACATGAACAATGATATCTTGAATGATGTCTTGCAAATCTGCAGTTTAACATGAAGTGGTCATGAAGAATATAGATCTAGATCTTGACTATGGATATGAAATAATTCTTGTGAATGGATATTCAATGCTACATCATAACACTAGCTCAACAACATGCTTGATGCTTTGATAATCTTGACATGATGATGGATCTTGAATTGCTACAATAATTGATAAAGGAATCTAGCTTTGAATGGCTTAGAAATTCTCTTGTAAACTCTCTTGATGCTCTTGTGAAGTCTTGAAATGCTAAACTCTTCAGTGCTTGACTTGATATCATGAAGGCTTAATGAAATAATGATTTGAGACCTTTTTTATATAGGCACTCCATCCAAGTTATTGTTTATTAGATCCTAGAGATCGGTATGCATAATGTAGGGTATTAGGGTTGTATTAATGATGATATTAAGATCATGAATTCAATAGGACCCAAAAATCAATGTGAAAAGTGTAAATAAATATACTTTACAACATCTTGAATTAAGGAAAAATTAGGTCTATTTAGCTTAAAATGGCCCTAAATCCAATACATGTGAATGTGTACAACACATTACAACACTAGATTAAGGCGACCTTAGGTCCAAGGGCCCTAACTTTAATGTGAAGGTGTAAATGAATATACTTTGCAACATTAAATCAAGGAAAAGTTAGGTTTATTTAGCTTAAACGAGCCCTAAATCCAATATGAATGGGGAAACACATTACAATACCATATCATGGCAACATTAGGTTCATTATTTAACATTAATTATTCCCAAATTAGGTAAGGAAAAGGGATGATTTTTTTGTTGCCACATTTAGCCCCCGCTTTAGTGAGAGGATGAACTTGATTCAAACTCACACTAAAGTAGAAATTCAAGAGTGGTCCAAGCATACCAATGTGGATGAAAAAGGATGGCAAAGATCAAAGGAGATGGCCAAGCCCCTAGGATCCAAGATCCTATGTCAAACTAACATAAACATGAAGGGACATGGACAAGGTGTATATGATGCAACATAAAGATACACAAACATACAATGTCAATGATTAAAAGAAATCAAAATAAAAACAAGAAAAAATAAAAAGAGGTGGATCAAGCCTCGACTGTTTGTCCAACACAATGTGGATCAAACCTAAGCCATTTGTCCAAAAATGCACACTCACTCTGAGGCAAAAAAACTTTAGGTTGTCCGTTGGGTGAGTAATCCAAAAGGGGTGAGACACATACACACGTGGAACATATACGCTCGAACACATGCAAGTGGCTAAGGGAAATTCATGCCTTGGATTGGCTTCCCGCCGTATAATGAGAAAGTCATTACTACATTTAAGCTTCTCATCATATGTCAAACATACCAAACCTATACCTCCTAATAACTTTGACAAGGTGCCACATAACAATTAACTTTGAGCTTCATGAGGCAAGAAAAGCTACGTATGCTTGAAACTCATGAACAAACATGATGGATCCATAGGCAAGAAAAGTGTTTTATGCAAGGTGGCTATATAATAATTGTTGTAAATTCAAAATAGTGTATTATGCAAATTGGCTATATAATAATTGTTGTAAATTCAAAATAGTGTAAGGTATGTTCAAAGGGATTTTTCTTAGTTCATGTAAGCTCTTTTCTTAGGGAACATTGTGCCTAATGTCTCCAAGAGAGGAAAAATCAAAGAAATATCACGCTCTCAGAGGAAATCAAACCCAATGACACCACCAAGAAAAGAACACATTACAAGAAAAAATAAAATCACAAAGTGAAACATGAGTTTCGATGTATGTCCCCACTTTAAAGTAGTTGCTAACACCATTGCTGTGAGGAATTTCTTTAAATTAGAAGAAGATATGAGAGCTTATTCAGAAAGCTCTATGCCAAGTCATATGTTTCCAATAAGCTACATCATGAAAAAGGGAAGGGGTTTCCCCCAAAATGTAATCTTAAGTATGTTAGATATGAGTCACATTAAGGCATGTCATCCACATCCCAAGCTTGCTCTTATATTTACATAAAAGGTGGTCAACTAGCCAAAAGAGACAATGACAAGTGACATACAAAGACAAGGCTACCTAACCCCTTTCTCCCACTTAGTGCAAGACAATGATGAGCCAAGATGATTGATGAGAATAAAAACAAATGTCAATTAGAAGAAATAGGTGATTCAACACAAGGAAGAGCACCATATTCATTAAGATGTTGAATTATATTATATAAAGCCTTACATTCATTAATAGAATGACCATGAACACTATGATATGCACAAAATGAATTCTTACATAGTAAAATTTCTTTTGTGTTCTTGGAGGAACATATATCAAATGATCTTGGAGGAGTCTCAATAAGATACTCTCTTGATCAATAGTAGAAGGTGTTGCTTTATTTTGTGACAAAGATATTTCTTGCTTAGTACAAGATGTCATACATACACAAGACTCTTTGGATTGTCAGATTTTGTTTTCTTCTCTAAAGGAAGGTGTAAAATCTAACGTACTCTAATCGTTACTATTTTATGTGATGACACTGGTATTGGGTGAAGAGTTCTTTATTTTTTTGGATTGTTTCAAAGGATAATACTTAAGACCACTAGTGTCAATCAATTCAGGATGCACTAATGTTAAATTCGGCTTAGAGGAATCTTTTGTAATAGTGTTGATATTAAGTGAAAGCTTGTTTGTATCTTTCAAGGGACAATAACCAAGACTACTAGTCTTTTCTTGCGTGTGAAGCTTTATAGGGACACAAATACCTTGTTTTCTAGTACCACATCTAGATACCTTGTTTTATTTTGGATTCGGTGGTTTCTCATAATTAAGTTCATCAAAGTTTTTTGTGTAATTTGTTATCTTTTTTTATAAAGTGGTTGAGCAAGATGATTTTGAAGGGTCTTCCAAATTTTGTGTTGACATTAATACTTTTTATTTTCCCTTTTTAGAGTCTTTATTTATAATATTTTATTTTCCCATGAATGATGGTGTGAAATTAAAGGAACCCCAATCATCTTATAATATCTTCATGACTTCCTTAATATTTTTTTCTTTGTATTTTGTTGCACAGGTTCTACTTGTGTAGTTGGTGTTAATGTTTTTAAAGTATTTTTCTTATTTTTATCATTGTTCAAACAACTGTTTGGTACAAGGTTGGCTTTGAGCATGTACACTTTGTTGTTGTAGATGTAATTTATTTTACGATGAAGGGTAGAAGACACCCCATTCATTGCATGAATCCATGGTCTGCCTAAAAGAAGGTTGTATGAAAGATCACGAGGCATAACATGGATCAATGTTTCTAATGTGGCCTTTCCATTTGTAATAGGAAAAGTGATCACACCAACTGATTGTTTTCCTACATTGCCAAGTCCCTTAACAGATAAAGAATCAAGATGAATTTTTGATTTTTCCACACCAAGCCTATCCAAAAGGTTTATGCTACACACATTAAGAGTAGAGCCATTTTCAACAAGGGTTTTCTTTATCCCTATTCTCTTGTATCTAGCTATTACCATGAAAGCATAATGTTGTTTTTACACTTCCAAAGGAGGGGGCTCACTTGTGTGGAAAGCAATGTCAGCATTTATTCCTTGAATCGGGGCTGCTATGTCATTCGGTTGTGCATTAGAAGGGATAGGAACTTGTTGTAAAGCATTTTGAATCATGCTATGATAATCAGGGGAGGTTTGAATAAGATCCCATAATGATATCTTAGCAGGAGTATGCTTAAATTTTTAACAAGATTGTACACCTTTTCATTACGTGAAGGAAAATGAGGGGAACTAGGCAAGATAGGGTTAGGAAATGGGAGGGGTGTTGAAGGTATTTGTCTTGGTTGTGGATTATTTATAGTGTTATATGTATGAGTAATGGTATTATTCTTAGGTGGGTAAAGGATAAGTTCAGATTTGTTTTGAGTTTGTGGTTTGTGTGAAGATGGATAAAGAATTAGAGGATTCTTAGGATGTCCCTTAGGGTATGTAGGAGGTTCATTAATCAAGGGGGATCTAATGGAAACTTTTGTATTCATAACCTCAGTTGTTTCATTTTGATGTATTTCTAATACAAGGGAATCTAGTTTCATCTTTTCACCATCATCTAAGGAAGCTTAAATGTTGTCATTTTATTACATCGTGATATCTTCCATAGTGGAGGCATTTTTAGGAGAACTAAAAAACTAGATGTTCATGATATTTAATATTTGGTTCTTCTAAAATGACTTCATCGTAAGTGAGGGAGTTATCAATGGTTGGATTGTCTTGTTTATCAATGATGTCCTTGCCTTTTTCACTAATATTTTCCCTAGGCAACGAGAGACACATAAGATTCTCATGACTTTCACCAATTGAATTTTCCAACATAAAATTATCTTCCTTGCAACTAGGAGATATATTAGGAGAATAAATAATGTGATTTTCATGATTACCTATTGTTATGTCCTCTTGTTCATCAATGTATTTCCTAATAAGAGAGGTAGGAGGAGAGAAACAACTAGGACTCTCAAAACTACCATTCATTGGTTCTTCTAACA
>VDFB02193867.1:579046984-579123913 GCA_007258455.2 Sequoia sempervirens | reverse complement strand
AGAGGGCAATCTTGCATCACCCAAAAATAGTTAAATTTCAAGTTTCTCAGTTTTTAGATGTTTTTACATTTTTGGATACCCTTTTCGTCATAATGAAATTCCCAATTTATGGTTTTTATTTTCTATTCCTGGGTGGAAATATATTGCAGTTTTAGTTTCCCAGATTTGCACCTAAAAATCTTTTGAGTTATATTTGAGACACTTAGAGTCCCTGGTTAGGCCCTAAAACTTTCCAAAATTGGTGTAGTATATCTCAAGCACATTGCTGACTTTGTGACCTTTCCAACGGTTCAAACGGTTCGCGAATTGAAGTCCCAGATCAAAAGTTATGTCCCTGGGAAGTTGGCGCACTTTCTAGAAGATACAATTGCAAATGCTCTTTTGAAATTTGAACTTCATGTTGTAAATTTTCGGTGCCAAACTGCCTAAACTCAAATTTGAATGTTGTTTTGGCTCCAAACTAAAGAGGAGCTCTATTTATGGGCGGGTTTCTAATTTTTGGGTAACTTTTAGGGGACAAGCTTGCATATTGCGAAAGGGTGATTATGTAGCTTTGTGTAACTTGCATGTGTTGTAGAACTTGGGGATTTGAGATCATCTACATGTAAGAAGCTCCATTTTCTAAATAATAAAATTATTCTCTTGTTTGTGGGTTATTTTCTAAGTCTCGGGTTGCGCCCTCATCACCTCGTTGGTCTTAAACTGTCTTCTAGCAATTTGATCTATTCTTATCAACAGTTCATTGATGATACCATGCTTTTGGGAAAATCTACTATTTTATACGGAAATACTTTGAAAAATCTGTTGGATGAGTACGGGAGGGCATCTAGCCAGCTGATTAACAAACAAAAAAGCTCTCTTTTCTTCTTTAACACTCTTGAACACAAACAGAATAAAATTTCCAGAATCTTAGATTGCAGGGTGCAGTCCTTACCTGCCACCTATCTAGGATTAGCTTTAAGCCTTAAACCCCTGGAGTCCTTTTGGATTTCGTTGGTTGAGAGGTTTAGCAAGAAGCTTGTTGGATGGAAATGAGCTCTTCTAAGTCAAGCTGGTAAATTATATCTTCTCAAAGCTACTCTTCATAATCTTTCGATTTATGCCTTAAGCCTTTTTAAAATCCCTACCAAGTTTGCATATGCTATTGAAAAGATTCAAAAAAGATTTCTTTGGTCAGTTTTTGAAGAAAGAAAAATATTTCCTTTAATAGGGTGGGATTTGATGTGTAGACCTAAAAAGGTTGGTGGTTTAGGTATTAGAAAAATCTGAATGGTTAACAAGACTCTTCTTGCTAAACAAATTTGGAGACTATTTTCGTCCTTAGGGGAATGGACTAAAATTCTGATAAGAAAATATATCGAGAACAACAAATCTCTTACAATCATGATGGAATCCCATCTTCTACTTAGAGGTTCAACCTATTGGAATAACTTGATTGCCGGTAGAAAAGTGGTTGAAATAGGAGTGGGTTGGCAAGTCAGTAGTGGAAACCAAACAAGATTCTGGGACGATAGATGGTTGTTCAAGGAGCCCCTTGCCAAAATTGAACCTTTTCACGGGTGGACTAAGATTTGTAAAGCTCTTTTTGGTTTGTATGTTATATATTATTAGAAGAATGGAAATTAGGTGGATCTATGTCTTGTTAGTCAGGTTCTTGCTCCTGTTCAATCCTCCCTGCTGGTTGTCAGACATTTCCATGACCAAACCGAAGACTTTCTTGTTTGGAAAGATGAACCCTCGGGTAACTACTCTGTTTCATCGGTTGTTGCCAAGCTATCTTCTTCCCAAGCTCCCCCCCTTTTTGGTCGAATGCTTGGATTAAACACCATTTACCTAAAGTTAACATTTTCTTTTGGATCCTTCTTCAAAATAAAGTGCTTATGGTTGATAATCTCTGCAAGCAATGCTTTCAAATACCCAATAGATGTTATCTCTACAAGATGGAGGCAGAGTCAGTTTTTCATTTGTTTCTTCATTGTCCATTTGCCACCTCGATTTGGGAAAAACTTCTTTGTTCCTGGAATTTTTCTTGGGTGTTCCCCTCATCAATTGAAGAATTTTTCATCCAATGGAAAGCCACTACTCACAACCCAGCACTACGGAAGCTTTGGGATTTTTCCTTCCCTCATGTTGCTTGGAGTCTTTGAAAAGAATAAAATAATACAATTTACAGGGATAAGGAATCTTCGGAGGTCATAGTGTTTGAAAAAATAATCCCCCAAAAGGATTGTAATCTTGAGAAAGTGGCTTGTTCTTCCTATGATCTAATGATTGCTAAGGAAAGGAAAATTAGTTATGATATTTCCTATGCTCCTAAACATGCTAAGAAGAATAGGGAGGGTGTCTGGTGGACTTTTCTGCCTAATAGCTTGATCAAAGCCAACTTTGACAGGACGACTAAAGGCAATCCTAGTGTGGAGGGATGTGGTAGAGTTAAGGGATTCTTTTAAAAAATTTCTAGGTGTGATTGCTACCCCCCTTGGCTCACAAACCAATCATTTGGTTGAGGTTGTTGGAGCTTTTCATGTAATAAATTTAGCTCATATTCTGAATTTTAAAAACCTTTGGCTTGAAGGGGACTCGAAAAACATTATTGAATGTCTTCTAGGTAGGTCCCCCCCTCATGGACCATAAAGTCTTGGATTGATGATGCTATTTTGACCTTAGCTAAGTTTGATAATATAAAGATATCCCATGCCTATAGAGAAGCCAATGTTGTGGCATAATTTTTTGCGAACCAAGGGGTTACAAGTAAAGGACAACTTACATGGCTGAACATCAGTGATTTAGGTGTTGATGTCTGACCCTTATTGAACTATGATGTGTCACATGGGAAAGATGTATGTCACCTCGATCATGATGATAGAACGGGGTAAACACGTCACTATCATTAGATTGTATGGGGCTGAGCTAACTAGCTTGTCTTGTAAGTTTTCTTGGTATGCTTTGTGGGCTCACAGGTTTAGCGGGACCATTGATTTTGTCTCTGTCTGTATTACTATTCTTGCTAAAATGGGAGGAGAAAGAAAAGAAGTTGACCCAGAAAGTTTTGAGATGCACACAAGAAACACTAAAGTGTGGAACAAAGTTAAAAGTGGGGGTTTACTCCCTTTTCTGGAGAAACTCCATGGGTATAATCAGGAAGCTATAGAGCTTTTTGAGAAGAATTGGAACAATGGTGAAATAACCCTTTTTGGAAGGAAAGTGAAGCTTGATGAAAATCTCATCACTGAAGTGACTAGTATGTCCACTTAAGGACATAAATTTTTCAGGGACAAGAAATTCTCTAATGAAGTGGTGGTTAGATTTCTGAAGAAAGACAAGGAAAAATTGAAACTTGTGAAAGTTTCCAATAGTTACTTCGAGGCTGACTCCCTTAAATCTCTCTGGAGAAAATTTCTTCGTATCATTATGGAGTATATCACCCTGGATGGATGGTTCTCTAGGGTCTACGACTATCATTTTTCCTTGCTCAATCATTTTCACTATAAGGTTAGGATTTCTCTCCCCTACTACTTACTCTATTCCTTAAGAAAAAGTATGGAAGACCATAAGAAAAACCCTGAATGATATCCTATATTGCATACTAGTCTAATAAGATTAATTTTTGAACATTTCCAAAATATGTCGGCCATTTCTAACCTATACACCTCCTCGGATTCTGAGGATGATGACACTGAACCTAGTTGTTCAGGGAATAAACCTAATTTGAGTCCTATAAGGATGGTCCTGGACCCTCCCATTTTCCATACTGTCAAGAAAATCCAAGCCTGTAATCCCCAACCTGCTAAAGTCTACCCTACTTCTTAGCCTGAATGTTCTACCCCCAAAGCCAAAGGAGCCAAAAAGAATTTCCCTATTAAAAACCTTGTTTCTTACTTTGAAGATTCTCCTAATTTTGAGGAAGCCAACGCTAATAATAATTCTCCCTCTTCTGTCCCTTCGATGGATAGATAAGATAAAATTGGGTCCCCTGGAGCTTCTGACCCTGCTAAAAATTGACTCAATATTGAAAGGGATTCTAATGCTAATTTTCTAGGCATAGCTAGGAATAATGTCATGGACTACTTCAGAATTTCAAAACGGGTCTTTCATGAAATTAATGACCTAAAAATTAAAAAGTGGGCCCTCCAGAGTAAATTGGAAGAAGTGGAAGCTAAGTTTTTTGTGTTATGCAAGAAGGATGAAGAGCATAATGAGAACACTACTAGCAAGGAGACCTAGGAAATATGGATAGAAATTGACTTTGAAAAAATAAAAAATGTTGTGAAGATAATTACTAAACATAATAATAGAATGGCAAGAAATAATGCTATCATTATCAATGCAACGACTAAAAAACTTGATAAAGCTCAATAGGGATCCTTGATTGTTGATTTGGAAAAGGTTAAAGATAAAAACCAAGAAGAGGAAATAGGGATTTCGAAGAGAACCAGGGCTAATCTGAAAAGAAAGGAACCTCCCATGCCACAGATGATCCAAACTTTCAAGAAGGGAGTCTAGGATATGTAGGATCTGGAGGCCAAGATTGAAAAAGTTCTAAAGACTCCGGTTTAGTTGTTGCTGGTTTTTTGGTCTGCGCCTTGGTTGGCTCTTTGGTGGTCCGTTTTGGCTTTTTTTTGTTGGATGTTGTTTCTTCAGGGTTTTTCTTTTTTGCAGCCTATTTAATTCATTGGACTTTTTCATCCTTTCCTTTTTATGTTGTAAACTTTGTGGTTTCGGGTCCCTGTAAAACCTATTTTTTCCTTTATCAAAAAAAAAAGAAATATCAACATAAGAGACACTAGAATTACGCAGAAAACCCAATAAGTGAAAAACCATGGTGAGGATTAACTCATAATATAAAGTAATTCCAAAACTGAATACAAAGAGGCTCACTGCCAAGGGTTCATTACCCAAAATACAAGGCTCATTGCCTATAGAAAGGACTCACTATCCAACAAGGAGGATCACTACCTATAGATACAAAATATAATAGAAAAGATCCACCACAAAAAGTTACACTCATCTGCAGCCTTGATCAAAAGATTGTAGACACCATCAGCTCACTGCTTTCAGGAATCTAGCACATTAGAGTACTTCTTCCTCAAATCTTTTTCACACAAATATGATTCACAAACTTGTGGCTCATCTGATACATGAATTCACAACATCTTGACTTATAAATATACCTTCTTCAACCTTAGAAACTTTCTCCAAGGTCGGCTACACACACTTCATTTTATAAATTCAAATTAGGTAAAAAACTCAACATTCCCGTGATGGAAGAGAATGAGAGCAGACCAAAATAACACTTAACCAAGACACAAAAAATTGTCTCAAATCAATCACATGCTTCCTCAATTTATACTTATCCTTCGTATTAAGTGTAGACATTAGGTCGACCAAACCTAATGAAAACATAAATGAACTTTGAAGTACATGCTTCCACAACAAGAAGGTAGTATGCATAAAACATAGCACACTTCACCATACACTAGAATGCACCTTAGGTACCTTTATATTCATCTATAGAAAATGAAAAAAAGTTCAGACACAAAATAATTCCCATCAGTCCATCTAGACTGCACAGACACACACAAAAATTTTGAAACTCATATTCTAGAGAACCAAACCACGAACACCTTTTCTAGAACACAGAAAACATCATTACAAACCTTATACCATATCTGCAAGAGCTAAAAAAAAATAGAAAAGGACCACGGAGTAGAAGCATTTCTCCCAGTCCATAAACAAACAGCTCTGCCAGATTAGTTCACACCGATTAACATAGATTTCACACTTCATCAAACCAAAAACTACAAACCAAGATATATCACCAACAAATTCCCATAAACAATACTTTAGATCTGCACAAGCATAGGATCAACATAGAAGAAATGCAGAGCACATGTCGGAGCACACCTTCAACACATACTCAACTTAGTCTTCACTATTCTACAACTCAACACATCAGCACACCTACAACACCATAAAGATAGCTCGATGTACTCACAACATCTCAACTGGATACATGCATGAATTGGAACATCCTGGATTGTGTTGAAATCAATGACAACATCAATGAAAACACCATCAAACTCACTCATACTTGCAACACAGTCTTGAAGCATCTAAACAAAGGGATGAATAACAGATTGAATAGCATTCATTAAAACTATTCATCCATGGTGGTTTCTATACATAATTTTGAAAATGAAAAAGAAAGAGACATTCCACTTATGGAAACATGGATCCCTAGGATGAAGGAACTAATATTGATGTTAGTTGGAGCTAAACAGGATGCTAACGCCCTTGAAAATTTTAAGCCCACTCATACTTTTGTGGGTAAAATTGAGGAGTACAGGGGAAACATTGAACCTTTGGAAGTCAAAATAAGGGAGCTGTTAAATTCCTTTCATAAATAGCATGATGGTCTTCTCCCATCCATTCTAAGGGATGATGGTAGCATAAAAACCATGCAAGAGTGGAGAGA
Source organism: Sequoia sempervirens (assembly GCA_007258455.2). Lineage (NCBI taxonomy): Eukaryota > Viridiplantae > Streptophyta > Pinopsida > Cupressales > Cupressaceae > Sequoia > Sequoia sempervirens. The sequence continues at coordinate 579,117,438 of VDFB02193867.1, read as the reverse complement.
TGAAACTAGGAAAATCATTTCAGAGTAGGCAGTTTCAATTTGTCAAAAAGATGACATGGGTACATTGAAAAGAAATATGGATAAGTTGGCTAATGCAGAGATTGTCTTGTTAGAATTTGATAGGGAGGCCAATCAAATTGTTACCAAGTACTTTCCTTATAGAGAAAAGGATGATGAGGTCATGAATTTCAACTGGCCTATTAAAGAGGAATTCCTAGCATGGAGAGAAAAATACTTGGAGGGGTTGGTGGATTAATATGAAATGGTGGGGTGGTGATTTAACATTTTTGTTTTGAAGTCTGTAATCATGATGAATAATGGATAGGTGAAAAATCACTACATATCCTAGATTTAGTATAGATTAGGATTTTGCAAAAGTATAGAAAATATAGTGCATTTTCTTCAAATTGAATTAATGACAGGTTTGCAGACATGGACATATTCTTTGTCCTTTCCTTTGTGTTTCTTTCATGCTTTCTATCTTTTTCACTTTGTGTGCATGGGATGCCTTTTGAAAGGTGGGACTAGATCTCTAAGGATGAATGAATACTACTCTTCTTTTCACAAATGTTTCCCACCACTTGGGAATGCAAAGTAACTGAAAATGGAATATATTTTGTAGCAGTCCAATATGGTATTGACATGTGTACTTTCTGCCCTAAGGCTTTTTTTTCTCTTTTGTTTCTATAAGAAGGAATTCAAGGCTAGAAAGTACGGTTTTGTTGTATTGCAATCGACATAGTGAATTGTTAAAAAAGGAAAATCAAGAATATTTTGAGTTTTGTCTTAGGTTCTAAGTCTGTTGTTATGTATGCAATTTTGATAACAAAGACAACAAATAAAATCTGAGTGATTTCAATTTCATGGCCATTTTCTCTCCTCTATACTTGTTCTATTAGTTATGAATGATATAATCAAGGATTGTTTTGTTCGTCTCCATTGGATTTCTAATGGATGTTTAGTTTCATTATTGCTTGTTAATTCAAGAGATTAATACAAATGATTAGGTGGAATTGTTAACTCAAATGAATTATGTGCTAGGATATCTTTAAGAAGTGGTGGGTGAGAATGTTACATGGAAATGCTGTAATGTAGTGTTTTCTAAAGCATATATGTTGCTATGTGTAATAATTGTTATCAGACCTTGCATAGGTTAAGATAGACTTTGTGTTTAGGATAAGGCATTGGTTCAAGCAAAATTTTCATAATTAAATTTTCTGGGTCGATTCATCAGCAAATCACTCTTTATTAACCAACTTTTGAATGAGTACCACTATAGTTATTTTGTGATGAGTTTCATTATTCTCATGCTCCAAGTGTAGGGTATTCCTAAAAGAAACTCTAACCTTTTTAAGACACTATGTTGTTGAGTGCTTATATGAGAATTATTTGTTGTTTACAATGTATTTAAATAGTAGTCATATAAATTCTTGAGTGTACATTGTGGGAGAACCCTCCTGGGTTTCACAGAGCCCAAAGTGCAAGATTAGAATTTTTGTAACTTTTACTCATTTGTTGGCCAATCCCTTTAGATTGATAATTATTGGAAATGGAAAATTCCATAGGTAATTCTGAAGATCAACTTAGTTCTTAAAAAAACCCAATAGATTGGCGACCCTGCTAGGGATTTCCTAAGTCCAAAGTCTCTAGTTCAGATCTAGTACAGTTAGAGTCGAGTATTATATTATTCTTTACTTCCTGAAGAATAATTGGCTCAATTTTTTTTTAAATAGTCATGTCATGTCCAATCTTATGTATCAAGTCCTCATTAATTTTGTCACCTTGTGTTAGGTTATGTTTAAAATATTTTATAAGGTAACAAGTAAAAATTCAAAGTACAATCACTTTCTATTTCCCAACATTTTGGGTGGTGGCTTTGAGGTCTCATATACCAATGTAAAGATAAACTCTCAAAGAGAACTTGAGAAGGAAAGGAATATTTTGACATATTGTTTGAAACTATGAAAATGACTAGAAGTGAAATGAAGAAGCATCCTAAGCAGAAGTTGGAGCTCGAGCTTGCAAACGACAATCAACTAACATGGGTAAAGAAAACTATTGAATAGGGTAATTCTGTTGAATCCCTTGCTGATGCATCTCCTACTTTGAATAGTGAGGTACATAGTGCAAATATCTAGGGAGAAGAACATGAAGTTGAAGGGCCTAATGTAGATCAAGGGAGCTTTCCTATTGAGGAAGTTTATAAAAATGAATTTCGTGTGTCAAGAGAGGAGGATAGCTGGGAGTTTTGGGATAAAAATAAGAAGTTCTTAGAACCTTTGACCACTGGTGTTGGATCTGTCTTTAATGGAAAAAATTTCAAGCCAAGAGGTGAAACTCCTAATGTAGAAGTGCATATTTCCCTTGAGGAAGACCTAGTTGATGAAGCCTATTAAACTCATATGCCTAGTGAGGCTAGAAATATCTTAGAAAATGAAGAAGACATAGATAAAGATGTGCAAGCATTAGAAGAGGAAGAACTGAGGCTTAAGGAAGAAGAAAAAAATAGACTAAAGGAGTTGAAGGAGAAGGAAGATAGGATTAGAGCTAAGCATCTTGAGAGAGATGCTCTAAGACAAAATATAGAGAGGATGAGAGAAGATGCTGCTAGGCATAAAGTCTTCACTGAAAGTGTTTCCAAGTTGGCTGTTGAGATTACCCATAAAATTCCTAAAGTAACAGTCTAGATGGGAACCTCTGCTACTAATACCTATAACATATTTATTGCAACTTCCAAACCCCCAGATCCTTCTGCTACTACTAAGAAATCATCTTTTTTAGATCATGGGAAGAAGCCCATTGATTAGACAAAGGAGACTACCTTCAATACTTTCAATACAAACACCAATACAACTACCCATACTTTATCTATTAAAACCTCCACCAATAATGCTCAAATTGATCCTACTCCATCCAATGCACCTCCAAATCCTAAGATATTGAAATTACATTTGGAAAATGATTGTTGGAAAATGTGCTTCAACTTGCTGGTTTGAACCTTTGCTAAATACCTGGAAATTTTCCCTTTGTGTTCATGCTCTTACTACTATATCGTGAGAACCTTCAAGTAGAGGTATGGTAGTGTGGTGTGTTAGCTCTCAAAAATGCAGGTTTGAACCATGAAAGGTTGCCAAGCTTTCATAATGTTTTAGGGTAATAGACAAAGTCAAAAGATTTTGGACCTTCTACTCTTTAGGTGCTGCTAGACCTAGGCGGGTGTACCTATCTAAATGATGCAAACTTGACTTATGATTATCTTTCATGCAATAATTTGTCCATGATGGCAAATGAAAATGGACAAATAAAATCAAATTTGGTGTAAATTGTATATCAATATTCAAAACTAAACCCTAATATGTTCGGTTAACAGATGTAAAAAATATGAGTGAAACCAAAGAATGAAAACGAAAAGACCAGTGCCTTATAGGGTATGCAGAGTCAAGATAAATATGAAACAAGTACTTCGTTCTGGAAAGCATTCAAGTTATTTAGCATTTATTTGGTTTATAGCTTGTATAAACATGCAAGGTTATGATTACTGAGTTCTTCTTAGTGATCCATTTGAAATTCTCTAATTACTATGATCAATTTAAAGAATTTAATCTTTACTGGAAAGAAACAATTAATTGACCATACAGATGCAGCAAATGTGCACTGACAAACTGGTTATAAACTTGTTACACCAATTCAAATAACCAAAAAACATCATACAGGAGACAACTTCAATAATGCTTTCAATGAACACCATAAACAACCGATACCAGAAACAACTGCACCATTGTATTAGATTTCAATTGATATCTCCATGATTTTACATATGCAACACAGTCTCATATTTTCCAACAAAATTTATTCTATGTATCCCCTCTATCTTCTATCCTATTCTGCTTATCGCCTTTATTTTGTTTCCAAAACGGACATTTATACATTGAGAATACGAAAGGACTCATCCTTTCGGAAATAGGAAATATCATATTTTACAAAACAAAAGACAGAGGATAATTAGGCTCTATTTAGCCACAAGTGAGTTTTAGCGAGAAGATCCAAATAATCCCGGTGCTCATATGTGTTCGCATCTCCAACAACATTCCAGATCATGATCTCCATCTTGATCATCTCCTCATTTTGCTCGCTCACTTCCTCCAATGTTGTATCCTCTGTAGAAGCTAGCCTCATGACATCATTCAATATTGACTCACATTCACTTTTCCATTTGGTGGCATCCTTCAATTCCCTGTTGTCATTAGAGAATGTAATCAGAGTCTTCCTGGTAGCATCAATCAACCCCTATTCATCCCCTTGCAGCTCATCATGGAAGTTTTGATGGCGATTGATAATATGATTTGTAGCTTCAAGTGCTACACTGTTAGAAACATCACTTTGGGCCAGTTCATGAAACTTCTCCATAATTCGTCCATCCATCCTTGTATGCTCTTTTAATGCAGCCAGAGTATGAGAGTATTTTCCCCATAGTTTATTTAACCAAGATGTCAAATTATCCTGCCTCTTCTTGACAATTGCTGCAATTGCATCATGCTTTCCCTGGGAATAAGCACTTGATCCTACCCAATGATCTTTTTCCTGAGAGCTTTCACCTTGAGTGAACATTTTGGTTGGCCCCATTGAAATACCAACGAAATCTTTTAGTCTCTCATTCTCTCTCAACATTCTTTCATTATTTGACTTGTACATTTCTCTTTCTTTTAGTAGCATTTGGATCTGTGCTTTATTCAATTTTGTAATATTGACCCCAATTTCAGCAGTAGCCACAAGATCGGCCTCTCCAACCTTTAGGGTCATGACATGGCCAAATTCCTTCTCTATGTCAATCACCACTGATTTCCTGTGGGGTGGGTATAAGGCCCAAATCATCAGTGACCCTTCATCAGTATTGTACTTGGAGCCTGCATACACCTCTGTTACCTTTTCCTTGTCAAGCTTGTGTGTAGCATTACTATCCTTCAAGAAACTATCAAAAACTAATGTAGAATTCAAATCAAGTCCAGGAAAGATCATGACACCAAAACTTTCCAACATTTTCCTCCCCTTTTCAGGAGTCATATTTGTCATTTCATCATCCACACATCTTCTCAACTGACTCAACAATTGTTTTTCATTCCCTGAAGTGACATCATCAACATTTTCTCTTATTTCTTTCCCCTTCTACTTATACAAGAATGCTTTGAATTCTGAGGTATTTATGAATTCATCATCTGAGACAAATGATCTATATTCCATATGCCTTGCATCAACATCACCACTTTCTATACTTTGTTCTCTGGTTGGGAAAACATACTGTTGAGTCCTCAACCTGGATACCTTTTCTGATTTTCCCTAAGACACATTATTCTTTGGTGTTTCCTCTTCTCCATAAGACAATTGCTCTATTTCCTGCAGCCCTTGGTTATACCTTTCAACTACCATTTCAGCTTCATCTTCATCTAAATTTCTGATCATATAATTGGAATAGGGTACATGCTGATACCCTCCAAAGTTAATCTTCATCTTAGCAGAATTTATATATCCCTCTGGATCAAAATCCTTCCTTTGTGATCCTCTCTTCATATTATAATGCAACAATCTATCAAGGATTGAATTGTATCCTTCCTTAGCCAACACAGTGAAGTCACCAAAACACAATGTACTAGGCATAAAAGCCTGCTTCCCAAAAGAGCTGAAATGCATCACACTGCAGTAATCCATCTGTCTGACAATTTCCAAATATGCAACTCTGTTTGGAACTGTCTTTGGCAGAATGAAAGGGGCATCTTCAAATCCATATACTTTGATCACTGTAGCTCCCTCCAAACAATACCAATCTCTCCAGTTATGATCAATTGGCCCATTGAAGTCTTTTGGCCGTAGGAATCTCTTAATCTCATTAGTCAATGAATAATTACAAGGATACTTATACAATATATAAAATGTTTTCACAAAATGTTCTTTAAAATGGATGAAACTAGAATTAGCAAACCTGTTGTCCCAAATAGTAGTCCACAACTGAATAGGAAATGCTTCACCCTCCTTACCAATTTGAGAAATTCTCATTTCTGGAGGCCATACTCCCAACTCCTGTCCAAAATATAGCACCAAGTGCATCAACAATGAATAATTCTTGAGATGAACAATAGAAGCTCCACCTTTGATGGTCATCAATCCTGAATCAAGCTCCCTATAAATGTATGAGGCATAGTCAAATGGCCTGGAATTGTGATATTGGATATTTGCTGTGATAATCATTAGCACAATTGATATGAGTTCTAGGGCATCCATTCCCAACACCTGACATACTAAGAAATATGTGTACTTCATATAGGGCTCAAACAAGTCCACATGATAAGGAGGCCCCTCACTGTCTTGCAGAGAATCTGGCTTGCTGCCCTGTTTAATCCTGTGAATTGGCAACCTCCTACCCTTATAAGTCGTATCCATTATGGAAAATTCTTTCTCCAACTCTTCACAACTAATCTCCTCATTGTAGAACCCTTCTAATTTGAAAACCTCACCTATTGCCTCTTTTGACACATATATTTGTGGTTTCCCAGATGGGTCACATATAGCCTTATGTTTTGGATCATAATGATCCGCAAGCAAATTTACTAGTTTTGCATTCACAAATACATTAGGGCACACCAGTTTCCCTACATTCAGCTTCCAAGGATTATAGACTAGTTCAAAATGGTTTCTCCTATGATAGTGAAAATTCAAAAGTTCATACCCTCTTACGGCAGTCCAGACATCACCTATGAACTTACATTTATCATCTAACTTATCAACTTCTGCCCTAAGTTGTGCGGAACTCCTAGCTTTAGGTCCTGAACCAGGTAACTGGTCAATAAGATCCTAGTTTAACCTTCGTTCAGTGCCCTCATGCTCTATATCAACCTTTTGTTTCTTTCCTTTTGACTGACTACTCTCACCAAGCTTTCTACCCTTGGCTTTTCCAGAACTAGAAGACTCCATTCTTCAAGACTACAAAACTTAAAATTAGAAGGCTAAGATGCAATTACTTATAGTATTTTGCTCGAGCTCCTCAGATTGAAAGATGTCCCGGTTCTCTATTCACCTTGCCAATTCTTCTATAATCAATTCGGTATTGAATTGATTAAAACTTCACTATTATATCCCGTCACACCATTAATGAAGCATGAATGAAGGCTCGTTTGAAACTAGCACTGTCGCATCAAATGTCCTGTCAGTGAGAGATTTTCAAATATGGGGCGAAGTCCTTTTGCAATGTTTACTAAACCTTTCGCCAAGACATTTTGTGGTCTTACCGACACCTGGAATCAAATTGATGACTACCGCTTCTATTTTTCATGTCGCTATGACAATTCCAAGTAAGGGAGATGTTTCATAGAGTTCATTATGCTATACCGAGATATGTTCGTCAATGCATTTTCTAGCTGCTGAGACAAGATCACCCCTTTCGCCGATGAAAATAATCTTACTGATGAAATAAATTCCATCAGAAAGAATCTAAAAACTCGGAAAGACTCATACCGACACCAAATGTCTCGCCGAATCCATTCCTCCAGATTACTCCATTCGGTAACACTCTCCCCAAAATATTCAATCAGTGAAACCTTCACATTTCGGTGAAACTCATGCCGATAACCCCTTTGCATTTTATCGGCAAGACCTACTACCTTCAGTAGGACATTACTCCGATAGTCTTCTGTTTGGCCGATACATTACTCCATGCACTAGTCAGTGAGACATGCTGACTTCGCCATGACATTACATCAATGCCTTAACCTTTTGCCGATATATTTTTTTATATGCCGGTCGGCGAGAAAAAATACTTTGCCAAGAAATTCTCCTGAATACCTTTAGCTTGGCCGATATACTTCCACATGTGTCGGTCGGTGAGACACAATGTATTCGCTATGGCTTCACTTCGATGATGATTCCTTTTCCGAAATGACTCTTTTCTATCGCCGAAACAAGAAAAATGTCCTATCGATAGTCTGCAACAAATATACATTAGTGAAAAATATAGGTCATGGAGACTTTCACTATATCTTGCCGATATGGGAAATACAAAGAAATGTGAAGGACTAGATGGATTCAAATGGATCTTATGACAAAAAACAAGCAAGACGCCATGAGGAGGGAACTTTATGCTTATGATGAAGAATTATTTTGGAAACTCATGAATGCAATTAACTATGAAAATTTCAAAATTTTACAGTTCTAACATGGTGTACCGCCTTATCGCGAGGGTCTCTTGGATGGCTAGTGATAACGTGGGGTACCACTATACTACGAGGATCTCTTGGATGGGTCACGGTAGTGTGGTGTACTGCTATACCGTGGGGGTCTCTTGGATGAATAGCAGTAGCACAGTGTACCGCTATATTGTTGGGGTCTCTTGGACAGCTAGCAGTGGTACGGTGTATACAGCCAGACCGTGGGTTTCTTCAAGCTAAGACACGTCAGCATGGGTATCACCATACCTCAAGGGTTTGTTGGTTGTCTAGTGGTTGGTGCAATGTATACCACCAGACTGCAGGTGTCTTCAAGCAAAATTGGGGTAGTGCGGTGTACCACCTTTCTGTGGTGGTCTCTTGGTTGACTCACGGTAGTGTGGGATACCGCCATACTACGAGGGTCATCTGGATGGCTAGCAATAGTGCAGTAGAAAGACCACAAGGATCAACAGACAGTTTGGTGCAATATTTAAAGCAATGTATGAGTGATGTGTTGACACATGGCATGATTTAATTTGTCGATTTTACATCGTTGTTGTAAATCAACATTCATTGGCCAAAACCTTTACTTTCTGTTAGAGATTAAATGCATATTCTAATTCAGGGGTTGACAGAGTGAAAATTTAGTAATATTCTCTATAACCAAAATTTAATGTTGGGCAGCCTGATGTGTGTTGCATGCGTAACCCAAGATGAAAGAAGCTTGTCAGTGAAGTAATTAAATACCCTAATGGTTGTTGGTTGGTGAAGGGTGAGTGGAATTGATTGTATGTTGAACAAGCATTATAATAGTGTAATGTAACAAATTGAGAGCCTACAATTGGAGGTCAACCAAGGGTATATTGTTGTGAGGTAGCATCTGAAAGTGAAGTCTATAACTCTCTATGTAATTTTTTACTATAATACAAAGTGACTTTACTTGGTGTGGTGGGTTTTTCTCTCGTAAGGTTTTTCCCACATATATCTGGTGTTATCTTTGTGTGTGTGATTTATTTTTTTCTCTATTGTTCTTCTATGAATGTTTATCTCAAATGTATGAAAATTGTTAAATAAGGTTTCACACTTCTCTTCTAAGGATCTTGCATTAGGAAAGCATTTTCCACACTGTTGATTTCCTTACAAGTAGTATTAGAGCCTGGCCAGTTATGTTATCCTTGTGAGTAGGGCTTGTTTTTTGTACTAATCCTATTTTAGTGGGAGTCTTGCAAAGGAATAAGTGATTACTTAGTTTACTATTTGAGATGGCAAGTACATCAGGTAGAGTAGAAATTGAAAAATTCAATGGTGGTAATTTTGAGTTGTGGAAACTCAAAATGGAAGACATGTTGGTGGATAAAGACCTTTGGATTGCTATGTTTGGAACTATGCCACAAACCATGAAGCAAGAAGATTGGAACCTCGTAGATAGAAAAGCTAAGGGTTGATAAGACTTTTTTTGGCCAATTTTTTACTCCTGAACGTCCATGAGGAGAAGAATACAACTTTGTTATGGAAGAAACTTGGTGAAATTTATCAGGGAAAGTCTTTGGTAAATAAGTTATTCCTAAGGAAGAAGTTGTACTCCTTGAAGATGGAAGAAGTTGCATTTGTAGTAGACCATCTAAATTCAATTAATATGATTGTTGCACAGTTGACATCTGTGGGTGTGAAGATAGAGGAGGAGGATCATTGTATACTTATGTTATGCTCCTTACTCAACACTTGGGACCATCTGGTAATGGATATTGGAAGTAAAACAACTAATTTCAAGATGGAAGACATGGGTTCCTTGTTGTTGTCAAAAGAAATGCAAAGGAAGTCTTCTGAGATGGCCAAGGAGGCTCTTGTTGTTTAGGGTGGATCGAAGGAGAGAGCTGGCAAGAAGAAAGACAAGAATTCTAAATCCAAATTTAAAGGGAGATCAAAGTCTCTTGGTAAAAATTCCAAGGTGAAATGTTGGAATTGTGGGCAGTTTGGTCATATCCAAAAGAATTGCAAGGAGGAGAAAAAGAAGAAGAAGAATAACTCTTCAGACAATGATTCTTCTCAAAGTGATGTAGATGCCTTCATTGTAGCCTGGGACACTCAGGCATCAGATAATGTCTGGCTAGTTGACTCAAGTGCATATTTTCACATAACATCTCACAAAGATTGGTTCACTAAGTATGAAAAGTATGATGGTGGAAAGGTGTACCTAGAAAGTGATTCAACTCTGGAAATTGTTGGTCGTGGAAGAGTCAACATCCAATTCTCTGATGGAAGAATCAAAGGGATTGGTGGTGTACTACACATACCAAGTTTGGTTCATAACCTGCTTTTAGTCAGTAAGTCGAATGATGCTAGCATGCAAGTTTCTTTCTCGAGTGGAGGTTGTAAGATGACTAGAGGCTCAATGGTGTTGGCTAAGGGTGTATGCACAAGCACTATGTACAATCTGGATGCACGTCCTGTTCAATGTAACTATTCCCAATTTTTTGCTACAACTCAATTAGTGGAGCTGACTAAATACTGTTATATTTAAAAGTGGAAAATATAGTTATTTTTGCACATGCTAAGTGTTGATTGCATCTTATTCATCATTTTATAAGTGACAGTTATGCATTAAAATGAGGAAAAAGAGTTTCAAGAATTGCTTTTCAGTGTTTCACAATCAAATGGAGTATAGGAAGTGCATGTTGGTTGATGGCCGATGCAGAAATGGTGCACCATTTGTCTTATTTGAGCTCCATTGACGTGTAAGGAAGGAAAAGAGGGATGTTAGAGCTCCAACTATGAATATACCTACATGAACCATCAATGATAAAGCAGTATGCTACTAATCATACACTGAAAGAATAAGGAAAAGTGCAAAAACATGAGCTGAGAGAGAGACATCAACATTATGGTATATTGTTTTATGCTAACATTGTTTGTTTCTTTGTGCAGGTATAGAGAAAATCATGAAGTTGATTAACATTTGAAGATAAAGCATGTGGAGAAAAATGGGCTACCATAATGGTAGAGCTCAGCATGCTACCCCCTTATTCATTACAAGTGGGCTGAGAAGGAGATTGCAATCATCATGTTCATCAAGAAAGGAAATATAAAACTAAAGGAGTAAAACAGAGTTCATCCATCAAGTTATTAAGTCAATTGTTCACTCATAACAGTCAAATACGTTTCTGAAAGCTATAGTGATAGTGAATAGACATACATAATGACTCAACGAAGAGAAATGTTACAGATTTTCATTTCATAAGAGAGCAAGGCATAAAGCAATTTTAAATAATGGAGCATAAAAATGCATGAAGAAAAAAAGATAGAAGAGCATACTTTTAAAAGGACAGACAAGCATGAGGGGAGCTCCATGTTTTCAAGCATCAAGTAATTCATTGTGTTATTTATCAATGCAACTATAGTATTATCATTTCAGAAATCTGCTTATATCTTTTAGCTATGCTTTCGAGGTATGCTTTTAAGGATATTCAACAAGGAGTTAAAGGCAGGAAAATATGAATAGATTGAACAAGAATTACAATGAGAAAAGTCATTTTCAGAATGAGAGGAATATACATTGAACATGGTATGAATGAGGGTTTGGAGTGCATTTTTGAAGAGTGTGACTGTGAGTGCATAAGAGACTAGAGTGAACAAGTAATCTACAGTTCAGTTTAAAGGATTTTTGTGTGCAAGGAGCGAACAACATTATAATGGTAACTGAAAATGTAAACATAAGATACCTGAAGGTTTAGTATATTTAAAGTACATGATGCCATGTGAGAAATTAAATCTAGGATACATTTTTCCAAAATTCCATGAACCCATGTGAGGGTTTTCAACAGCAATGTAAAGGGAATATGTGTTTTTTAGAACATTACACACCCAGGTGGGGTTTGTCAGAAATAAGTTTATACAGTGGTTTCCATGGTCGAGACTAGAATACAATAGAGAATACATCCAGAGATGTATTTTCTTCACATTCAATAAGTACCCATATGGTGAAAATTGAGAAATTAGAAAAACCATGTTGGGTCGAGCCCAGATTTTTCATAAATAATTAAATATACAAATTCTTGTTCAAATTCTGAATACCCACATTGGGGTTTCGAATTTAAAGACAGATATTCCAATTTTCCATTAAACCCACATGAGGGTTTGATTTAAAATTACATATTTCTGATTTTTTAGAATACCCATTTTGGGGATTTGAATTCAAACAAACACATTACAATTTTCAGAGATACCCACTTTGGGGTTTTTTATAAACTGCAAGTTTTCTTCATTTTTACAAGTACCCATGTAGGGTTTTTTACAAATCTGAACAAAGAATGGATATAATGTAGATTTTTATCAGTGGAATTCATGGGAAAGCATCTCAAGCTTGTGGCCTATCAAAGTCCTCAATGTTTTTGTAAGCTTGTAAGAAATGGATAACAATAGGGAAGAATAGAAAGCTTACCATTTCGTGCTTGTGGAAGACAAGAGGCTGTGGCCAAAGCATTCACAAATAGCTTCAAAAACACCCAGTTCAAGCTCATGTGGGTTGCCCAGTGAGTAGAATGGCCACAAAAATATCAAGAACAAGCACAAAAAATAAAGAATTCATCAGATATTTATCTCATGGCCATAGCTAGTAGGGCCTTCTTCTCATTGAAGGGAGCAAAAAAGAAACAATAGAATGCACGAGTCAAGCTTACCAGTAGGGCCTTCTTCTCATTGAAGGGAGCCAAAAAAGAAAGAATAGAATGCATGAGTCAAGCTTACCAATAGAGGCCGAATCTGGTTAAGATTTAATGAGAGGATAGCACCCAGGTCAAGCTGGTGTATGGTGGTCAAATTACATTGCATTAGAAAATGCACACATAAATACAAAGGATTCATCTTGATGATCATTACATGTCGTGGCTAAGACCAAGAATTTTGTGTAGAAAATAAAGCAAAGAGTTCCAAAGAACTCACAGGAAAATTCACAAGAGACTCTTACCATTAGAGGACATGGAGATCGAAAATGGCCCTCAATCACTCAAACCCTAGATTCTATGATGGCGGCACATTTCCTCTCAGCAAAGCATTCTTTCAAAATGTCAAATGCAAAATGAAGTGCTTTTAGGGTTTGAATTTGTTTTGTTCATGCTTTCCCTAATTTGAATTTAGGGTCTCTTTTTCCTTGTGAGTAAATACTCTTTGTGGATGAAAATCTCATTCATGGTTTAGGTTAACCATTGGACTAGGATTTTTTTTCCTAAGTCTTTATGCTTATTTGATAGAATATTTCATGATGTAAGACTTTAGGGATATGTGGAGTATCATATTTATGCCTTAGTCAAAATGGAGTAATGATAGTGCCTTCAGATTTTAATTGGTTTTATAGAGAAATCAATTAAAATTATAAATGATATTTTAATGAGGCTTTATGTTTTCAATTGATTTTGAAGAAATCAATTAGGATATTGATGGAGATTTTATTATATTTTTATTATTTTTTGAGAAAAAACAAGATTTTTATTGGAGATATAAGTAGTTGTTTTTGCAAAATATTTTGCAATCTTTAGTTGCAAAATTAGTCAAATTATGAAAGTCTTCATATCATATAAAGAAAGATTAAAGCAGTGCTTGTATAAATCGCTTTATTCTTTGCTATTCTTAGCAGCTTTCTTGAGATATTGCTTTGGTCGGATTTGAGGTGCTTGCTAGATGGATAAGTTGTTTTATTTGCTTTAAAAGATGATTTAGTCTATTTTTAGGGGTTGAACAGTGTGAACATGGAAACAGTGAGTTTTTTCTACTTTTGTGTAGACTTTTGAGAGAATTTTGATACCTTTTCCTAGAGCTTTCTTTTTGACCTTGGATTAGGGTTTTGGAGGGTTTAATCTTGAAGAAAACTTAGTTTTTCTTCTTCTTCTCAGTTCAGATCATTGTTTCTTTCTCTCGTGTGCATGTAGAGAGTTTTGTAAGCATTTTGTACTCATATTTGGGCAAAAACACTCTTTCAGTTTTAATAAAGCAGTAGGATTCTCCTTATTTTTTGTCTCATTTTATAATAGCAATTTGATGTCCTTGTGACTCAAATCAAAATCCATTCATGACTTGCTGTTGTAAGTTGTGTTTTAGAATTGCATAGTTTTAGGTTGTATGTTGTATTTCGTCTACGAATCTTCATACAAATTACTGGTGGAAGTATGTGCCAGTGAGATTGTGAGAGTTATTGTGATAGGAAAGTTGTTGCAGGTGTCGATGCTTAAATCTCATAACTTCTAGTGAAATATCAGTTAGATTTAAGTTTTAATTTTAGTTGTTCTTCCCCCTTTTCCCAGAAAATTCTTAGAGTAGGATTCATCTTTCATAGAACCAACTCCCTCTAGAGATTCTCTTTTCGCATAGATCACCCACATCTGAAAAGAGTTTTCATGTTTCAACAGATAGTCTAATTTTTGCAAATCTGACAAAGGATGCATATCTATTTTTTATGTTTTACTTAAAAGCTTTGAATAGTAAAATTTTAGTTGCGACTGAATCTATGGGTGGGAATACACTCCCTAATGCTTATGAAATAGCCATTAGGGTTGAGAACTATATCATCCAAGCTGGAGACATAACCCCTAGACCTCCTGTGCCTTTATTTCTAGAAATACAACCACTTACCCCTATTGTTGTACCTCCCTTAGCTATTGTTCCGCCTGTTCTAGCAATAGGTTATCATAACGTAGCCCAAGAAATTGCTGCTCCAGCCCCAAATTAGGAAATGCAGGAGATTAAAAGTATACTCAAGACCTTCGGGAATGATCTTGTGAGCATTAAGAAGCAAGTCTGTAATGAACATAAGCCTTATCAAGCCCCTTATTAGCAAAACCAGCCAAATAGGCATGCCTTTCAGAATGATTGCCAAGGCCAAAGGAGGACTTTTAACCCTCAAAATGATTACCTAGGATTGTGATTGGTGTTATCCATGCAATCAGCCCCATAACCAATTAGTGTGAGCTAATGGAATGAGAAATCATACTTTACTAGTTCAAAATAACTATGCTAGTTAAAAAAATATTGTAGATTAGAATTAAGAATGGCAAGATAGTGTGGAAGTCACCTTGCCGAACTGGCAGAGCTCTAAATTTTGTGGCATGAATGGTCAAAATCAACAAAATTCTTTTGTTTCAGTCAATACTAGATCAAAAAAGAGAGCTATGGATTCAGGGCAGCAAGCTAGAAATTCACAGCAGTAGCCATCAAGAGAAAACCAGCTAGTTCCTTCGTCAAATGTTAATGTTGCAGTGCAGCCTAAAGTGCAGATTTTGCAAAGAGGCCAAGAGATACATGGAAAAGAGCAGTCTAAGATGCATTCATAGCCTTCGTAGAGGCAAAATGATACTGTTGTCATTAAAAACAAGCAGAAGGTAAATTCTACATCATTTAATATTGTTGAGCACCTCAGAAAAGCTACTGTCAGTATGTTGGTATTAGATGCTTTGCACCTCCCAGGGCATAAATGTTTATTGTAGGATGCTTTAGCTGAGTTGTCTATTTCTGACAACGCTAATCAAAGAGTTGCAAAAGTTGCGCTTGCAAATGATCTGGTGGTTAAGAATGAGAAAAAAGGTAAAGAGGTAAAGCCTCCCCCATTTTACTTAAGTCTAATTATTGGCGATAAAATTGTTCATAACTGTATAGTAGACTCTGGTGCCAGTAGCTCCATTATGTCCAAAAGCTTAGCTGATAAGTTGGGTCTTGTTTATGAGCCTAACCCCCAGAAGGGCATAGTTCAATTAAATGGGTCTATTGTTAAAACTGCTGGTATTATCAAATATTTGGCTCTTACTTTGCAC
The DNA here is from genome assembly GCA_007258455.2 of Sequoia sempervirens. NCBI lineage: Eukaryota > Viridiplantae > Streptophyta > Pinopsida > Cupressales > Cupressaceae > Sequoia > Sequoia sempervirens. The sequence continues at coordinate 579,101,450 of VDFB02193867.1, read as the reverse complement.
GCATCCCCAAGTTTTACTATTCATCAGGATATACATGTCATTGACTTGCCACCGCACTTTTCCCTTTGTCTCTCGAGGGATTTTATAGCCAAGTTGGGTGGGTTTCTATCTTCAAATTGGTCTCATCTCTTCTTTAGAACAAGGTATGGTATGAAAGTGACCATAAAGTTTTAGCCTCTCACCAAATCCTAGAAACGCTAACCTCTATGCCACCTCTGCACTGGAGGAGCAAACCATGACCTTAGACTACAACACCCATATAGAAAATGTCAATCTAGATGAATGGGCAGCCAAAGATCACGAGCTTGATCTATTTCAGCACACAGATGAGATAGGATTAGGAGTCTATAAGATTCAAGAACCTGATTTTGATATGGCTAATCTTTGTAAAGAGCAGGAATAGTCTAGAGAAACATAAAATGAGTTTTGGAAGCTTTACTTCAATGGTTCAAGAAGCAGTATTGGTGCTGGAGGTGGGGCTATGTTGATATCACTAGAAGGAGATAAGTACTATTTAGCTTTCATATTTTTTTTTAGTTGTTCGAATAATATAGCTAAGTATGAAGCGTTGGTGCATGGCCTCGAATGGGCCCGCAAAAGAGGTATTAAATGCTTCCAAGTTTATGGTGATTCAAAACTAATTGTAAATCATATCAGAAATTTAAATGCTCCCTAGAATGATTTGCTTAAGAAATAAAAGCATCGTGTATGGGATTTGATGGAGGATTTTGATGCTTTTAATATTGTTTTGATTCCTAGAAATGAAAATAAGCATGTTGATAGGCTCACTACCATAGGAGCCCAGTTTGATATTCCTAATGAGATTCATAAAGTAGAGGCTTGTCAATATGTAAAAATAGTGGTCAGACCTTCCATGCTTGACAATAATGTGAGCTGGGAGGTTTTTGACAGTGATGAGAAAATTGTAATTTTTTTAATTGTTGAAGCTGAGTTTGTAGATGGAAACTAGCAAAAATGGCAGTAGTAGTATGCTAATCAAATTGTGCAGTTGAAGACAAACAAGCTACCAAAAGGATTGGTAACCTTGGAATCTATGTTTAACTCAGATGACCAAGTGCAGAAAGACAAATGTGGCCTGACCATTAAGGAAGAACATTATGCAGCCATTGAAATCTTCAAAGGAAAGCTTCTCAAGCTGGGAAAGGTATGTAGTAAAGAGGAACAACAAGCATTTATTTTGTTATGTTAGAAATTTAGTGATTTTTTTCTTGGTAGTACAAGGATTTGAGAGGTTTTAACCTAGAAATAGCCCAGCATACTATTGAATTAGAGCCTGATGCAAAACCAGTAAGGCAGAAACAAAGACCTCTTAACCCCAAATTAGAACACCTTATGAAGGCTAAACTGAATAAATTAGTTGAAAGTGGTATTATTTTTCCTATCAAGCATACTTCTTGGGTGTCAAAATTAGTTCTAGTTAGGAAGAAAAATGGGGAAATTAGATTATGTGTTCATTTATGAGATTTAAATAAATCATCGTTAAAAGATCATTACCCACTTCCTTCCATGGAGAAAATTATGCAAGTAGTTTCTAGTTCTGACAAATTTTCTTTGCTAGATGGTTACTCAGGTACAACTAGATTCTGGTGAAGCAATAAGATCAGTTCAAAATAGCATTTACAACTAAATGGGGCATAATGGCCTACAAAAAGATGTCTTTCGGCTTGTCCAATGTTGGGGCAACGTTTCAGCGAGCGATGGATATGGCCTTTCATGGCCTTATGAACAAGTTCATTTTGGTATATTTAGATGATATTACTATTTTTTCTGGAAATGCTAATGAACATCTTGATCATTTAGAGCAGATTTTTCAGAGATGCAGAGAGTTTAGCGTGTCTCTCAATCCAAAGAAATGTATATTTTTAGTGCATGAAGGCAAATTGCTTAGAAATGTTGTTTCAAAGCAAGGGATTTCTATAGATCCTGAAAGAGTCTTTGCAATTCTTGAATTTCCATTACTAGCTCACAAGAAAGGCTTGCAAAGATTTCTTTGAAGAATAAATTTTGTGAGGAGGTTCATATTGAACGTTGTAGCTTTGCTGCAACCTCTCACTTCTATGCTTAAAAATAATATGCCTTTCAGTTGGACCAAGGAAGGTAAGAGGAGCTTTGAACAGATAAAGCAAGCCCTTGCTACTGCTCCTACTCTCATTAATCCAAACTTTGACAAAGATTTCATTTTGTATGCCTTTGGAGGAGTGGATACAATTTCAGCTATGTTATGCCAGCAAAATGATGAAGGCTTGGAGTAGCTTGTAGCATTTTTCAGCCAAGTATTGCATAATTATGAGGTGAAGTATTCTTTTGTCAAAAAGCATGTTTTTGCTATTGTAAGAAGCTTAAAAAATTTAGGCCTATGTTGTCCAACAACAAGATCCATTTGCTGGTTGCACATTCAACTGTTAAAGATTTCTTGCTTAAAAGGAGCTAAAGATATGGATACAGTGCTAAATAATGATGTTGCAGATGTTGTTCCAGCATCTCCTGCTACTTGGTTGCAGCAAATGATGCATTATTTGCAAATTGGTGAGTACCCTGAAGGCTTAGACAGAGCAAAAGAAGGTATTACAGATTAAAATTCCTTCCTTATGCAATTATTGATGGCATTCTTTATACGAGAGATTTCCAAGGTTTTTTACTGAGATGTATTTAGCCTGATCAAGTTGACAAGCTTTTAGAAAAATTTCATGATGGGCCTTCAGGAGGTCATTTTGCTGCAAGAACAACAACCCTGAAAATTATGCGGGCTGGTTATTATTGGCTAGATTTGTTCAAAGACGCTATTGCTTGGGTCAGAAAATGTGAGAAATGTGCTTTATTTTCTAGAAAACAGAGGCTTGCAGCCTTGCCCCTGCATCTGATTTAGGTGGAACAACCCTTTGCTAAGTGGGGCTTAGATTTTATTGGTCCTATCAATTCGCCTTCAAGTGTGGGTCATAAGTGGATACTTAGTGCCATAGATTATTTTACCAAATGGACCAAAGCTATTGCTTTGAAAGAAGAAAACGAGAGTTTTGTACTTAACTTTTATCAGGATCTAGTCTCGAGATTTGGAATTCCAAATTCGATCATTTCTAACAATGGTTTGGATTTTATTGGTTTGAATATTTCTCATTGGTCAGTTAGAAATAATATTTATTTGAACACATCCTCTAATTATTATCCGCAGGGCAATGGTTAGGAAAAATCTACAAATAACAATCTGATTCGGATAATCAAGAAGACTGTTGAGGATAATCAATGCACATGGCATGGAAAGCTTAAGTTAGCTCTATGGGTTGATAGGGTAACTCCTAAAAGAGCCACTAGTTGTTCTTTTGTTCTAACTTATGGAAAAGAAGCTAAGTTACCTATTTCCATTGAGTTACCAACTTTAAGTTTTGTTAAAGAATTGTAATTGTTGAATGAACAACCTCTTGAGGTGTGATTTGCACAACTAGTAGAGCTGGAGGAAACTAGGGAAGAAGCTCTAAGGTAGCTTGAAACACATCAAGCTCAGATGAAGAATTATTTTGATAAAAGAGTAATACCACGTGACTTCATTGATTTAGATCTATTTTTCAAGTTGAATGAATTTAAAAGAAAACCTATCTACGGCATTCCAAGTTTGATGCTATTTGGGATGGGCCTTATGTGATCATGGAGTGCAAGGAACACAATGCGTTCCAACTTTCTAAGTTGACTAGAGAGGTGTTGTCTATCCCAGTTAATGGGATCCACCTCAAGCATTTCCTCTGAGATAAGTTCTTGTAAATAAGTAGAGTAGTTGTGGCAATAAGTGCGTGACACACATTTACTTTCAGTAGTTTAGCTTTCCCTAAGCGTTGTTGCGCATGTTCTCTTGTCCATTAGGGCCTGTTAGTTTTCTTTTAGTTCTATTTCATTTTGTTTTGCTACTACTTGGAGTGTTACTCTTCAAATTTTGAGTTTCATGAAGGGGCAGATTTGACTCTGCACCCAATGGAGTGTTTTAAGGCAACTGATCTATGCTTAGCTAGCAAGCATTTAGCGGAAATCGCCAAAATGATACCAATTTTTCGCTACAGCTCAATTGGTGGAGTTGACTAAATATTGTTATATTTAAAAGTGGAAAATACAATTTTTTTTGCTTATGCTAAGTGCTGATTTCATCTTATTCATCATTTTATAAGTGACAGTTATGCATTAAAATGAGGAAACAGAGTTTCAGGAATTTCTTTTCAGTGTTTCACAATCAAATGGAGTACAGGATTGAGCATACAAACAACAAAGCATTTCAATTGCTTTCATTTATTTCATAAAGTGATTCATATTTACAACATTTCATTTGATTACAAGAATTCAAATGGTGATACATTCAAATGATGGTACAACATTGCATTATAAATGCATTTTCTTTTCAAAATGAAAAGCAGAAAGATTGAAATTGAATATCCACACAAGTCGTGGATGTAACTGTTATAGTGCATCATAAGCATCACACTACACTATGGAAGATACATAAAAGGAAAAGTCACATAAGTACAGACATAATCATCATTGCCTGTTGGTTGATGGCCGATGCAGAAGTGGTGCACCATTTGTCTTCTTCAAGCTCCATTGACATGTAGGAAGGAAAAGAGGGATGTTGGAGCTCCGACTATGAATATACCTATATGAACCATCAATGATAATGTAGTATGCTAATAATCATACACTGAAACAATCAGGAAAAGTGCAGAAACATGAGTTGAAAGAGAGACATCAACATCATCATATATTGTTTTATGCTAACATCGTTTGTTTCTTTGTGCAGGTATAGGGAAAATCATGAAGCTGATTATCATTTGAAGATCAAGCATGTGGAGAAAAATGGGCTCCCATAAGGGTAGAGCTCGGCATACTGCCCCTTATTCATTACAAGTGGGTTGAGAAGGATATTGCAATCATCATGTTCATCAAGAAAGGAAATATAAAACTAAAGGAGTAAAATAGAGTTCATCCATCAAGTTATTAAGTCAACTGTTCACTCGTAACAGTCAAATACATTTCTAAAAGCTACAATGATAGTGAACAGGCATACATGATGCCTCAATGAAGAGAAATTTTATAGATTTTCATTTCAGAAGAGAGAATGACATAAAGCAGTTTTAAATAATGGAGCATAAAAATGCATGAAGAGTGCCAGATAGAAGAGCATACTTTTAAAAGGACAGACAAGCATCAAGTAATTCACTGTGTTATGTATCAATGCAACTATAGTATTATCATTTCAGAAATCTGCTTATATCTTTTAGCTATGCTTTCGAGGTATGCTTTTAAGGATATTCAGTAGGGAGTTAAAGGCATGCAAATATAAACAGACCGAACAAGAACTACAATGAGAAAAGTCATTTTCAGAACAAGGAAAATATACATTGAACATGGTATGAATGACAATTTGGAGTGCATCTCTGAAGAGTGTGACTGTGAGTGCATAAGAGACTAGAGTGAACAAGTAATCTACAATTTAGTTTAAAGGATTTATGTGTGCATGGAGGGAACATCATTATAATGGTAATTGAAAATGTAAACGTAAGATACCCAAAGGTTCAATATATTTAAAGTACAAGATGCCATGTGAGAAATTAAATCTAGGATGCATTTTTCTAGAATTCCAGTGTGAGGGTTTTCAATAACAATGTAAAGGGAATATGTTTTTTTCAGAACATTATACACCTAGGTGGGGTTTGTCAGAAATAAGTTTATATAGTTTTTCCATGGTCGAGGCTGGAATACAAGAGAGAATACATCCAGAGATACGTTTTCTTCACATTCAATAAGTGCCCATATGGTGAAAATTGAGAAAGTAGAAAAACCATGTTGGGTTGAGTCCAGATTTTGCATAAATAATTAAATATACAAATTCTTGTTCAAATTCTAAATACCCACATTGGGGTTTCGAATTTAAAGACAAATATTCCAATTTTCCATTAAACCCACATGAGGGTTTGATTTTAAAATTACAGATTTCTCATTTTTTAGAATACCCATTTTGGGGTATTGAATTCAAAGGAAGACATTACAATTTTCAGAGACACCCACTTTGGGGTTTTTTATAAACTGCAAGTTTTCTTCATTTTTACAAGTACCCATGTAGGGTTTTTTACAAATCTAAACAAAGAATGGATATAATGCATATTTTTATGAGTGGAATTCATGGGAAAACATCTCAAGCTCATAGCATGTCAAAGTCCTCAATGTTTTTGTAAGCTTGTAAGAAATGGATAACAACTGAGAAGAATAGAAAGCTTAGCATTTCATGCTTGTGGAAGACAAGAGGCCATGGCCAAAGCATTCACAAATAGCTTCAAAAACACCTAGTTTGAGCTCATGTGCATCAGCCATTGCGTAGAATTGCTAGAAAAATATCAAGAACAAGCAAAAAAAATAAAGAATTCATCACATAGTTATCTCATGGCCACGTCCAGTAGGGCATTCTCATGGTCGCGGCTAGTAGGACCTTCTTCTCATTGAAGGGAGCTAGAAAAGAAACAATAGAATGCACAAGTCAAGCTTACCAGTAGAGGCTGAATCTGGTGAAGAGTTAATGAGAGGATAGCTCCTAGGTCGAGCTTGTGTATGGTGGCTGAATTACATCGCATTAGCAAATGGACACAGAAATACAAAGGATTCATCATGATGATCATCACATGCTACTGCTAAGACCAAGAATTCTGTGTAAAAAACAAAGCAAAGAGTTTCAGAGAACTCACAAGAAAATTCACAAGACACTCTTACCATCAGAGGACATGGAGATTCGATGGAAGCAATGGTAATGGAGCTCAAAAATCTCCCTCAATCACTCAAACCCTAGCTTCTATGATGGTGACACATTTCCTCTCAATAGGGCATTCTTTCAAAATGTCAAATGCAAAATGAAGTGCTTTTAGGGTTTGACTTTGTTTTGTTCATGCTTGCCCTAATTTGAATTTAGGGTCTCTTTTGGCTTGTGAGTAAATACTCTTTGTGGCCAAAAATCTCATTCATGGTTTAGGTTGACCATTTGATTAGGATTCTTTTTCCTAAGTCTTTATGCTTATTTGATAAAATATTTCATGACCTAAGACTTTAGGGATATGTGGAGTATCATATTTATGCCTTAGTCAAAATGGAGTAATGATAGTGCCTTCGGATTTTAATTGGTTTTTTAGAGAAATCAATTAAAATTCTAAATGATATTTTAATTAGGCTTTGTGTTTTCAATTGATTTTCAAGAAATCAATTAGGATATTGATGGAGATTTTATTGTATTTTTATGATTTTTTGAGAAAAATCAAGATTTGTATTGTAGATATAACTAGTTGTTTTTGCAAAAGATTTCAAAATCTTTAGTTGCAAAATTAGTCAAATTATGAAAGTTTGCATATCATGTAAAGCAAGATTAAAGCGGTGCTTTTATAAATCGCTTTCTTCTTTGCTATTCTTAGCAGATTTCTTGAGATATTGCTTTGGTTGGATTTGAGGTGCTTGTTGGATGGATAAGTTGTTTTATTTGCTTTAAAAGTAGATTTAGTCTATTTTAGGGGTTGTACAGTGAGAACATGGAAACAGTGAGTTTTTTTTGCTTTTGTGTAGACTTTTGCGACAATTTTGATACGTTTTCCTAGAGCTTTCTTTTTTAGCTCAGATTAGGGTTTTGGAGGGTTTTATCTTGAAGAGAACTTAGTTTTTCTTCTTCTCAGTTCATATCATTGATTATTTCTCTTGTGTACATGTAGAGAGTTTTGTAAGCATTTTGTACTCAGATTTTGGCAAAAACACTCTTTTAGTTTTAATAAAGCAACAAAATTCTCCTCATTTTGTCTCATTTTATAATAGCAATTTGATGTCCTTGTGATTCAAATCAGAATCCTTTCATTTCTTGTTGTTGTAAGTTGTGTTTCAGAATTGCATATTTTTAGGTTGTATGTTGTATTTCATCTAGGAATCTTCATACAAATTACTTATGGAAGTATGTGCGAGTGAAATTGTGAGAGTTATTGTGATAGGAAAGTTGTTGTGGGTGTTAGTGCTTAAATCTCATAACTTCTAGTGAAATATCAGTTATATTTAAGTTTTCATTTCACTTATTCTTCCCCCTTCTCCCAGAAAATTCTTAGAGTAAGATTCATCTTTCGGAGAACTAGCTCACTCTGGAGATTCTCTTTTCGCATAGATCATCCACATTTGAAAAGAGTTTCCATGTTTCAATAGATAGTATGATTTGTGCACATCCAACAAAGTGTGCATATTTGATTGACAATAGTAACGTCTCGGTAAAGTCAAGGAAAGCCGCTCATGTAGAGGAGAATGATGCTCCTGTGGGTGCAAATTCCTTGGAGGTGAAACTCCTAGTCGAAAATACCATGATGTGTCATCATAGACTCGGTCACATAGGCGAGAAAGGTTTAAAAACCTTGAAAAATAAAAATGTTGTTGAAGGGCTTGTTGATTGTAACCTTGAGTTTGATTTCTACGAACACTGCATTTATGGAAAGCAACATCATGTTTCATTTTATTCGAGTCCTCATAAATCTTCAGGGGTACTGGATTATGTTCATTCGGATGTATTTGGTCTAGTGAATGTTCCTTCATTATTGAAGTCTAGATATTATGTTTCTTTTATTGATTATCTTTTGAGGACATTTGTGTACTTTCTTAAGAGTAAATTAGAAGTGTTTAGCCGGTTTAAAGAGTTCAAAAACTTGGTAGAGAATCAGACAGGAAGGAAAAAAAATGCTTGAGGATGGATAATGGTGGTGAGTTTTGTTTTGCATATTTTGAAAGGTATTGCAAAGACCATGGGATTAAAAGGTATAAAACATTTCCTTACACTCCATAATAGAATGGAGTTGCTGAAAGGTTAAACAAGATGCTAATGGAAAGAGCGAGAAGTATGTTGAGTGGTGTTGGTCTAGAGCAGAAGTTCTAAGCTGAGGTTGTGGCTACAACATGTAACTTGGTAAATCATTCACCTTGTTTGGCTCTTGTTGACAAAACACCTTTTGAAGCATAGTCTTATAATAAGCCCTCTCTGAGACATATTCGTGTCTTTGGCTATGGTACTGGTGTGAAAGGATACAAGCTTTGGAATCCTGTTACTGAGAAGGTTTTGTACAGTATAAGTGTAATATTTCATGAGTTGAAGCCTTCAGTAGTTGATCTGCAACTAGAGACAGATAAAAAGGAAAATAAGAATGATGTAGTTGAGATTCCTCAAACTCCAAATAAAGAGGAACTACATGGTGTGCCTAAAACTAAGGAGAGTTTGAGCAGCTCTGAGAGTTTTGAAGAAGAACCACAGCCTTAGTCTGTGAGGAGGTCTACTCATGAAAAGAATCAACCTAATAGGTATGGATTTTCTCTGTTGGATTCAAACTGTGCCTATGCTTTGATTACTAGCATTGATGAGCCTAGGACTGAGAAAGAGGCAATTAATATGTCTAATTCAAATTCCTAGTTGGAAGCCATGAATGAAGAAATGGCATCATTAAAGAAGAATGAAACTAGGGATTTGGTACCTTTGCTTGAAGGGCAAAAGCTTGTTGGCTATAAATGGGTATTTAAGAAGAAGATTGGTCTGGATGGTAGTGTTGAAAAGTATAAAGCTCGATTGGTCGTGAAAGGGTATTCCCAAGTGGAGGGAATTAATTATGGAGAAATATTTTCTCCTGTAGCTAAGCTAACATCTATTAGATTTCTTTTGTCACTTGCAACCATGTATTACTTAGAGATCAAGCAGATGGATGTGAAGACAATCTTTCACCATGGAGAGCTAGAAGAATAAATTTATATGTCACATCTTGAGCACTCCATTGAAAAAGGTAAAGAAAGCCTGGTTTGCAAATTAAAGAAATATTTGTATGGTTTGAAGCAATCACCTAGAATGTGGTACCAAAAGTTTGACACCTTTTGTGTTGTCATTGGGATTTGTGATATCAAAATTTGATCATTGTGTGTATTACAAAACTGAAAATGATCGTGTGCTTATTATTACCCTGTATGTCGCAGTTGTCTACAAAGCTCAGAATGAAAGGTCTGGGTGCAGCAAGGTATATTCTAGGGATGGAAATCAAAAGAGATAGAGTAAATGGAAAGCTTTGGCCCAGTTAGAGTAAGTATATCAATATTGTCCTGGAGAGATTTGGAATGACTGATTGCAAGTAGCTAGTTATTACAGTGTTGCAAGGAACAAAGCTATATGTTGAAGATTGTCTGAAGTCTTCTACTGAGATGAAGGACATGACCAGGGTATCATATACAAGTGTTGTTGGTAGTTTAATGTATGCAATGGTTTGTACTAGGCTAGACATTGCCCAAGTTTTGGGAGTTCTTAGTTAGTTTATGGCTAACCCAGGAAGGCCACATTGGGATGTTGTGAAGAGGGTTTTCAGATATTTAAAAGGTACCTTAGAGTTTTCTTTATTTTATCATGGCAACTCAGCGAGATCACAAATATCTCTTAGCATTCGTGGGCATGTGGATTTTGATTGGGCAGGGGACATTGATAGCAGAAGATCCACCAATGGATACATCATGTTATTTGGTGGAGCAGTGAGTTGGATGAGAAAGCGACAATCTATAGTCGCTTTATCTACTACTGGGGAAAAGTATATGGAAGCAACACACGCCTGCAAAGAAGTCGTTTCGATTAGGCATTTATGTTTAGATATTGGGTTTAATGCAGGGAAAATTATGATTTGTTGTGATAGCCAGAGTGCTATTTATTTGGAAAAAAATCCCACTTTCCATGCAGGATGAAGCACATTGATGTACAATATCATTTCATTTGTGATATTGTGGATGATGGAATGGTTAATCCAGAGAAGGTGGATACTCTAAAGAATTTTGCTGATGTGTTGATAAAGCCCATGAGCACAGACGAGTACAGGTGGTGTGCCAGTTCGATGGGCCTTGGGGCCCATGATCTTCATTGAGTTCAAGTTTGGAGGAAGCTAGTAAGTCTTCATCAAGTGGGAGCTTGTTGGAAAATGTGCCTCAACTTGTTGGCTTGAACCTCTGCTAAATACTTGGCTATTTTCCCTTTGTGTTCATTCTCTTACTACCAGACTATGGGAACCTTCAAGCAAAGGTGTGGTAGTGCGGTGTATCACCTTACCACAGGGGTCTCTTGGATGGCTAGCTATAACATAGGGTACCACTATTCCATGAGGGTCTCTTGGATGGCAAGTGGCAGCGTGGTGTATGGCTATACTGCGGGGGTCTCTTGGATGACTAGCGGTAGCGCGATGTATCGCTATACCATCAGGGTCTCTGGATGGCTAGTGGTGGTACGGTGTATACCGCCAAACCACAGGTGTCTTCAAGCTGAGATGCAGTAGCGTGGGTACCACCATACCTCAAGGGTTCGTTAGCTATCTAGTGGTGGTGTGGTGTATACCACCCGACCGTAGGTGTCTTCAAGCAGAAGTGCGATAGTGCGGTGTACCACCTTACCACAGGGGTCTCTTGGTTGAATAATGGTAGTGCAAGATACCACCATACTTCAAGGGTCCTTTGGATGGCTAGCAATGGTGTGGAAGAAAGACCACAAGGATTGACAAACAATTTGGTGCGATAGTCAAAGTGATGGACAAGTGATTACCGACATGTGGCATAATTTCATTTGTTGATTTTACATCATTGTTGTAAATCAACATTCATTGGCCGAAAGCTTTACATTCTGTTAGCGATTAAATGCATGTTCTAATTCGGGGGTTGACAGAGTGCAAATTTAGTAATATTTTCTGTAACCAAAATTTAATGTTGGGCAGCTCGATGTGTGCTGTATGCATAACCCAAGATGAAGGAAGCTTGTTAGTGAAGTAATTAAATACCCTAATGGTTGTTGGTTGGTGAAGGGTGAGTGGAATTCATTGTATGTTGAACAAGCATTGTAACAGTGCAATGTAACAAACTGAGAGTCTGTAATTGGAGGTCAACCAAGGGAATACTGTTGTGCAAGCTAACATCTGAAAGTGAATTCTATAACTCTATATGTAATTATTTTACTGTAATACAAAGTGACTTTACTTCGTGTGGTGGGTTTTTCTACCATAAGGGTTTTCCCACGTATATCTGGTGTTATCTTTGTGTGTGTGATTTATTTTTGTCTATGTTGTTGTTCTGTCAATGTGCATCTCAAATGTATGAAAATTGTTAAATGAGGTTTTTGCACTTCTCTTATGAGGATCTTGCATTAGGAAAGTATTTTCCACACTGTTGCTTTCCTTACAATGATAAACTACAAGAATATTTGAAGAAAGATGAAATAGAAGCTACTAATACAGAAATAGCTAGGAAGATTTCTTTTCTTAAAATGTCCACACCAACTCCAGAGTCTTCAAGCTCTGGGAATAATGATAGTGAATCACAAAATAATAATTTTGAAGGACACACTACCAATGGAGGTGGTGATTGGGATCATGGTGGTGGAGGTGGAGGAAATAATAAGAATAAGAATTCTTATTCTAAAGATGATGAAGGAAAAAAGAAAGGTGGTGGTAACGACGGAGACAGAAAAGGAAACGATAGAAGTCAATCTGATAACCAAAAGGATGACGAGCTTAGAAATTCTCATAAGGACAAAAACACTAGAATACCATTGCAGGTAGATAGGTATATTAGTCCAATAGGGTATTGGCATGTGTACTTTCTAGCCCGAGGCTTGTTTTACTCCTTTGTTTCTATAAGAAGGAATTCATGGCTAGAAAGTAGGGTTTCATTGTATTGCAACTGACACAACGAATTGTAAAAAAGGAATATCAAGCATGCTTTGAGTTTTGTCTTAGGTTCTAAGTTTGTTGTTACATATGTAATTTTGATAACAAATATAGCAAATACAATCTACGCAATGCCAATTTTATGGCCACTTTCTCTCCTTTGTACTTGTTTTATGAGTTATGAATGATATAATCAAGGATTTTTTTGTTCATCTCCATTTGATTTCTAATGGATGTTTGGTTTCATTTTGCCTTGTTAATTCAAGAGATTAATGCAAATTCTTGGGTTAAATTGTTAACTCATATGAATTATGTGCTAGGATATCTTTAAGAAGTGGTGGTTGAGAATGTTAGGTGGAAATGTTGCAATGCAGTGTTTTATGAAGCTTATATGTTGCTATGTGTATGAATTGTTATTAGGTTGTATAGGTTAAGATTGACATTGTGTTTAGGATAAGGCATTGGTTGAAGCAAACTTTTCATAACTCAATTTTCTAGGTCGATTCATCAACAAATCACTCTTTATTAACAAACTTTTGAATGAGTACCAATGTAGTTATTTTGTCATGAGTTTCATTATTCTCATGCTCTGAGTGTAGGGTATTGCTAAAAGAAATGCCAACCCTTTTAATACACTACGTTGTTGAGTGGTTATATGAGAATTATCTACTGTTTACAATGTATTTAAATAGTAGTCATATAAATTCTTTAGTGTACATTGTGGGATCACCCTCTTGGGTTTCACATATCCCAAAGTGTAGGAGTAGAAGTTTTTTAGCTCTTACTCGTTTGTTGGCCAATCCCTTTAGATTGCCAATTATTGGAAATGGAAAAGTACATAGGTAATTTTGAAGATCGGCTTGGTTCTTAAAAAACCAACCAACATAGCAACCATGTGGTGGTTGTTATATAGTGATGGATTACAATAGTGAATGAGATGGGTATACTCATTTGGAAGAAGCTTGTGATATGGGAAGGCTAGATCAAGTATTAAAAGATGAATATCTTCTTGATGATAGTGGATATATAATACAAGGATGGATATATTAGAAGCTCTGCGACATGGAAAGTTTGCAAGGGATGAGTTTGCAACAAACATATTCCATGAGGAAGGCACAAAGAAAGAAGAAAAAATAATGAACAAGAGGATACAAGTGTATCAGCAATGATGGTAGAAGAGAATGAAGATGGATTTTTGGACATTGAAGTTGTAGTGATGGGATTTGAGGGAACCTTTTGCATAGTTTAAAAGTTGTTGAAATGTCCTCTATGTAGAGATTTATCATTATTTTCCTCAAGTGAATTGTATTCATAAGATTTGTTAAATAGAGTTTGGAAACAAGGATCAATATTCTTTTAGATTCTCTTTTTTATAAGATATCAAGGAGTGATTCATTTTACAACTTTAAAGAATTTTACAATTCAATCCAAATCTTCATGACTTATGAGGATAAGAGATGCTTGGATCTTTTATTTTAAAGGATAAACAATGATCATTGTCAATTTCTAACCAAAGATTTTTCTTTGACAATTCTTTACATTTTAAGGATTGCTTTATCCATCTGTATTATTTTTTCTCCAATATTGAGTAGGAAGTATCATGATTTATTTTGATATTCTCAAATTTTCATTATACTTTTTCAATTCTATAGATAAATTTTGACCTTTCATGAACATAAATTTTCTTATCTTTACTTATATTCTATTATTATTTTTTTGTCCTCTTTTTTAATTACTTAATTCAGTACTTTACATACATATTTTTAACATATAATTTAGATACTTTAATAGACTTAGTAACACCAAACATAACCCATCACTTAAATATACCACTTTACTATGAAATGTGTGAATTGAAAGGAAATTAAATAAAATATGAGTCTAGGTAAACCTCTTATTTTTATTAGATAATTATTTTTGAATAATTTTAAATAAACCTCCCCTTGCATCCTCTACCACCATTTATTTAAGCCACATAAGCACTAAAAATAATACACTTAGAAGAAAAAATAAACATGAATATCAAAATGAGTACCGCAATCAAACAAGCATTGTAAAGAATGTAGAAATTGTGGTAAGACTAAGCTTTGAAATAACTTGTCCATCTTCTTTCAATATCTAAAACATCCCACTCTTTCTTCCAATTGTTGGAGACACTAGAAAAGCTATAAAATAATTTAAGGAAATAATGAACTTTTCCATATTTTGTAATGATAAAATTTTCAAGTTACAAGTATTCTAACATGCCACTATCATATTTTGTATTGTGAGCTTTTGTAGCAACGTTTCTATCCTCTTTAGGGAACTTTGAAATATTGAAGTAGGGGATATCATGTCTTTAGAATATTTTCAGATGATACAAATTAGTTTGTAATAAATTATAAAGAATAACAATTCCTATCAAAACCATTAATCTAATTAAAAATCATCTTTTAGAAACATAATATGGATGAGAGAAAAAATAGCATTTGAATCAAGAGTGATTAGATATATAATATTTTTTAAAGTATTAAAGGTCACCTCCAATAACCATTTGAACTCTTGAATTTGTGCTTTGATTTCTAATAGTTCGCTTTGCAACTAAAATTATAAATAAGCTCAAGTTAGAACATCTTAAAGAAAATCACTAGAAGAGATGTATAGCTCAAAAAAATATTTTTATTAGCTTGAAAATAAGTGATTTATATTGTTTTCAATAATTTTAAAGGTAACCACATCCATGTCATCCTTAGAAGTTGAAATTGAAAATAAGATGGGGAGATTAGTAAATGTAGAAACCAAAATTTGTAAAAATGCTAGTTTATTTTGGTACCTAACTTGGTGGGGTCACAACTCCTAGCTCATTAGGCAAAGATGGAATTCTTGGAATTGATGGAAATATCTTCAAGAGAACTATTTTGAGTTGCTTGGAAGGTGACCTTTCACAAAAAAAATTAAGCAATTAGTGAAATATTCAATTTTACTTTGAATGCATTCGAAAAAGTAAATTAGGGAAACATAGAAAATACCAAAAAGATAGATTTTTAATATTTTCTATCTTCAAGGAAATAAATTTTATTAAATAATTATAGTTAATTAAATAACATTTGGGGGTAGTGAATTTTACATCATCTTATCCTAGAATAGTGAATATTAGGATATTACATGTACTAAAATCGTTATACCTGATATATCACTATATACAATATCTTGATGTCCATCAAATTGCACTACATAGCTATTATAGTGACATGGGCATCTTTACACTATTGTTAATATTAATGTTTAGTATGTTGTTACTAGGTTAATTGTTATATCTTAGCCTTGATTGTGAAGTAGAAAAGCTACTACATATCATTAAATATTAAGAATGTTGATATCGTTGAGCTATAAGGTCATGATATTTTCTTGTAATCGATTAAGATAAGAATGCTTCCTTCTAGTTGAATATTAACTATAGTTTACATCATGTGTTTATCTTAAAGATGATAGATTTGAAGACTATAATAAAATCTCTTCCCATACTTACTTATAATAGCTATAGGAAAGTGGTATATGATATTAATATTTGTTTAATAAGTCTATGTGTAATATTAGTGGATAATTTCTAAACATGAGTTCCCTATATTTGATGAATTTATATCAAAGAACATGTTATGATATTGTTAGTATCTTAGCATACTGGCATCTATAATCACAATAATTATTTGTATTTCTGTTGATTCTAGATTAGGAGAGTCTAGGTTAGTAAGAAAGATAATCAAGTAAATATTAAGATATATCTAGATATTCTCCTACCAAATCAAGATTTTAGTTTAAAATGGAAACTCACATTTTATAAATTTTAGGAGTTGATGGGGTATAAAAAAATTGCCATTTTGCATAAGTGATAGTAGAACTACCAATTTCAATCTGAATGTATCTTAACTTGAATACAACTTGAGTTTATTTTAATTATATTGGGATAAACATTGACATAATATTGGTTTCTACTATCAATTTGCATCTAACTTGAAACCTATGATGCATGGAAAATTATGTATGGTGTTGATTGAGTCTAAAAATATTTTTTTATTAAAACCTATCTATTAGGATGTAACCATGGGTTATATTGAATATTAAGATGTACCATGTGATAAATAAAATTATAATGTAAAAAGTATTACTATTCTTATTGAAAGTATATCTTCATATAATGATTTGTAATTAACTCTATTGAGGAGTGAAGAGGGAAGGAGTAGTCAAGAGTATCTCTATGAATTTAGTTATTGAGAGTAATATGAGTAACATAGAAGGGTGGATATAAGGGGAACATTATGTTAGGTAATTAGCAAGGTATACAACACCTAGTCCTAACCTATGCAACTAGCTCAATGTGGAATATAATTGGAATGGTGTGTCAATGCTTTTGATGTACCAAGCCTTGTAGCCATTGACATGGATATGCTTCCTACATATTATTTTTTATAGATGCATGAGATATTTAATATAAATGGGAGAGAAGTATAGATATTAGATATAGATCAAAAGATTCTACCTATACTCAAAATGGTTAGAGGCTCAATAACTACTTTCATTGAAGCTTCAACAATAATTTATAATAAATTTCCTCACTTTGAGGATTGAATTATCAAACCTCCATATTGGAGAAAGCTTTAATTTCTCTATAGTTTGAGGGTACCTTTTGAATAGTTTAAAGGTTTTTGACATGCCCTCTATGTGGATATTGGTCATTATATTCCTCAAGAGAATTGTTTTCATAAAATTTGTTAAAAGGAGTTTGAAAATAAGGATCAATATTTTTTTAGATTCTCTTTTTGATATTAGATCAAGGAGTGATTCTTTTCGCCTCTTTAAATAATTTTACAATTCTCTTCGAATCTTCATGGCTTATGAAGATAAGAGATGCTTGGCTCTTTTATTTTAAAGGATAAGCAATGATCATTGTCCATTTATAATCAAAGATTTTTCTTTTACAATTCTTTACATTTGAAGGATTGCTTTATCCATCAACATTATTTTTTCTTCAATATTGAGTAGGAAATATCATAATTTATTTTGATATTGTTTAGTTTTCATTATACTTTTTCAATTATATAGAAATTTTTTGACCTTCTATGAACATAAATATTCTTATCTTTTCTTATATTCTATTATTATTATTTTTTCCTCATTTTTCATTACTTAAGTCTATAATTTAGATACATAATTTTATAATATAATTTAGATATTTTAATACACTTAGTAATACAAAAGACAACTCATCACTCAAATATACCACTTTACTATGAAATGTGTGAATCAAAAGACAATTACATAGAACATGAGTCCAAGTAAACCTCTTATTTTTATTAAATAATAATGTTTTAATAATGTTAAATAAACCTCCCTCGCATCCTCTACCACCATGCATGTAAGCCACATAAGCACTAAAAATGATAGAATTACAAGAAAAATATAAACATGAATATCAAAACGAGTACTGCAAAGCATTGTAATAATAATAATAATTATTATTATTTTATAGTCCACGAATACCAAGCAATCTGTTTTTGGGTCTACAGATAGCTTACAGTATATATGGGACTCCTCATACTCCCAAATCTGAGGGAGGCACCTAACTCGTGCTCCACAATATGAGGTGTACATACCTTACCCCCTGCAGGATTTGATATAAGAGTAAGCTTTAAAATAATTTGTCCATCTTCTTTCAATTTCTAAAACTTTTCACTCTTCTTGCATTTCAGACTATTACATTTTTAGCTGTTGGAGACACTAGACAATCTCCAAAAGCATTTGAAGAAATCATGAACTTTTCAATCTTTTGTAATGAGAAAATTTGCAGATTACAAGTATTCTAGCATGCCACTAGCACATTCTGTATTGCAAGCTTTGGTAGCAACATGTCTGTCCTCTTTAAGGAGCTCTGAAATATCAAAGCAGGGAATATCAAGTCTTTAGAATATTTTTTTTATAAATTATAAAGAACAACAAAATATAATAACATAATTCCTTCAAAATCATTAATCTGAAAAAAAAAACATCTTTTAGAAACATAATATGAACGAGAGAAAAAACGACATTTGAACCAAAGATTGATTAGATATAGAATCATTTTTGAAGGATTGAATCTCACCTCCAATAACCATCCCAACTCCCTAATTTGTGCTTTGATTTCTAATAGTTCTCTTTGTAGCTAAAATTATAAAAAAGCTCACGTTAGAACATCTTAAAGAAAAGAGGAAGTGCGAAAAAAATCAGAGAAACCAGATATAAAAGAATTTCTTTAGTTGGAAGCTTACCTTTAATGTCTTATCCAGCCCCTTATCTTTAGAGGCTTCTCCTCGTTTGTCAGCAACGCAAACATGATCATTTGCGGCTGGGTCATTAAGAATAAGGAAAGCCTCTTCGATCGGACTATACTTGGACCCATCAAAGCAATGAACTTCTTCAAGAGATTTGCAGTCAAATGCTTATATGCTCCTAGCAATGTCCTCTAGCGAGCATATATCACGCCTTTTAATCTTCTTTTTGGCGCGAATCATGGTTACTACTCATTGCCGATTTTTGAAAAACGCGTTTAACGGTCTGTACTGGCAACTCTGCAGATTTTCCAGCTTTTTAGGCTGCGACAAATTAAAAGTTATTTATTTGATTTAGCGGAAGGTATTATCGAAATGTTTCTAAAATTTACAAAATGCCGCCTGTATTCTAGAATCATGGTTACTAAATATTGCCGATTTTAGAAAAACGCGTATTACTGGCAACTCTGTAGATTTTTCAGCTTTTTGCGCTTCCACAAATTAAAAGTTATTTATTTGATTTAGCGGAAGCTATTATCGAAATGTTTCTAAATTTTACAAAATGCCGCCTGTATTCTGGAATTAGAAACGATTTAAATCCTTCCTCCATTAAGGCAATTAGACAGTGTTTAAATTCTTCAGCGGAAGTTATGTCGATTATATATTTACTGGTCTTTACTGGCAAGTGGCAACTCTTCAGCAAACTGCAAATGCAGACAGTGTTTAAATTCTTCAGCCGAAATGTTTCTAAATTTAACGTCTGCTTGACAAAATGCACAGAAATGGTCAAACTGCTGAAAGAAATGCAGGACTTGA
Source organism: Sequoia sempervirens (assembly GCA_007258455.2). Classification (NCBI taxonomy): domain Eukaryota; kingdom Viridiplantae; phylum Streptophyta; class Pinopsida; order Cupressales; family Cupressaceae; genus Sequoia; species Sequoia sempervirens. The sequence goes on along the minus strand of VDFB02193867.1, from coordinate 579,081,631 downwards.
CCAAATTAATTCATCCCAAAGTTTTTGAAAAGGAAAAAACAGGTTTTACAGGACCTGAAACCACAAAGTATAAGCATATAAAGATATAGCAAAAAAGTCCAAAAGAACAGACAGCTGTCCCAAAAAGAAACGACAGCAACAAAGAGACAACAGGGTCCAAAAAAGGACCGCTAAAAAGCTAGAGAGGACAATAGCAGCACTACTCCATGAAGTTCAAAAACTCCTCGGCTTTCTTCTCAACTTCACTCATATCCTGTATTCCCTGCTTGAAGATTTGAACCATATGTGTAGAAGCAGGGACCTTCCTCTTCATGTTAGCCCGGGTGCGAGTTGAAATCCCTTCAGCAACATCTCTGCTACAACCTCTGTCAGCATCCAAGTCCACGAACAGCGAGCCCTTTTGACTTTTTTCCAACTTTTCCACTATAGCATTAATGATAATGGTGTTGTGCCTGGCAATTTTATGATTATGCGCCACAGTAGCCCTGATATTTTGGCCAATCTTGGACACATTGCTTTCCAGCCTAGTCAATCTTTCCTCCTGTAGCTGTTGTCTTTTCTCCATTAAGGGGATGTTCTGTTCATCATTCTCCTTACGGCTCCAGCTCACCTTCTGCTCCAACTCCATGACTCTGTTGCTGAGAACTATATTACGGTCATTCAAATCACAGACTTCCTTATGGGCCCACTTAAGAGCAGTGAAAAGGCCATCAGCACTTTTTTCCGCCACACTTATTATGTCATCAGACCTAAAGTTATTCGGGGCAGAATTAATTTCATCCAGATTAGGGGGTCTTTTAGGGGCATTCACAAATCTTCCAGACGCAGGGGCACTAGGGACCGACTTTTTACTATCCATTGGATTTTCAGAATGAATTTCCAAAGAATTCCCAGAATACGAAACCAATTTTGTAACCGAGGCACCTTTAAATCTAGAGACTAAACCCGGGGTAGGGCTAATTCATCCCAAAGTTATTGTTATTGCTTAAAATTCTTTAGCCAAATGTTTCTAAATCTGAAATTCAGTATTGCACATATGAGGAGTCTGAAATTAGAAACAAACTAAAATTTAACGGAGTTCTAAAGCGTGACCAGCTGCCAATATTTTGTTGTTTCTATTTATTATTACTCTTCCTCCTTTGCCTTGGAGAAAAAGTATTTCTATCTATTTAAAATAAGTCAAAAAAATATTTCTAATTATTATTTATATTAAATTTATTATACAAATTAATTAGATGTTTTAAAATTATGTTAATTTATAATTTAATTAAATATATTTTTTTGATGTTTATTTGTTCAATCAACTTCAATCCATCTTGTATGGTGTTGTTAGTTTATTGTCCAATTTACAATTTTTGTCATCTAACATTTCTTAAGCAATTTTATTATTGTGTTTGTTTTAAAATGTAGATTCCTTTAAAAAACTTTCTTTTATTCTCTTTAAAAAAAATATTTATGAAATAGTATCATAATAATTATATTAGGAGCATTAATTACTAAATAATTATATAATATTAAATATCATAAGTAATAATTTAATATATCAATTATATAATTATAAATTACATAGTATCGATATCTTAAATACATCTATTAAAAAAGGTCAAGAGATGGCAATGTAGAATTATTATATTTATTTAATAATTAATTTGCTTTAAAATTAGATTATATGCATTCTTTTATTGTATTTCACATTTACATTTACTTAAGAGATAATTTATTTTATTTACTTATAGCCAATAACAAAAGAGGTGAAATAAAAAATATTGTGAAGATAATTACTAAATAGAATAATAGATTGGCAAGACATAATGCTATCATTATCAACGTAATCACTGAAAAACTCGATAAATCTCAACAGGGGTCCTTGGTTGTTGATTTGGAAGAGGTTAAAGATAAAAACCAAGAAGAGGACATAGGGATTTCAAAGAGAACCAGGACTAATCTGAAAAGGAAGGCACCCCCCATGCCACAGATGATTCAAACTTTCAAGAAAGGAGTCCAGGATATGTAGGATATGGAGGCCGAGACTGAGAAAAAAATCATGTTTAGAACATGTCATGATATGCCCTGATGATGGCAAGATAGTGTGGTTCCCCTTTGAGAAGTTTTGCAAATTTAAAAGAAAAACAAAAAATTTGGAAATTATTTTGATACATTGATTTGATAGTTTAAGGTGTGTAGATGACATAAAAATATGATTATAAGTCAATCTGGGCCTCCATATTAGCAATTTAGTGGCATAGGAAGTGCATCTAGTTATGAAGGGGGGTCCATAATGTAATGGAAGGTCTATAAATAGGCCTTTGGGGGGTCATTCTCCTCATTTATGCAATTTGGTTTTAAAAAATTGAGGAAAGGAGTGTGCATCTACAGCAGGGAAGCAAAGCTATGGAAGGAATTTCCAAAGTATTCTCATCATAGGTGGCATGTGTGGACATAAAGGTAGCTAGAGGCATTGGGTATCTAGTATATACCTTATTTTCATTTTTAAAATTTTGCATTTTTTGGTAGATTTTAGGGCTCAAATATTGAGCAACAAATGCAGTGCACTTTTCCACACCACAAATGTCATTGTGAGCAATGCATCTAAGGAATTGTGCAACACATTTGTAAAGTGTGTTGCATTTGTCTTGTGGCACCACAAGTATATGCAAGCCACAACTATTTTTAGTACTACATGTGTTTATGCAATGCATTTGTAGAAAAGTGCACTGCAAATGTTTTTTAGCAACACATATCTAGGATAGTGCACCACAAGTGTTTTTGGATGAGTCATAATTGATTTGTGAGCTATATATGTTAATTTGCACCAAATTTGTAGAAAAGTGCTACACATCTGACTGTTGACAAATTAAATGCATTTTTAGGAAAAAAAAATAATATTCAAACCCAAAACAACATAAAAAGGATTTTCTACTTATGGTTTAGGACATAGAGTAAACATATTTCACAATCATTTCATTGAAGGGAAACCCTATAGATCTCAATCCAAGGATGAAGTAGGGGAAGGAGATCTTACAATAAGGTTGTCCTAGGGTATGATTAATGACTAAAGAGAGGTTCACCACCAAGCTAGGGCTTGGAAAGATTAATGAAATGCAAAATCTAATGAAAATATCTAATGATATGTGAAGCTTAATTAAATGACCTAGAAATCCAAGTAAATTAGAACAGAAAATTGTAAAATCAAAAGTGTGCACCTGGAAACCTGTAGAGGCTTGAATGAGGACTTGAAATGCTAAAGACACTAATTTTGATGTTGACTGGGACTCATATGACAGTTTGGCACTTAATTTAGTCCCAAACTAGGTTTTTTGCACCAATATTGGAATCTAACAGTGCTTATTCTGAATCTCCTGAAACCCTAAAAATTGGTTGTACTAGGACTCATATGCCCAAGGTGGTGTATCAATCTTGGTATGCTTTTTTACAGGATTAAGATCTGATTCTACTCTCCAATATCTTCTCTTTCTATTGCACTTTGTTTTCGGATCTGAAACCCTGATTTCAGACATGTGTAGATGACTTTTTGTGAAGATAGCAACCTTGCAAATGAGGGGACAACTCTAAAAAATTCCTTCAATCTTGTAACCTAATTTTAAAATATCCTTCAAGCTTGAAGACACCTAGATCTGCAATCACACGTGTAGAGAGAGAGAAACTTGTTGATTGTTAGGGAATAGGGATTTTCCTTGGTCAAATCTGGTTTGGGTAATTAAACCAAATGATGAGATAATAAAATAAGAACATGAAACATGAAATAATAAACATGAAAAATGATACCTTGAATGATGTCTTGCAAATCTGTAATCTAACATGAAGTGGTCATGAAGAATGTAGATCTAGATCTTGACTATGGATATGAAATAATTCTTGTGAATGGATCTTCAATGCTACATCATAACACTAGCTCAACAACATGCTTGATGCTTTGATAATCTTGACATGATGATGGATCTTGAATTGCTACAATAATTGATAAAGGAATCTAGCCTTGAATGGCTTACAAATGCTCTTGTAAACACTCTTGATGCTCTTGTGAAGTCTTGGAATGCCAAACTCATGAGTGCTTGACTTGATATCATGAAGGCTTAATGAAATAATGATTTGAGATCTTTTTTATATAGGCACTCCATCCAAGTTACTATTTATTAGATCCTAGAGATTGGCGTTCATAAAGTTTGAATTTAAAACCTTGATTTCTCACTCAAAACCCTAAAAAGGGGCCAAATGGGACTCATACACCACTCTCGGAGTATGGCTCCCACCTAGGTGGGACTCATACACCCAAGGTGGCATATGGGTCCCACAATACCTTTTTAAAGAGAGAAAGTGTCAAAGAGTTAATAAATTAAGTCTATTTGTTGATCTTGTCAGGATTCCAGTTGAAATAAGGCTTGGTATGCATAATGTAGGGTATTAGGGTTGTATTAATGATGATATTAAGGTCATGAATGCAACAGAACCAAAAACTCAATGTGAAAAGTGTAAATAAATATACTTTACATCTTGAATTAAGGAAAAATTAGGTCTATTTAGCTTAAAATGGCCCGAAATCCAATGCATGTGAATGTGTACAACACATTACAACACTAGATTAAGGTGACCTTAGGTCCAAGGGCCCTAAATTTAATGTGAAGGTGTAAATGAATATACTTTGCAACATTAAATCAAGAAAAAGTTAGGTTTATTTAGCTTAAACGAGCCCTAAATCCAATGTGAATGTGGATACACATTACAATACCATATCAAGGCAACATTAGGTTCATTATTTAACATTAATTATTCCCAAATTAGGTAAGGAAAAGGGATAATTTTTTTGTTGGCACATTTAGCCCCCGCTTTAGTGAGAGGATGAACTTGATTCAAACTCACACTAAAGTAGACATTCAAGAGGGGTCCAAGCATACCAATGTGGATGACAAAGGATGACAAGGATCAAAGGAGATGGCCAAGCCCCTAGGATCCAAGATCCTATGTCAAACCAACATAAACATGAAGGGACATGGACAAGGTGTATATGTTGCAACATCAAGATACACAAACATACAATGTCAATGATTAAAAGAAAGAAAAATAAAAACAAGAAAAAATAAAAAGAGGTAGATCAAGCCTCGACTGTTTGTCCAACATGATGTGGATCAAATCTTAGCCATTTGTCTAAAAATGCATGCTCACTCTGAGGCTAAAAAACTTTAGGTTGTCTGTTGGGTGAGTAATCCAAAAGGGGTGAGACACATACACACATGGCCCATATGCGCTCACACACACGCAAGTGGCTAAGAGAAAGTCATGCCTTGGATCGGCTTCTCGCCGTATAATGAGAAAGTCATTCCTACATTTAAGCTTCTCATCATACATCAAACATACCAAACCTATACCTCTTAATAACTTTGACAAGGTGCCACATAACAATTAACTTTGAGCTTCATGAGGCAAGAAAAGCTTCGTATGCTTGAAACTCATGAACAAACAAGATGGATCCATAGGCAAGCAAAGTGTATTATGCAAGGTGGCTATATAATATTTTTTGTAAATTCAAAATAGTGTAAGGTATGTTCAAAGGGATTTTTCTTAGTTAATGTAAGGTCTTTTCTTAGGGAACATTGTGCCTAATGTCTCCAAGAGAGGACAAATCAAAGAAATATCACGCTCTCAGAGGAAATCAAACCCAATGACACCAACAAGAAAAGAACACATTACAAAAAAAATAAAAATCACAAAGTGAAACATGAGTGTTGATGTATGCCCCCACTTTAAAGTAGTTGGTAACACCATTGCTATGAGCAATTTCTTTAAAGTAGAAGAAGATATGAGATCTTATTCAGAAAGGCCTATGCCAAGTCATATGTTTCCAATAAGCTACATCATGAAAAAGGGAAGGGGTTGCCCCCAAAATGTAATCTTAAGTATGTTAGATATGAGTCACATTAAGGCATGTCATCCACATCCCAAGCTTGCCCTTATATTTAAATAAAAGGTGGTCAACTAGCCAAAAGAGACAATGACAAGTGACATACAAGGACAAGGCTACCTAACCCCTTTCCCCCACTTAGTGCAAGACAATGATGAGCCAAGATGATTGATGAGAATAAAAATAAATGTCAATTAGAAGAAATACATGATTCAACACAAGGAAGAGCACCATATTCATTAAGATGTTGAATTATATTATATAAAGCCTTACATTCATTAATAGAATGACCATGAACACTATGATATGCACAAAATGAATTCTTACATAGTAAAATTTATTTTGTGTTCTTGGAGGAAGAGATATCAAATGATCTTGGAGGAGTCTCAATAAGATACTCTCTTGATCAATAGTAGAAGGTGTTACTTTATTTTGTGACAAAGATATTTCTTTCTTAGTACAAGATGTCATACATACACAAGACTCTTTGGATTGTAAGATTTTTTTCTTCTCTAAAGGAAGGTGTAAAATCTAACATACTCTAATCATTAGTGTTTTGTGTGATGACACTAGTATTGGGTGAAGTGTTCTTTATTTCTTTGGATTGTTTCAAAGGATAATACTCAATACCACTAGTGTCGATCAATTCAGGATGCACTAATGTTAAATTTGGCTTAGAGGAATCTTTTGTAATAGTTTTGATATTAAGTGAAAGCTTGTTTGTATCTTTCGAGGGACAATAACCAATACCACTAGAATTTTCTTGCGTGTGAGGCTTTATAGGGACACAGATACCTTGTTCTCTAGCACCACATCCTATTCCACTATAACCAAGTTTCATCATTTCATAACCTTTTTCATAAATATTTTTCATCTCTTTTGGATTCGGTGGTTTCTCATAATTAAGTTCATCAAAGTTTTTTGTGTAATTTGTTATCTTTTTTTCTAAAGTGGTTGAGGAAGATGATTTTGAAGGGTCTTCCAAATTTTGTGTTGACATTACTACTTTTTCTTTTCCCTTTTTAGAGTCTTTATTTATGATATTGTATTTTCCCATGAATGATGGTGTGAAATTTAAGGAACCCAATCATCTTATAATATCTTCATGACTTAATATTTTTTAATTTGTATTTTGTTGCACGGGTTCTACTTATGTAGTTGGTGTTAATGTTTTCAAATTATTTTTCTTATTTTTATCAATGTTCAAACAACTGTTTGGTTCAGGGTTAGCTAAGTTGAGCATGTACACTTTGTTGTTGTAGATGTACTTTATTTTACAATGAAGGGTAGAAGATACCCCATTCATTGCATGAATCCATGGTCTGCCTAAAAGAAGGTTGTATGAAAGATCACGAGGCATAACATGGATCAATGTTTCTAATGTGGCCTTTCCATTTGTAATAGGAAAAGTGATCACACCAACTGATTGTTTTCCTACATTGCCAAGTCCCTTAACAGATAAAGAATCAAGATGAATTTTTGATTTGTCCACACCAAGCCTATCCAAAAGGTTTATGCTACACACATTAAGAGTAGAGCCATTTTCAACAAGGGTTTTCTTTATCCCTATTCTCTTGTATCTAGCTATTATCATGAAAGCATAATGTTGTTTTTACACTTCCAAAGGAGGGGGCTCACTTGTGTGGAAAACAATGTCAGCATTTATTCCTTGAATCGGGGCTGCTATGTCATTCGGTTGTGCATTAGAAGGGATAGGAACTTGTTGTAAAGCATTTTGAATCATGCTATGATAATCAGGGGAGGTTTGAATAAGATCCCATAATGATATCTTAGCAGGAGTATGCTTAAATTTTTCAACAAGATTGTACTCCTTTTCATTACGTGAAGGAAAATGAGGGGAACTAGGCAAGATAGGGTTAGGCAATGGGAGGGGTGTTGAAGGTATTTGTCTTGGTTGTGGATTATTTATAGTGTTATATGTATGAGTAATGGTATTATTCTTAGGTGGGTAAAGGATAAGTTCATATTTGTTTTGAGTTTGTGGTTTGTGTGAAGATGGATAAAGAATTAGAGGATTCTTAGGATGTCCCATAGGGTATGTAGGAGGTTCATTAATCAAGGGGGATCTAATGGAAAATTTTGTATTCATAACCTTAGTTGTTTCATTTTGATGTATTTCTAATGCAAGGGAATCTAGTGTCATCTTTTCACCATCATCTAAGGAAGCTAAAATGTTGTCATTTTATTGCACCATGATATCTTCCCTAGTGGAGGAGTTTTTAGGAGAACTAAAAACTAGATGTTCATGACATTTAATATTTGGTTCTTCTAAAATGACTTCATCATAAGTGAGGGAGTTATCAATGGTTGGATTGTCTTGTTTATCAATGATGTCCTTGCATTTTTCACTAATATTTTCCCTAGGGGACGAGAGACACATAAGATTCTCATGAATTTCACCAATTGAATTTTCCAACATCAAAGTATCTTCCTTGCAACTAGGAGAGATACTAGGAGAAGAACTAATGTGATTTTCATGATTACCTATTGTTATGTCCTCTTGTTCATCAATGCATTTCCTAATAAGAAAGGTAGGAGGAGGGAAACAACTAGGACTCTCAAAATTGTAATTCATTGGTTCTTCTAACAACAAAATATATTCTTCACAAATAGGAGAGATATTATGAGAAGAACGAACATGATTGTTATGATTTCCCAAGTTTTTATTCTCTTACGCTAAATCCTTCTCATGGGGAGGGTATATGACATTTTTCTTAGCGTGCCTAGATAGGTAAGACACTAATATTGTTTGACCTGGAATGAAAATCACTTGTAACCATCTCATGCAATACTTCAACAATGAAAATAATGTATATCCAAAGATGAAAAACACTTTTATCCAATGTATGCAAAACTTTAAGAATGCAAACAACGTGTATCTGAAAATGAAAAGAACTTTTATCAAACTTATATGCAAAGCTTTATGAATGTAAACATTGTGTATGCAAAAGTGAAAAGTACTTTTATCCATATTATGCAAAGTTTTAGAAATGTGAACATTTTTAGATCTGATGATTATTGTTATTAAAATGATTTAAAGAATGACTATCCTAAATTGATGTTTTTGACCTAGATGCATAGAATAAAAGTTACTTAAACTTTATAGACTGATACTATATGTTACCGGCAAGCTAAGTTAGAAGTACAAAAATAAGGTTTTCAGTGCTGTAAAAGGTAGTTTAAAATCTGCACTGGAACTAAATCACCCACAAGGGCATATGAGTCCCAGTGAGGATTTTTTTCACAATTTTTAAAAAAATTTAAGTGATTTTTATGCTTTATGGTTTGGATGATGTCTAATCTAAATGAAAATTAATATTTTAGATGATTTTTAGTGATGCAAGATGTAAAAATTCAACCTATATGCATTTTCACTAATGCAAGCTTTAGAAACCCTAGAATTCCAATCAACTAATGCAAAACCTAATGCAAAGTTAATGCAAGCTAGATCTAGGATTATAATGCACTCAAAATCAGAAATAATGTTGTTCTAAATGCAGGTTCACCAAAATGAAACAACGAAAAATGGATTTTCTACTTATGGCATAGGATATAGAGCAAACACATTTCACAATCATTTCATTGTAGGGAAACCCTAGAGATTTCAATCCAAGGATGAAGTAGGTGAAAGAGATCTTACAATAGGGTTTTCCTAGAGTATGACTAAAGACTAAAGTTGGGTTCACCACCAAGCTATGGCTTGGAAAAACTAATGAAATGCAAGATCTAATGAAAAAAACTAATGATATGCAAATATTAATTAAATGATCTAGAAATGCAAGTAAATCATAATAAAAAACTATAAAATTAGAAGTGTGCACTTTGAAACCTGTAGAGGATTGAATGAGAACCTAAAATGATGAAGACATTGATTTTGATGTTGACTAGGACTCATATGCTAGTCTAGGAAATTTAGTGCTAGACTGGGTTTTCTACACCAAAATTAGAATCTAACAGTGCTTATTTTGAATCTCCTAAAATCATGAAATTTGGTTGTATTTGGAATCATACACCCAAGGTGGCGTATCGGTCCCAGTATGATTTTTTGGAGGATTAAGATCTGATTCTACTCTCCAATATCTTCTCTTTCTGCCACACTTTACTTTTGAATTTGAAACCCTAATTTTGGACATGTAGATGACTTTTTGTGAAGATAGCAACCTTGAAAATAAGGCGACAACTCCAACAACTTCCTTCAAGCTTGTAACCTAATCTTCAAAGATCCTTCAAGTTCCAAGACACCTAGATCTACAATCACACATGTATAGAGAGAAAATCATGTTGATTGTTAAGGAAAAGGGGTTTGCCTTGGTCAAACCTCATTTAGGTGATTAAACCAAATGATGAGATAATTAAATAAGAACATGAAACATGAAACATGAGAAATGATACCTTGAATGATTTCTTGTAAATCTACAATCTAATATGAAGTGGCCATGAAGAATGTAGATTTGGATCTTGACTATGGATATGAAAAAATGATTGTGAATGGATCTTCAATGCTACATCACAACACTAGCTCAAAAAAATGCTTTATGCTTTTATAATCTCAACATGATGATGGATCTTGAATTGTTGCAATAATTGATAAAGAAATTTTCCCTTGAATGCCTTAGAAATACTCTTGTAAACTCTCTTAATGCTCTTGTGAAGACTTGGAATGCTAAAATCTTCAGTGCTTTGCTTGATATCATGAAGACTTAATGAAATAAGGATTTGAGAAATTTTTTATATAGGAAATCCATCCAAGTTACCATTTATTAGATCACAGAGGCTAACATTCATAAAATTTGAATTTAAAACCTTTATTTCCTACTCAAAACCCTAAAAGGGGTCCAAATGGGACTCATACGCCACCCCTAGCATGTGGTTCCCACCTGGGTGTGACTCATATTCCCAAGGTGGCATATGGGTCCCACAAGACCTTTTTATAGAGAGAAAGTGTCGGGGAGTTAAGAAATTAAGTATATGTGTTGATCTTGTTGGGATTTCGATTGAAATAAGCCTCTAGATGCATAATGTAGGGTATTAGTGGTATATTAATTTTGATATTAAGGTCATAAATGCAAAAGGGCCCAAAAATCAATGTGAAAGTGTAAATAAGTATAGTTTACAACATCAAATTAAGGAAAAACTAGGCCTGCTTAGCTTAAAAGGGCCCTAAATCCAATGTGAATGTATACAACACTAGATTAAGGTGGAATTAGGTCGAAGGGACCTAAATTTAATGTGAAGGTGTAAATTAATACACTTTACAACATTAAATCAAGGAAAATTTAGGTTTATTTAGCTTGATCGAGCCCTAAATCCAACGTGAATGTGGAAAACATATTACAACACTAGATCAAGGAAACATTAGGTTCATTTTTAACATTAATTATTCCCAAACTAGGTAACGAAAAGGGATAATTTTTCTGTTGTCACCAAAAAATCAAGTAGGTTTAGGCATTTGTCCTTATTGACTTAATGTGTTTGTTTGAATGAAAGTGAGGTTGCTACCATTGTATACTCATGAGATTTGGTCCTTGTCGATTGTGCTATGTGATCATTTGGACATGATAGAGATGGTTACTCTACATTCCTTGAGGTTGTATTATGTGACCTTCATGCTTGCGATTAAGGCTAATCAGGGGTTGATTACTTCCTTAAGCCCTTAACATAATAGAAATCACCAATACTGTGTTTCCCATCAAAACTAATTGCTCCTTTCCCAACAATATTTTCTCCAGAATCATCTCCAGACATGACTAATCCACCATCATACTTTTCAAGCTTAGTGAAATTAATTTTATCTCTAGTCATGTGATTAGAGCAGCCAATGTCAATCACCCAATAGTCTTCATCTTGTCTAGCATGAAAGGAAATAACCAGAGTACCTTCCATCTCATCTTTCTTGTTCTCTAGACCACTTTTCCTTGCACATCTTCCAGAGTTAGTAGATACATATATATTCTCTAAATCCAAAAACAAGCACTCATCATTATCATCCTCAAAATTAGATTCATCATTAGAAATCCTAGCATTTTCTCTAACATAATATAATCTCTTGAACTTATTATCATTTTTGTCTTTATTATTTGTGCTTTTCTTGTGTACAACTCTATTTGGTCATCTTGAAGCATAGTGACCAATATTTTCACAACTAGAACATTTAAAAGGTAACATACCTTAGTACTTACTGGTAACTTTCTTGTAAAATTTGCTTCTAACTCATTTGAACCATCACTATCCAGATCATTTTTTGTATTTGTAGCTTTAAAGGCCTCTTCTGTCTTCTCCTTTTCTATTCCAAACTTTCTCATATCAAATGTAGTCAAGGTGCCAAATATTTGTTCTTTAGTAAACTTCTTAGGATCATACACTTCTTCAATAGATGAAACCTTATCATTGTAACTCTTTGATAGAGTCAGCAAAATATTCTCCATCACATCTTCATCAGTCAGGGTACTATCTTGAATCTTCACTTCATTCACTACAATATCAACCCTTTAAAAATAGCTTGCAATATCTTCACCTTCTTCCATTTTCAAATTCTCATTTCTGCGCTTAGCTGTTAACTTCTTTCACAATTTCACTCTATCATTTCCTTCATAGATATCTTCTGAATTTTTCCATACTTCATAAGTAGTTCCCAAAGAAATAATATTTTTTCACTCAGTCTTAGATAAAGCACTATAGGTTGCATACCTTGCTTTCTCATTTTCCTCATAGGAAGAAATTTCATCTACAGAAGAAGGACCACTTGCCAGTGCAACATACTCAGTCTCCACAACTTTCCAAGACTTGTAACCAAGATAGATTATGTAACCTATCATCTGCACTTTCCAGTCACTGTAGTCAGATCCATCAAACATAGGGATTTCCAATTTGTGTGCAATCAAATCTACCTCAATTGATAAAGCTCTTCACCAAGGAACCAAAGCTCTGATACCAATTTTTGAAAGAAGAAAGACAACTAAGAGGGGGGTGAATCAATTGTCACCAAACTCAATCTCAAATTTCAAACACTTATCAACTTCACAACCACTTTATTTTGTCATTAATTAAGGAAGGATACTTGTGTGATATTAAGTAAAATGAGAATGATCTCCTTATTAATATGCATGACATCATTTCTAAAGAAGAGGAGTTCTAGAGACAAAGATCTAGAGCATTATGGTTATCTGTTGGTGACAAAAATACAAGGTACTTTCACTTGTCGGCCTCAAAACACAGGGTGGTTAACAGAATCTCTCTTATTGAATTTGATGGAAACTGGTTTGAGGAAGAGGAGGATATTAGTAGGAAAACTGCTATTTTCTTCAAAAATATTGTTTTTGAGAATGAGGAAAATAAACAAAATGATCAAGATCACTTGATAGAGGCTATACCTAATGTGACTAACCCGGAAGACAATTCTAAGCTGACTGCTATGCCCTCTAGTGAGGAAGTTAGGAAGGCTATATTTTCCTTTGAAGGGAGTAAAGCTCTGGGTCTTGATGGGTTTCCTATGTTCTTCTTTCAATGGTTTTGGGAGATTGTTGGAGAGGATGCGGTGAATGCTGTTAAAGAATTTTTTGGGTCAAGAAGTATCCTAAAAGAGTTAAATGCTACTTTTTTGGTCCTTATTCCCAAGAAGCCTGGTGTGGTGGACTTTGATGCTTTCAAACCCATTAGCCTCTGTAACTCTATCTACAAAATCATCTCGAAGGTAATGACTTCTAGATTTCTAATTCTTTTGCCTACTCTGATTTCACCTCAACAGAATGGAGTTGTCCTTGGCAGACAGATCCTTGATTCAATAATCACAGTGCATGAGAATATCCATTCCTTGGTGGAGTGAAAGACTGAAGGCTTCCTCTTAAAGCTTGATATATCAAAAGCCTATGATAGAGTTGACTGGAAATTCCTGTTTAAAATTTTTAAGGCGTTTGGGTTCAGTAACAAGGTTCTTTAGTTGGTGGATCAGCTTGTGTCTACTGCTACAATCTCTGTCATGGTTAATGGATCTCCCTCAAATTTCTTTCATAGCTCTAGAGGAGTAAGATAGGGAGATTCTATTTCTCCTATTTTATTTACTATTATGGTTGAAAGTCTTGGAAGAAATTTGAAAATTTTGTTAGATCAAAGATCCCTTGTTGGTCTTAAACTTTCTTCTAGCAATTTGATCTATTCTCATCAATAGTTCATTGATGATACCATGCTCTTGGGAAAATCTACTGTTTCGGAGGGAAATACTTTGAAAAATTTGTTGGATGAGTACGGGAGGGCATCTCGCCAGCTGATTAACAAACAGAAAAGCTCTCTCTTCTTCTTTAACACTCTTGAACACAAACAGAATAAAATTGCCAGAATCCTAGGTTGTAGGGTGGAGTCCTTACCTGCCACCTATCTAGAATTACCTTTAAGCCTTAAACTCTCGGAGTCCTTTTGGATTTTGTTGGCTGATAGGTTTAGCAAGAAGCTTGCTAGATGGAAAGGAGATCTTCTAAGTCAAGCTGGTAAATTACAGCTTCTTAAAGCTACTCTTCAGAATCTTCCAATTTATGCCTTAAGCCTTTTTAAAATCCCTTCCAAGTTTGCATATGCTATTGAAAAGATTCAAAAAATATTTCTTTGGTCAGGTGTTGAAGAAAGAAAAAGGTTGCCTTTAATAGGGTGGGATTTGATGTGTAGACGTAAAAAGGCGGGTGGTTTAGGTATTAGAAAAATCAAAATGGTTAACAAGACTCTTCTTGCTAAACAAAATTGGAGACTATTTTCGTCCTTAGGGGAATGGACTAAAATTCTGATAAGCAAATATATGGAGAACAACAAATCTCTTACAATCATGATGGAATCCCATCTTCTACCTAGAGGTACAACCTGTTGGAATAACTTGATTGCTGGTAGAAAAGTGGTTGAAACAGGAGTGGGTTGGCAAGTCAGGAGTGGAAACCAAACAAGATTCTGGGATGATAGATGGTTTTTCAAGGAGCCCCTTACCAAAATTGAACCTTTTCGTGGGTGGGCTGAGATTTGTAAAGCTCTTTTTGGTTTGTATGTTAAATATTATTATAAGAATGGAAATTAGGTGGATCTATGTCTTGTTATTTAGGTTCTTGCTCTTGTTTAATCCTCCCTGCTAGCTGTTAGACTTTTCCATGACTAGACAGAAGACTATCTTGTTTGGAAAGATGAACCCTTGGGTAACTACTCTATTTCGTCGGTTGTTGACAGGATTTCTTCTTCCTAGGCTCCCCCCGCCTCTAGTCGAATGCTTGGATCAAACACCTTTTACCTAAAGTTCACATTTTCTTCTGGATCCTTCTTCAAAATAAATTGCTCACGGTTGATAATCTCTACAAGCAAGGCTTTCAAATTCCCAATAGATGTTATCTCTGCAAGATGGAGGTAGAGTCAGTTTGTCATTTTTTTCTTCGTTGTCCATTTTCCACCTTGATTTGGGAAAAAATTCTCTGTTCTTGGAATTTTTCTTGGGTGTTCCCCTTGTCAATTGAAGAATTTTTCATCCAATGGAAAGCCACTACTCACAACCCAACACTACGGAAGTTGTGGGATTTTTCCTTCCCTCATGTTGCTTGGAGTATTTGGAAAGAATGAAACAATAATATTTATAGGGATAAGGAATCTTCGGAGGTCATAGTGTTTGAAAAAATAATCATACTAATGAAAGAAAACTTCAATGTAATCCCCAAAAAGGATTGTAATCTCGAGAAAGTGGCTTGTTCTTCCTATGATCTAATGATTGCTAAGGAATGGAAAATTAGTTATGATATTTCATATGCTCCTAAACATACTAAGAAGGATAGGGAGGGTGTCTGCTGGAATTTTTTGCCTAACGGTTGGATCAAAGCCAACTTTGACGGTGCGGCTAAAGGCAATTCTGGTGCGGAGGGATGTGGTGGAGTTTTAAGGGATTCTTTTGTAAATTTTCTAAGTACGATTGCTACCCCCCTTGGCTCACAAACCAATCATTTGGCTAAGGCTATTGGAGCTTTTCATGTAATAAATTTGGCTCATAGTCTGAATTTTAAAAACCTTTGGCTTGAAGGGGATTCAAAAAACATTATTGAATGTCTTCTAGGTAGGTCCCCCCCCTCGTGGACCATAAAGTCTTGGATTGATGATGCTATTTTGACCTTATCTAAGTTTGATAATATAAAGATATCCCATGCCTATAGAGAAGCCAATGTTGTGGCAGACTTTTTTGCGAATCAAGGGGTTAAAAGTAAAGGACAACGCACATGGCTGAACATCAATGATTTAGGTGTTGATGTCCGAGCCTTATTGAACTATGATGTGTCACATGGGAAGGATGTGTGTCACCTCGATCATGATGATAGAACGGGGTAAGCATGTCACTATCATTAGATTGTATGGGGCTGAGCTAACTAGCTTGTCTTGTAAGTTTTCTTGGCATGCTTTGTGGGCTCACAGGTTTAGCAGGACCATTGATTTCATCTCTGTCTGTATTACTATGCTTCCTAAAATGGGAGGAGAAAGAAAAAAAGTTGATCTAGAAAGTTTCGAGATGCACATAAGAAACACTAAAGCGTGGAACAAAGTTAAAAGTGGGGGTTTACTCCCTTTTCTGGAAAAACTCCATGGGTCTAATCATGAAGCTACAAAGCTTTTTGAGAAGAATTGGAACGATGGTGAAATAAACCTTTTTGGAAGGAAAGTGAAGCTTGATGAAAATCTCATTGTTGAAGTGATTGGTATGTCCACTTAAGGACATAATTTTTTTAGGGACAAGAAATTCTCTAATGAAGCGGTGGTTAGATTTCCAAAGAAGGACAAGGAAAAATTGGAACTTGTGAAAGTTTCCAATAGTTACTTCAAAGCTGACTCCCTTAAAGCTCTCTGAAGAAAATTTCTTCGCATCATTATGGAGTATATCACCCTAGATGGATGGTTCACTAGGGTCTATGACTATCATTTTTCCTTGCTCAATCATTTTCACTATAAGGTCAGGATTTCTCTCCCCTACTACTTACTCTGTTCCTTAAGAAAAAGTCTGGAAGACCATAAGAAAAACCCTGAAAGATATCCTATATTACATACTGGTCTAATAAGATTAATTTTTGAACATTTCCAAAATATGTTGACCATTTCTAACCTAGTTGCCTCCTCGGATTCTGAGGATGATGACACTGTACCTAGCTGTTCGGGGAATAAACCTAATTTGAGTCCTGTAAGGATGGTCCTGGACCCTCCCATTTTCTAGATTGTCAAGAAAATCCAAGCCCATAATCCCCAACCTATTAAAGTTTGTCCTGCTTCTGAACTTGAATGTTCTACCCCCAAAGCCAAAGGAGCTAGAAAGAATTTCCTATTAAAAACCTCTTTTCTTACTCTAAAGATTCTCCTAATTCTGAGGAACCCAACGCTAATAATAATTCTCCCTGTTTTGTCCCTTCGATGGATAGAGAGGATAAAACTGAGTCCCCTGGAGCTTCTAACCCCGCTAAAAATTGACTCAATCTTGATAGGGATTCTAATGCTGATTTTATGGGAATAGCTAGGAATAATGTTGTGGACTACTTTAGAATGTGAAAATGGGTCTTTCATGAAATTAATGGCCTAAAAATTAAAAAGTGCGCCCTCTAGAGTAAATTGGAAGAAGTGGAAGCTAAGGTTTCTATGTTACACAAGAAGGATGAAAAGCATAATGAGAACGCTACTAGCAAGGAGATCCAGGACAATGAAGGTAAGGAAAGATGGATAGAAATTGACTTTGAAAAAATAAAAAATGTTGTGAAGATAATTACTAAACAAAATAATAGAATGGCAAGAAATAATGCTATCATTATCAATGCAATGACTAAAAAACTAGATAAAGCTCAACAACGATCCTTGATTGTTGATTTGGAAGAGGTTAAAGATAAAAACTAGGAACATGAAATAGGGATTTCAAAGAGAACCAGGGCTAATCTAAAAAGGAAGGCACCTCCCATGGCACAGATGATCCAAACTTTCAAGAAGGGAGTCCAGGACATGTAGGATCTGGAGGCCAAGACTAAAAAAGTTCTAAAAACTCTGGTTTAGTTGCTGCTGGTTTTTTGGTCTGCGCCTTGACTGGCTCTTTGGTGGTCCGTTTTGGATTTTTTTTTGTTGGATGTTGTTTCTTTAGGGTTTTTCTTTTTTGTAGCTTGTTTAATTCATTGTACTTTTTTATCCTTTCCTTTTTATGTTGTAAACTTTGTGGTTTTCGGTCCCTGTAAAACCTATTTTTTCCTTTATCAAAAACAAAAAGAAATATCAACATAAGAGACACTAGAATTACACAAAAAACCCAATAAGGGAAAAACCATGGTGAGGATTAACTCACAATATAAAGTAATTCCAAAACTGAATACAAAGAGGCTCACTGCCAAGGGTTCATTGCCCAAAATACAAGGCTCGCTGCCTATAGAAAGGAATCACTGTCCAACAAGGAGGATCACTACCTATAGATACAAAATATAACAGAAGAGATCCACCACAACAAGTTACACACATCTGCAACCTTGATCAAAAGATTGTAGACACCATCAGCTCACTACTTTCAGGAATCTAGCACATTAGAGTACTTCTGCCTCAACTCTTTTTCACAAAAATATGCTTCAAAAACTTGTGGCTCATCTGATACATCAATTCACAACATCTTGACTTATACATATACCTTCTTCAACCTTAGAAACTTTCTCCAAGGTCGGCTACACACGCTTCATTTTATAAATTCAAATTAGGTCAGAAACTCAACATTCCCATGATGGAAGAGAATGAGATCGGACCAAAATAACACTTAACCAAGACCCAAAAAAATGTCTTGAGTCAATCACATGCTTCCTCAATTTATACTTATCCTTCGTATGAAGCGTAGACATTAGGTCGACCAAACCTAATGAAAACATAAATGAACTTTGAAGTACATGCTTCCGCAACAAGAAGATAGTATGCATACCACATAACACACTTCACCATATACACTGGAACACACCTCAGGTACCTTTAGATTCATCTGTAGAAAATGCAACAAACTTCATACACAAAATAATTCCCATCAGTCCATCTAGACTACACAGACAGACACAAAAACTCTGAAACTCATCTTCTAGAGAACCAAACCATGCACACCTTTTCCAAAACATAGACAACATCATTAAAAACCTTCTACCATATCTGCAAGACCTGAAAAAAACCAGCAAAGGACTGCAGAGTAGAAGCATTTCTCCCAGTCCATAGACAAACAACTCCGCCATACTAGTTCACACTAGTTAACACAAATTTCACACTCCATCAAACCAAAAACTAGAAACCAAGATATATCACCAACAAAATCCCATAAACAATACTTTAGATCTGCACAAGCATAGGATCAACATAGAAGTAATGCAGAGCACATGCTAGAGCACATCTTGAACACATACTCAACTTAATTTTCACTATTCTACAACTCAACACATCAGTACACCTACAACACCATAAAGATAGCTCTATGTACTCACAACATCTCAACTAGATACATGCATGACTTCCAACATCCTAGACTGTGTTGAAATTGATGACAACATCAATAACAACACCATAAAACTAACTCATACTTGCAACACAGTCTTGAAGCATCTGAACAAAGGGGTGAATAACAAATTGAATAGCATTCATTAAAACTATTCATCCATGGTGGTTGCTATACATAATTTTGAAAATGAAAAAGAAAGAGACATTCCACTTATGGAAACATGGATCCCTAGGATGAAGGAACTAAGATTAATGTCAGTTGGAGCTAAACAGGATGCTAACCCCCCTGAAAAGTTTAAGCCCACTCATACTCTTGTGGGTAAAATTGAGGAGTACAGGGGAAACATTGAACCTTTGGAAGTCAAAATAAGGGAATTGTTAAATTCCTTTCATAAATAGCATCATGGTCTTCTCCCATCCATTCTAAGGGATGATGGTAGCATAAAAACCATGCAAGAGTGGAGAGATGAAACTAGGAAAACCATTTTAGAGTAGGAAGTTTCAATTTTTCAAAAATATGAAATGGGTCCACTAAAAATAAATATGGATATGTTGGCTCATGCAGAGATTGTCTTGTTAGAATTTGATAGGGAGGCCAATCAAATTGTTACCAAGTACTTGCCTTATAGAGAAAAGGATGATGAGGTCATGAATTTCAACTGGCCTATTGAAGAGGAATTCCTAGCATGGAGAGACAAATACTTGGAGGGGTTGGTGGATTAATATGAAATGGTGGGGTGGTGATTTAACATTTTTTATTTTGAAGTCTGTAATCATGATGAATAATGGATAGGTGAAAAATCACTGCATATCCTAGATTTAGTATAGATTACGCTTTTGCAAAAGTATAGAAAATATAGTGCATTTTCTTCAAATTGAATTAATGATAGGTTTGCAGACATGGACATATTCTTTGTCCTTTCCTTTATGTTTCTTTCATGCTTTCTATCTTTTTCACTTTGTGTGCATGTGATGCCTTTTGAAAGGTGGGACTGGATCTCTAAGGATGAATGAAGACTACTCTTGTTTTCATAAATGTTTCCCACCACTTGGGAATGCAAAGTAACTGAAAATGGAATATATTTTGTAGCGGTCCAATATGGTATTGACATGTGTACTTTCTGGCTTGAGGCTTTTTTTTTTCTCTTTTGTTTCTATAAGAAGGAATTCAAGGCTAGAAAGTAGGGTTTCGTTGTATTTCAATCGACATAGTGAATTGTAAAAAAAGGAATATCAAGCATATTTTGATTTTTTGTCTTAGGATTGTTTTGTTCATCTCCATTAGATTTCTAATGGATTTTTAGTTTCATTATTGCCTGTTAATTCAAGAGATTAATGCAAATGGTTAGGTGGAATTGTTAACTCATATGAATTATGTGCTAGGATATCTTTATGAAGTGGTGGGTGAGAATGTTATGTGGAAATGTTGTAATGTAATATTTTCTAAAGCATATATCTTGCTATGTGTAATAATTGTTATCAGACCTTGCATAGGTTAAGATAGAATTTTTGTTTAGGATAAGGCATTCGTTCAAGCAAAATTTTCATAATTAAATTTTATGGGTCAATTCATCAGAAAATCACTCTTTATAAACAAACTTTTGAATGAGTACCACTATAGTTATTTTGTGATGAGTTTCATTATTCTCATGCTCCAAGTGTAGGGTATTCCTAAAAGAAACTCTAACCTTTTTAAGACACTATGTTGTTGAGTGCTTATATGAGAATTATTTTTTGTTTACAATGTATTTAAATAGTAGTCATATAAATTCTTGAGTGTACATTGTGGGAGCACCCTCCTGGGTTTCACAGAGCCCAAAGTGCAAGAGTAGAATTTTTGTAACTTTTACTCATTTGTTGGCCAATCCCTTTAGATTGGTAATTATTGGAAATGGAAAATTCCATAGGTAATTCTGAAGATCAACTTAGTTCTTAAAAAAATCCAATAGATTGGCGACCCTGTTGGGGATTTCCTAAATCCAAAGTCTCTAGTTCAGATCTAGTATAGTTAGAGTCAAGTATTATATTATTCTTTACTTCCTGAAGAATAATTGGTTCAATTTTTTTTGAAATAGTCATGTCACGTCCAATCTTATGCGTCAAGTCCTCATTCATTTTGTCACCTTGTGTTAGGTTATGTTTAAAATATTTTCTAAGGTAACAAGTACAAATTCAAAGCACAATCACTTTCTATTTCCCAACATATTGGGTGGTGGCTTTGAGGTCTCATATACCAATGTAAAGATAAACTCTCAAAGAGAACGTGAGAAGGAAAGGAATATTTTGACATATTGTTTGAAACTATGAAGAAGACTAGAAGCTAAATGAAGAAGCATCCTAAGCAGAAGTTGGAGCTCGAGCTTGCAAAAGACAAGCAACCAACATGGGTAAAGAAAACTACTGAATCAGGTAATTCTGTTGAATCCCTTATTGATGCATCTCCTACTTTGAATAGTGAGGTACATAGTAAAAATATCCAAAGAGAAGCACATGAAGTTGAAGAGCCTAATGTAGATCAAGGGAGCTTTCCTATTGAGGAAGTTTTTAAAAATGAATTTCATGTGTCAAAAGAGGAGGATAGGTGGGAGTTTTGGGATAAAAATAAGAAGTTCTTAGAACCTTTGACCATTGGTGTTGGATCTGTCTTTAATGGAAAAAATTTCAAGCCAAGAGGTGAAACTCTTAATGTATAAGTGCATATTTCCCTTGAGGAAGACCTAGTTGATCAAGCCTATTAAACTCCTATGCCTAGTGAGGCTGGAAATATCTTAGAAAATGAAGAAGACATAGATAAAGATGTGCAAGCCTTAGAAGAGGAAGAACTGAGGATTAAGGAAGAAGAAGAGAATAGACTAAAGGAGTTGAAGGAGAAGGAAGATTGGATTAGAGCTAAGCATCTTGAGAGAGATGCTCTAAAACAAAAATATAGAGAGGATGAGAGATGTTGCTAGGCATAAAGTCTTCACTAAAAATGTTTCCAAGTTGGCTGCTGAGATTACCCGTGAAAATCCTAAAGTAATAGTCCAGATGGGAACCTCTGCTAATAATACCTATACCATATTTATTGCAACTTCCAAAGCCCCAGATCCTTCTGCTACTGCTAAGAAATCATCTTTTTTAGATCATGGGAAGAAGCCCATTGATCAGAAAAAGGAGACTACCTTCAATACTTTCAATACAAACACCAGTACAAATACCCATACTTTATCTATTAAAACCCCCACCAATAATGCTCAAATTGATCCTACTCCATCCAATGCACCTCCAAATCGTGAGATCTTGAAATTAAAGTTGGAAAACATGCCTCAACTTATTGGTTGAACTTTTGCTAAAGACTTGGCAATTTTCCCTTTGTGTTCATGCTCTTACTACTATATCGCGAGAACCCTCAAGTAGAGGTGCGGTAGTGTGGTGTACCGCCTTACCGCGGGGGTCTCTTAGATGGCTAGTGATAATGTGGGGTACCACTATACTGCGGGGATCTCTTGGATGGCTAGCGGTAGCGCGGTGTACTGCTATACCATGGGGGTCTCTTGGATGACTAGCAGTAGTACTGTGTACCGCTATATTGTGGGGTTCTCTTGGACGTCTAGCAATGGTACAGTGTATACTGCCAGACCATGGGTGTCTTCAAGCTAAGACATGGAAGCATGGGTATCACCATACCTCAAGGGTCTATTGGTTGTCTAGTGGTGGTGCAGTGTATACTGCTAGACCGCAGGTGTCTCCAAGTAGAAGTGTGGTAGTGCAGTGTACCACCTTTCCGTGGGGGTCTCTTGGTTGACTCACGGTAGCATGGGATACCGCCATACCACGGGGGTCATCTGGATGGCTAGCAGTGGTGTGGTAGAAAGACCACAAGGATCAATAGACAATTGGTGCGATAATCAAAGCGATGGATGAGTGATGTGTTGACACATGGCATGATTTCATTTGTTGATTTTACATTGTTGTAAATCAGCATTCATTGGCCAAAACCTTTACTTTCTGTTAGAGATTAAATGCATATTCTGATTCGGGGGTTACCAGAGCATGCAAATTTAATAATATTCTCTATAATCAAAATTTAATGCTGGGTGGCCTGATGTGTGTTGCATGTGTAACCCGAGATGAAGGAAGCTTGTCAGTGAAGTAATTAAATACCCTAATGGTTGTTGGTTGGTGAAGGGTGAGTGGAATTCATTGTATGTTGAACAAGCATTGTAATAGTGTAATGTAACAAATTCAGAACCTACAATTGGTGGTCAACCAAGGGAATATTGTTGTGAGCCAACATCTGAAAGTGAAGTCTATAACTCTGTATGTAATTGTTTTACTATAATACAAAGTGACTTTACTTGGTGTCGTGGGTTTTTCTCCTGTAAGGTTTTTCCCACGTATATTTGGTGTTATCTCTGTGTGTGTGACTTATTTTTTTCTCTCTTGTTGTTCTATGAATGTGCATCTAAAAATGTATGAAAATTGTTAAATGAGGTTTTCACACTTCACTTTTGAGGATCTTGCATTAGGAAAGCATTTTTCGCACTGTTGATTTCCTTACAAGTGGTATCAGAGCCTGGCCAGTTATGTTATCCTTGTGAGTAGGGATTTTTTTTTGTGCTAATCCTATTTTAGTGGGAATCTTGCTAAGGAATAAGTGATTACTTAGTTTACTGTTTGAGATGGCAAGTACATCAAGTAGAGTAGAAATTGAAAAATTTAATGGTGGTAATTTTAGTTGTGGAAACTCAAAATGGAAGACATGTTGGTGGATAAAGACCTTTGGATTGCTATGTTTGGAACTATGCCACAAACCATGAAGCAAGAAGATTGGAACCTCATAGATAGAAAAGCTAGAGGGTTGATAAGACTTTTTTTTGCCAATTTTGTACTCTTGAACGTCCATGAGGAGAAGACTACAACTTCGTTATGGAAGAAACTTGGTGACATTTATCAAGGAAAGTCTTTCGTAAATAACTTATTCCTAAGGAAGAATTTGTACTCCTTGAAGATGGAAGAAGGTGCATCTATAGTAGACCATCTGAATTCACTTAATATGATTGTTGCATAGTTGGCATCTGTGGGTGTGAAGATAGAGGAGGAGGATCATTGTATGCTTATGTTATGCTCCTTACTCAACACTTGGGACCATCTGGTAATGGCTATTGGAAGTAAAAAAACTAATTTCAAGATGGAAGACGTGGGTGCCTCATTGTTGTCAAAAGAAATGCAGATGAAGTCTTCTGAGATGGCCAAGGAGGCTCTTGTTGTTTAGGGTGGTTTGAA
Organism: Sequoia sempervirens; assembly: GCA_007258455.2. Classification (NCBI taxonomy): domain Eukaryota; kingdom Viridiplantae; phylum Streptophyta; class Pinopsida; order Cupressales; family Cupressaceae; genus Sequoia; species Sequoia sempervirens. The sequence goes on along the minus strand of VDFB02193867.1, from coordinate 579,056,943 downwards.
GGAGAGAGGAAAGAAGAAAGAGAAGAATTCTAAATCCAAATTTGAAGGGAGATCAAAGTATCTTGGTAAAAATTCCAAGGTGAAATGTTGGAATTGTGGGCAGTTTGGTCATATCTGAAAGGATTACAAGCAGGGGAAAAAGAAGAAGAAGAATAACTCTTCAGACAATGATTCTTCTCAGAGTGATGTAGATTCCTTCATTGCAGCCTGGGACACTTAGGCATCAGATAATGTCTAGCTGGTTGAATCAGGTGCATATTTTCACATAACATCTCACAAAGATTGGTTCACTAAGTATGAAAAGTATGATGGTGGAAAGGTGTACCTACAAAGTGATTCAACTCCGAAAATTGTTGATCGTGGAAGAGTTAACATCCAATTCCCTGATGGAAGAATCAAAGGGATTGGTGGTGTACTACACATACCAAGTTTGGTTCATAACCTGCTTTTAGTCAGTAAGATGAATGATGCCGGTATGCAAGTTTCTTTCTCGAGTGGAGGTTGTAAGATTACTAGAGGCTCAATGGTGTTGGCTAAGGGTGTATTCACAAGCACTCTATACAAGCTGGGTGCATGTCCTGTTCAATGTAACTATTACCAATTTTTCACTACAACTCAATTGGTGTAGCTAACTAAATGTACTGTTATATTTAAAAGTGGAAAATACAGTTATTTTTGCATATGCTAAGTGTTGATTGCATCTTATTCATCATTTTATAAGTGATAGTTATGCATTAAAATGAGGAAAAAGAGTTTTAGGAATTGCTTTTCAGTGTTTCACAATCAAATGGAGTATAGAATTGAGCATACAAACAACAAATCATTTCAATTGCTTTCATTTATTTCATAAAGTGATTCATATTTACAACATTTCATTTGATTACAAGAATTCAAATGGTGATACATTCAAATGATGGTACAACATTGCATTATAAATGCATTTTCTTTTCAAAATGAAAAGTAGAAAGATTGAAATTGAATATCCACACAAGTCATGGATGTAACTGTTACAGTGCATCATAAGCATCACACTACACTATGGAAAATGCAAATAAGGAAAAGTCACATAAGTATAGACATAATCATCATTGCCTATTGGTTGATGGCCGACGCATAAGTGGTGCACCATTTGTCTTATTCGAGCTCCATTGAACTGTAAGGAAGGAAAAGAGGGATGTTAGAGCTCTAACTATGAATATACCTACATGAACCATCAACGATAAAGTAGTATGCTACTAATCATACACTCAAACAATAAGGAAAACTACAAAAACATGAGCTGAAAGAGAGACATCAACATCATCATATATTGTTTTATGTTAACATTGTTTGCTTCTTTGTGCAGGTATAGGGAAAATCATGAAGCTGATTATCATTTGAAGATCAAGCATGTGGAGAAAAAAGGGCTCCCACAAGGGTAGAGCTCGGCATGCTACCCCTTATTCATTACAAGTGGGTTGAGCAAGAGATTGCAATCATCATGTTCATCAAGAAAGGAAATATAAAACTGAAGGAGTAAAATAGAGTTCATCCATCAAGTTATTAAGTCAATTGTTCACTCATAGCAGTCAAATATGTTTATGAAAGCTACAATGATATTGAACAGGCATACATAATGCCTCAACGAAGAGAAATGTTATAGATTTTCATTTTAGAAGAAAGCAAGGCATAAAGCAGTTTTAAATAATGGAGCATAAAAATACATGAAGAGTGCCAGATAGAAGAGCATACTTTTAAAAGGACAGACAAGCATGAGGGGAGCTCCATGTTTTCAAGCATCAAGTAATTCACTATGTATGTATCAATGCAAATGTAGTACTATCATTTCAGAAAGTTGTTTATATCTTTTAGCTATGCTTTCGAGGTATGCTTTTAAGGGTATTCAATAGGGAGTTAAAGGCAGGAAAATATGAACAGATCGAACAAGAATTACAATGAGAAAAATCATTTTCAGAATGAGCAGAATATACATTAAACATGGTATGAATGAGGGTTTGGAGTGCATTTTTGAAGAGTGTGACTGTGAGAGCATAAGAGACTAGAGTGAACAAGTAATCTACAGTACAGTTTAAAGGATTTCTATGTGCAAGGAGGGAACAACATTATAATGGTAACTAAAAATGTAAACATAAGATACCTGAAGGTTTAGTATATTTAAAGTACAGGATGCCATGTGAGAAATTAAATCTAGGATACATTTTTCCAAAATTCCATGAACCCGTGTGAGGGTTTTCAACAGCAATGTAAAGGGAATATGTGTTTTTCATAACATTACACACCCAAGTGGGGTTTGTCAGAAATAAGTTTATACAGTGTTTCCATGGTCGAGGCTCGAATACAATAGAGAATACATCTAGAGATATGTTTTCTTCACATTCAATAAGTACCCATATGGTGAAATTTGAGAAAGTAGAAAAACCATGTTGGGTCGAGCCCATATTTTTCATAAATAATTAAATATACAAATTCTTGTTCAAATTCTGAATACCCACATTGGGGTTTCGAATTTAAAGACAGATATTCCAATTTTCCATTAAACCCACATGAGGGTTTGATTTTAAAATTATAGATTTCTCATTTTTTAGAATACCCATTTTGGGGTTTTGAATTCAAAGGAACACATTACAATTTTCAGAGATACCCACTTTGGGGTTTTTTATAAACTGCAAGTTTTCTTCATTTTTACAAGTACCCGTGTAGGGTTTTTGACAAATCTGAACAAAGAATGGATATAATGCAGATTTTTATGAGTAGAACTCATGGAAAAGCATCTCGAGCTTGTATCAAAGTCCTCAATGTTTTTGTAAGCTTGTAAGAAATGGATAACAATAGGGAAGAATAGAAAGCTTACCATTTCGTGCTTATGGAAGACAAGAGGCTATGGCCAAAGCATTCACAAATAGCTTCAAAAACATCTAGTTTGAGCTCATGTGGGTTGGCTAGTGAGTAGAATGCCCATAAAAATATCAAGATCAAGCACAAAAAATCAAGAATTCATTAGATAGTTATCTCATGGCCGCAGCTAGTAGGGCCTTCTTCTCATTGAAGGGAGCAGAAAAGAAACAATAGAATGTAAGAGTCAAGCTTACCAATAGGGCCTTCTTCTCATTGAAGGCAGCCAAAAAAGAAACAGTAGAATGCATGAGTCAAGCTTACTAGTAGAGGCCGAATCTAGTGAAGATTTAATGAGAGGATAACACCTAGGTCGAGCTTTTGTATGGTGGTCGAATTACATTGCATCAAAAAATGGACACATAAATACAAAGGATTCATCATGATGATCATTACATGTCGTGGCTAAGACTAAGAATTCTCTGTAGAAAACAAAGCAAAGAGTTCCATAGAACTCATAGGAAAATTCACAAGAGACTCTTACCATTAGAGGACATGGAGATTCGATGGAAGCAGTGGTAATGGAGCTTGAAAATCTCCCTCAATCACTCAAACCCTAGCTTCTATGATGGTGACACATTTCCTCTTAGCAGAGCATTCTTTCAAAATGCCAAATGCAAAATGAAGTGCCTTTAGGGTTTGACTTTGTTTTATTCATGCTTGCCCTAATTCGAATTTAGGGTCTCTTTTGCCTTGTGAGTAAATACTGTTTGTGGCCGAAAATCTCATTCATGGTTTAGGTTGACCATTTGACTAGGATTCTTTTTCCTAATTCTTTATTCTTATTTGATAAAATATTTCATGACCTAAGACTTTGGGGATATGTGGAGTATCATATTTATGCCTTAGTCAAAATAGGGTAATGATAGTGCCTTTGGATTTTAATTGGTTTTTTAGAGAAATCAATTAAAATTCTAAATGATATTTTAATTAGGCTTTATGTTTTCAATTGATTTTGAAGAAATCAATTAGGATATTGATGGAGATTTTATTGTATTTTTATGATTTTTTGAGAAAAATAAAGATTTGTATTGGAGATATAAGTAGTTTTTTTTGCAAAATATTTTGAAATCTTTAGTTGCAAAATTAGTCAAATTATGAAAGTCTTCATATCATGTAAAGCAAGATTAAAGCAGTGCTTTTATAAATTGCTTTATTCTTTTCTATTCTTAGCACCTTTCTTGAGATATTTCTTTGGTTGGATTTGAGGTGCTTGTTGGATGGATAAGTTGTTTTATTTTCTTTAAAAGAAGATTTAGTCTATTTTTAGGGGTTGAACAGTGTGAACATGGAAACAGTGAGTTTTTTCTGCTTTTGTGTAGACTTTTGAGACAGTTTTGATACCTTTTCCTAGAGCTTTCTTTTTGAGCTTAGATTAGGGTTTTGGAGGGTTTTATCTTGAAGAAAACTTAGTTTTTCTTCTTCTTCTCAGTTCAAATCATTGCTTATTTCTCTTGTGTGCATGCAAAGAGTTCTGTAAGCATTTTGTACTCAGATTTTGGAAAAAACACTCTTTTAGTTTTAATAAAGTAGCAGAATTCTCCTTATTTTTTGTCCCATTTTATAATAGCAATTTGATGTCCTTGTGACTCAAATCAGAATCCTTTCATGTCTTGCTGTTGTAAGTTGTGTTTCAGAATTGCATAGTTTTAGGTTGTATGTTGTATTTCATGTAGGAATCTCCATACAAATTACTGGTGGAAGTATGTGCCAGTGAGATTGTGAGAGTTATTGTGATAGGAAAGTTGTTGCGAGTGTCGGTGCTTAAATTTCATAACTTTTAGTGAAATATTAGTTAGATTTAAGTTTTAATTTCAATTATTCTTCCCCCTTTTCAAAAAAAATTCTTAGAGTAGGATTCATCTTTCGGAGAACCAGCTCCCTCTGGAGATTCTCTTTTCACATAGATCACCCACATCTAAAAAGAATTTCCATGTTTCAATATATAGTCTAATTTTTGCAAATCTAACAAAGGGTGCATATCTATTTTTTCTATTTTAATTAAAAGCTTTGAATAGTAAAATTTTAGTCATGTCTGAATCTGTGGGTGGGCATACACTCCCTAATGCTTATGACATAGCCATTAGGGTTGAGAACTATCTCATCCAAGCTAGAGACATAACCTCTAGACCTCTTATGCCTTTGTTTCTAGAAATACAACCACTTACCCCTATTGTTGTACCTCCCTTAGCTATTGTCCTGCCTGTTCCAGCAATAAGTTATCATAACGCAGCCCAAGAAATTGTTGCTCCAGCCCCAAATCAAGAAATGCAGGAGATTAAAAGTATACTCAAGACCTTCGAGAATGATCTTGTGAGCATTAAGAAGTAATTCAGTCATGAACATAAGCCTTATCAAGCCCCTTATCACAAAAACTAGCCAAATAGGCCTACCTTTTAGAATGATTACCAAGGCCAAAGGAGGACTTTTAACCCTAGGCCATTCCAGCCATACAATCCAAATGCAGCCAGTTCGTCAAAGGAACTTGTGTTCCAAAATAATGTTTCTTAGGATTGTGATTGGTGTTATCCATGCAATCAGCCCCATAACCAATCAACGGTACACTAATGGAATGAGAAATTAGACTTTAATGGTTCAAAATAACTATGCTAGTTCAAAAAATATTGTAGATTAGAATTAAGAACAACAAGATAGTGTGGAAGTCGCCTTGCTGAACTGGAAAAGCTCTAAATTCTATGGCGTGAATGGTCAAGATCAGCAAAATTCTTCCGTTTCGGCCAATAGCCAATACTAGATCAAAAAAAAGAGCTATGGATTCAGGGCAGCAAGCTGGAAATTCACAGCAGCAGCCTTCAAGAGAAAACCAGCCAGTTCCTTCATCAAATGTTAATGTTGCAATGCAGCCTAAAGTGTAGATTTTGTAAAGAGGCCAAGAGATACATGGCAAAGAGCATTCTAAGATGCATTCACAGCCTTCACAGAGGCAAAATGATATTGTTGTCATTAAAAACCAACAAAAGGTAAATTCTACATCATTTAATATTGTTGAGCACCTCAAAAAAGCTACTGTCAGTATGTCGGTATGAGATGCTTTGCACCTCCTAGGGTAGAAAGGTTTACTGCAAGATGCTCTAGCTAAGTTGTTTATTTCTGAAAATGCTAATCAAGGAGTTGCTAAAGTTGCACTTGCAAATGATCTGGTGGTTAAGAATGAGAAACAAGGTAAAGAGGTAAAGCCTCCCCCATTTTGCTTAAGTCTGATTATTGGCGATAAAATTGTTCATAACTGTATGGTAGACTCTGGTGCTAGTAGCTTCGTTATGCCCAAAAGCTTAGCTAATAAGTTGGGTCACTGATACATTTTGGTATTTTTTTCAACGGCAGGTCGTCGGAATTCCGACGGCTATTCGTCGTTGTTTTTGCGTCAGAATTTTGAGGTTTCAAATGCCGTCAAAATTCTGACGCAAAAACAACAATGAATAGCCGTCAGAATTCCGACGACCTGTCGTCGAAAAAAATACCAAAATGTATCAGTGGGTCTTGTTTATGAGCCTAACCCCCAGAAGGGCGTAGTTCAATTAGATGGGTTTGTTGTTAAAACCGTTGGCATTATCAAACATTTGGCTCTTACTTTGTACGCATCCCCGAGTTTTACTATTCATCAAGATATACATGTCATTGACTTGCCATTGCACTTTTCCATTTGTCTCTCGAGGGATTTTACAGCCAAGTTGGGTGGGTTTTTATCTTCAGATTGGTCTCATCTCTTCTTTAGAACAAGGTATGGTATGAAAGTGACCATAAAGTCTGAGCCTCTTACCAAAGACCATATCGAACCATATTCACCAAATCCTATAAACCCTAACCTCTACGCCACCTCTGCACTGGAGAAGCAAACCATGACCTCAAACTGCAACACCCATATAGAAAATATCAAGCTAGATGAATGGGTAGCCGAAGATCACGAGCTTGATTTATTTCAGCACATAGATGAGATAAGATTAGGAGTCTATATGATTCAAGAACCTGATTTTGATATGGCTAGTCTTTGTAAAGAGCAAGAACAGTCTGGAGAAACAGGAAATGAGTTTTGGAAGCTTTACTTCAATGGTTCGAGAATCAGTATTGATGTTGGATGTGGAGCTATGTTGATATCACCAGAAGGAGATAAGTACTATTTAGCTTTCAGATTCGCTTTCAAAACTAATTGTAAATCAGATCAGAAATTTAAATGTTCCCAAGAATGATTTGCTTAAGAAATATAAGCATCGTGTATGGGATTTGATGGAGGATTTTGATGCTTTTAATATTGTTTTGATTCCTAGAAATAAAAATAAGCATGTTGATGGAGGATTTTGATGCTTTTTGTGCCTGACAATAATGTGAGTTGGGAGGTTTTTGACAGCGATGAGCAAATTGTGAATTTTTTAATTATTGAAGCTGAGTTTGTAGATGGGAACTAGGAAAAATGGCAGCAATAGTATGATGATCAGATTGTGCAGTTGAAGACAAACAATCTTCCAAAAGGATTGGTAACCTTGGAATCTGTGTTTAACTCAGATGACCAAGTGCAGAAAGACAAGTGTGGCCTGACCATTAAGGAAGAACATTATGCAGCCTTTGAAATCTTCAAAGGCAAGCTTCTCAAGCTGGGAAAGATATGTAGTAAAGAGGAACAACAAGCATTTATTCTGTTATGTCAAAAATTTAGTGATTTTTTTTCTTCGGAGTACAAGGATTTGAGAGGTTTTAACCCAGAAATAGCCCAGCATACTATTGAATTAGAGCCTGGTGCAAAACCAGTAAGGAAAAAATAGAGACCTCTTAACCCCAAATTATAACACCTTATGAAGGCTAAACTGAATGAATTAGTTGAGAGTGGTATTATTTTTCCTATCAAACATACTTCTTGGGTGTCAAACTTAGTTCCAATTAGGAAGAAAAATGGGGAAATCAGATTATGTGTTGATTTCTGAGATTTAAATAAAGCATCGTTAAAAGATCATTACCCACTTCCTTCCATGGAGAAAATTCTGCAAGTAGTTTCTGGTTCTGATAGATTTTCTTTGCTAGATGGTTACTCAGGTTACAACTAGATTATGGTGAAGCAAGAAGATTAGTTCTAAACAACATTTACAACTAAATGGGGCATAATGGCCTACAAAAAGATGCCTTTTAGCTTGTCCAATGCTGAAGCAATGTTTCAGCGAGCGATGGATATGGCCTTTCACGGCCTTATGAACAAGTTCATCTGGTATATTTAGATGATATTACTATTTTTTCCAGAAATGCTAATGAACATCTTGATCATTTAAAACTGATTTTTCAGAGATGCAGAGAGTTTGGAGTGTCTCTCAATCTAAAGAAGTGTATATTTTCAGTGCATGAAGGAAAACTGATTGGACTTGTTGTTTCAAAGCAAGGGATTTCGATAGATCCTGAAAGAGTCTTTGCAATTCTTGAATTTCTATTACCAGCTCACAAGAAAGGCTTGCAAAACTTTCTTGGAAGAATAAATTTTGTGAGGAGGTTCATATTGAATGTTGCAGCTTTGTTGCAACCTCTCACTTATATGCTTAAAAAGAATATGCCTTTCAGTTGGACCAAGGAAGGTAAGAGGAGATTTGAGCAAATAAAGGAAGCCCTTGCTGCTGCTCCTACTCTCGTTAATCCAAAATTTGACAAATATTTCATTATTTATGCCTTTGGAGGAGTGGATACGATTTCAACTATGTTATGCCAGCAAAACGATGAAGGCTTGGAGCAACTTGTAGCATTTTTCAACCAAGTATTGCATAATTATGAGGTGAAGTATTCTTTTGTCGAAAAGCATGTTTTTGCTATTGTAAGAAGCTTAAAAAATTTAGGCATATGCTGTCCAACAACAAGATCCATTTCCTGGTTGCACATTCAACTATTAAATATTTCTTGCTTAAAAGGAGCTAAAGATATGGATACGGTGCTAAATAATGATGTTGCAGGTGTTGTTCTAGCGTCTCCTGCTACTTGGTTGCAGCAAATGATGCATTATTTGCAAACTGGTGAGTGCCCCGAAGGCTTAGACAGAGCAAAAAGAAGGTATTAGGGTATGTGCAGGATTATCATGGAAAAAATAGGCCCTTAAGTGGCAATGAAAATTCAAAAAAATTAGAGTTAGGAAACTTGACATAAAATTTTGAATAAGTTATCTATATTATTTCAAAAATATGTAAGAATAGAATCTATGGAAAATTGAATGTAGTTTCTAAATTACTAAGTTTATTTTATTTTTTGAAAAGTCTATTTGGTGAAAAATTGAAATTTCAATGCAGCAGTACTTAAATTTCAGAGGAAAAATAAGAAGTAGGTGTATGTCTGACCACCCTAACCACAATAAAATGATAATATTTTAGATATAAGTAGAGGACTCCTGTCCGGATGTGACACATATTTTTTTGTAATTGTTTTCCAAGTAAATAATTAATTATGGATTTTTTATTACAACTTTTAAAAATATAAAAAACTCATTATGTTTGACCACCTTAACTTGGTCAAAACTTCATAAATTTTTTTTTTTTTTAATCCTATAGTATGTGAAACATAGAATGTGATGCATATTTTGGATTCAAAAAATATGATACCTTTGAAAGTTATAGATGTTTTTCAATCAGCCTATCAATCAGCACTTTAGTTGTAATTCTAATAGAAAATGAATAATAATTATTTATTAAATTCAAAGTAAAGAATAATTTATATTGGTGGAAAGTTGAGAGTCTCCTCTACAAACCCTTTTCGTTTCATCAATTTTGGCTAGAAATAATGTCGTCAGCCATATGGATGAAGTCTAGAAAAATAAGGTGAGTTGTCAAACATGTTTTTTGTGTTGACTTCTTAGGATTGGCATGTCCAAGCCAAATACCAAAGCAATCCCGAGGCTAATCCCAAGGCAATAAATTCTTTGTCATAAATATCGGATATCCATTTCAAATCGGATATCCGTTTTGAATCAGATATCCGATTTGGTTTATATATGATTTTAAAAAATGTTTTACACTTTATAATATATGATTTAGAAAATGCAATAAATATTTTATAGTTTATTTTAATATATCTAGAAGTTTAGAATA